>SJYO01007492.1:32488499-32583933 GCA_006410555.1 Capra ibex
AGTACATTCTTAACTTAGCGGTCAGGTACAGACTTCATCCCACGTCGTACGAACCCCGACCACGTACCCCTACTGGGTCTCTCTACAACACCCCTCCCTCCACCCTCCCCCCAAGTACAAACCCTTGCGTACATTCTTAATTTCTAAAATTTTAAATTTTTTTATTTTTTTATTATTTTTTATTTGAACTAAAGATTAATCAATAAAATTGGAAACGACCCGACGAACCTCAGAAGAAATACGTACGTATCTTCTCTTGAGGTCAAAGGGTCCACCGAGTCTGTCATTTCTTAGACGGACGTCACACCCATTGACCCCAAACGAGAGACCCAACCCTTCTAGGGGACCTCTTCACTTACCGTTGGGTGAGGTCATAAGAACGGACCTCTTAAGGTACCTGTCTCTTCGGACGACGCGATGTCAGGTACCCCAGTGTTTCTCAGCCTGTACTGACTCACTGATTGTGTATATGTGTCTAGTCTCGAGTTGGACTTACACTCTCAACGAAGTGAGTCAGAAAGAAAGGATCGTTTACATTTGTAGGGAGGTCAAAGAAACTAAAACGACGCACTCCTTACCAAATTTGTCTCGATGAACCATTTTAGCTCTGTAAAGATCCTGTTATTCGAAAAATCTAAAACGAAGAAGTCAAGTCAAGTCAAGTCAGCGAGTCAGCACAGGCTGAGAAACGCTGGGGTACTTGACGTCGTGTGGTCCGGAGGGATAGGTAGTGGTAGAGGGTCTCAAGTGAGTTTGACTACAGGTAGCTCAGTCCCTACGGTAGGTCGGTAGAGTAGGAGCCAGTAGGGGAAGAGGAGAAAAGGGGTTAGGGAGGGTCGTAGTCCCAGAAAAGGTCACTCAGTTAAGAAGTGTACTCCACTGGTTTCAGGACCTCAAAGTCGAAATCGTAGTAAGGAAAGTTACTGGTGGGTCCTGACTAGAGGAAATCTTACCTGACCAACCTAGAGGAACGTCAGGTTCCCTGAGAGTTCTCAGAAGAGGTTGTGGTGTCAAGTTTTCGTAGTTAAGAAGTCACGAGTCGAAAGAAGTGTCAGGTTGAGAGTGTAGGTATGTACTGATGACCTTTTTGGTATCGGACCTGATCTACCTGGAAACAACCGTTTTATTACAGAGACGAAAAATTATACGATAGATCCAACCAGTATTGAAAAGAAGGTTCCTCATTCGCAGAAAATTAAAGTACCGACGTTAGTGGTAGACGTCACTAAAACCTCGGGCTTTTTACTTCAGACTGTGACAGAGGTAACAAAGCGGTAGATAAAGGGTACTTCACTACCCTGACCTACGGTACTAGAAGTAAAGTTCTTAAAACTCGAAATTCGGTCGAAAAAGTGAGAGGAGAAAGTGAAAGTAGTTCTCCGAAAAATCAAGGAGAAGTGAAAGACGGTATTCCCACCACAGTAGACGTATAAACTCCACTGACTATAAAGGGGACGTCAGAACTAAGGTCGAACACGAAGGAGGTTGCGTCGCAAAGAGTACTACATGAGACGTATATTCAATGTATTCGTCCCACTGCTACTTGTCGGAATTGCATGAGGAAAAGGATAAACCTTAGTCAGACAACAAAGCACAGGTCAAGATTGACAACGAAGAACTGAACGTATGTCTAAAGAGTCCTCCGTCCAGTACACCAGACCATACGGGTAGACAAAATCTTAAAAGTTGTCAAATAACATAAGTTAAATCTCAGTATCTAGTACTTCGAAAATTTCTTTCGTAAGGTGTACTTTCCGCACTTTGTTTACCTATTTACTTACTTAATTGACCGTTTATTACTTTATTTTATATTTGTCGAATCTTTTTTACTTCGTTTAACTATTAATTATAGGTGTCTCTATAATTTCCTCCGTTACCAAGGTTAATAAATTGTTCGTAATTAATTTTCTATTACTTAAGTCCTTAAAATAGTCCGTAGACCGTATAAGTGGTACTGTGAAGGATTACTCTCAATTATTTCGTCCTATTNCAGTATCTAGTACTTCGAAAATTTCTTTCGTAAGGTGTACTTTCCGCACTTTGTTTACCTATTTACTTACTTAATTGACCGTTTATTACTTTATTTTATATTTGTCGAATCTTTTTTACTTCGTTTAACTATTAATTATAGGTGTCTCTATAATTTCCTCTGTTACCAAGGTTAATAAATTGTTCGCAATTAATTTTCTATTACTTTTGATGACAAGATTCAGTCACTTGTTTTATCTGGACATAAGAAGGGAGTACCTCGAATGTAAAACCACCCGTTACGTCCGGTGTTTATTCTATTCATTATAACACATAACTTTCTACTATTAATGACTGGAAACTCTAATAATTTTTCAACCAGTGACTGTTGTTGTCGTCACCATTGTTCACGTTTTTCACTGAATAATCGTTGTTTCCAGTTAAAACGGACCCAAAGTCTTTCTTCCTCTATTCCCTTTTGCCTCGTTACTTACATCTGTTAAAAAGGTTCTAAAGAAAAAAAAAAGGACGTTTCCGTCTCTTCTACTCACCAGTCTCCCTCTCCTATCATCTTAGTTCGGTAAAATTCTACTTCATTTAATATCACGCTACTGTGTGACTATTATTATTAGGACACCTCTTATTTTTTTTTACTATATCCGTTTTATAACCTCTCCACTGTCTCTTAACTGACCCAGAAACTCATACGCTTTCGGATACCTCAGAAACTATCTTCATACCCATTAAGTAGGTATCGTGTCTGCTGTCCGTTTTGTCTACCCTGGTCTACCATCATAGACTCATTTAACCACAATTCATATTCAAACATTTTTAAATATTTAAAAAATTTTTAATAGAAGTCACTTTTTCCTTTGTTATAGAAGTCAACTGTACTCGTACTCTTACTCCTCTATAGAGTTCTATACTTAGTTTATTTTTCAATATTTTATCCTTATTCTTATAATGTTTACACTTCGTCTTCTATAATTCTTCTCCACTTTTCTTATGTACCTCCTTGAAATGTTTTTTCTAGAAGTGCTGGGTCTATTAGTACTACCACACTAGTGATTAGATCTCGGTCTGTAGGATCTTACACTTCAGTTCACCCGGAACCTGTCGTAGTGATGTTTATTTCGATCACCTCCACTACCTTAAGGTTAACTCGACAAAGTTTAGGACTTTCTACTACGACACTTTCACGACGTGAGTTATACGGTCGTGTAAACCTTTTGAGTCGTCACCGGTGTCCCGACCTTTTCCAGTCAAAAGTAAGGTTAGGGTTCGTTTCCGTTACGGTTTCTTACGGGTTTGATGTGGTGTTAACATGAGTAGAGTGTTCGATCATTTCATTACGAGTTTTAAGAGGTTCGGTCCGAAGTCATTATGTACTTGACACTTGAAGGTCTACAAGTTCGACCAAAATCTTTTCCGTCTCCTTGGTCTCTAGTTTAACGGTTGTAGGTGACCTAGTACCTTTTTCGTTTTCTCAAGGTCTTTTTGTATATAAAGACGAAATAACTGATACGGTTTCGGAAACTGACACACCTAGTGTTATTTGACACCTTTTAAGACTTTCTCTACCCTTGTGGTCTGGTGCACTGGACGGAGAACTCTTTAGACATACGTTCAGTTCTTCGTCGTTAATCTTGACCTGTACCCTGTTGTCTGACCAAGGTTCATCCTTTTCCTCATGCAGTTCCGACATATAACAGTGGAACGAATAAATTGACTATACATCTCATGTAGTACTCTTTGCAACCTGACCTTCTCTGTGTTCGACCTTAGTTCTAACGGCCCTCTTTATAGTTATTGGAGTCTATACGTCTACTGTGGTGGGAATACCGTCTTTCACTTCTCCTTGATTTTTCGGAGAACTACTTTCACTTTCTCCTCTCATTTTTTCAACCGGATTTCGAGTTGTAAGTCTTTTGCTTCTAGTACCGTAGACCAGGGTAGTGAAGTACCCATTATTTATCTACTCCTTTGTCCTCTTTGTCACCTTTGTTACAGTCTAAAATAAAACCCCCCGAGGTTTTAGTGACGTCTACCGCTAACGTCGGTACTTTAATTTTCTGCGAATGAGGAACCTTCTTTCAAATACTGGTTTGATCTATCATATAAGTTTTCGTCTCTGTAATGAAACGGCTGGATCCAGGCAGATCAGTTCAGATACCAAAAAGGACACCAGTACATACCTACACTCTCAACCTGACACTTCTTTCGACTCGTGACTTCTTAACTACGAAAACTTGACACCACAACCTCTTCTGAGAACTCTCAGGGAACCTGACGTTCCTCTAGGTTGGTCAGGTAAGACTTCCTCTAGTTGGGACCCTAAAGATACCTTCCTTACTACGACTTCGACTTTGAGGTCATGAAACCGGTGGGGTTCGTTTCTCAACTGAGAAACCTTTTCTGAAACTACGACCCTCCCTAACCCCCGTCNCGATCATTTCATTACGAGTTTTAAGAGGTTCGGTCCGAAGTCATTATGTACTTGACACTTGAAGGTCTACAAGTTCGACCAAAATCTTTTCCGTCTCCTTGGTCTCTAGTTTAACGGTTGTAGGTGACCTAGTACCTCTTTCGTTCTCTCAAGGTCTTTTTGTATATAAAGACGAAATAACTGATACGGTTTCGGAAACTGACACACCTAGTGTTATTTGACACCTTTTAAGACTTTCTCTACCCTTGTGGTCTGGTGCACTGGACGGAGAACTCTTTAGACATACGTTCAGTTCTTCGTCGTTAATCTTGACCTGTACCCTGTTGTCTGACCAAGGTTCATCCTTTTCCTCATGCAGTTCCGACATATAACAGTGGGACGAATAAATTGACTATACATATCATGTAGTACTCTTTGCGACCTGACCTTCTCTGTGTTCGACTTTAGTTCTAACGGCCATCTTTATAGTTATTGGAGTCTATACGTCTACTGTGGTGGGAATACCGTCTTTCACTTCTCCTTGATTTTTCGGAGAACTACTTTCACTTTCTCCTCTCATTTTTTCAACCGGATTTCGAGTTGTAAGTCTTTTGCTTCTAGTACCGTAGACCAGGGTAGTGAAGTACCCATTATTTATCTACTCCTTTGTCCTCTTTGTCACCTTTGTTACAGTCTAAAATAAAACCCCCCGAGGTTTTAGTGACGTCTACCGCTAACGTCGGTACTTTAATTTTCTGCGAATGAGGAACCTTCTTTCAAATACTGGTTTGATCTATCATATAAGTTTTCGTCTCTGTAATGAAACGGCTGGATCCAGGCAGATCAGTTCCGATACCAAAAAGGACACCAGTACATACCTACACTCTCAACCTGACACTTCTTTCGACTCGTGACTTCTTAACTACGAAAACTTGACACCACAACCTCTTCTGAGAACTCTCAGGGAACCTGACGTTCCTCTAGGTTGGTCAGGTAAGACTTCCTCTAGTTGGGACCCTAAAGATACCTTCCTTACTACGACTTCGACTTTGAGGTCATGAAACCGGTGGGGTTCGTTTCTCAACTGAGAAACCTTTTCTGAAACTACGACCCTCCCTAACCCCCGTCCTTCTCTTGCCCTGCTGTCTCCTACTCTACCGGCCTACCGTAGTGACTGAGCTACCTACATTCAGACTCACTTGAGACCTCAACCACTACCTGTCCCTCCGGACCGTATGACACTAAGTACCCCAGCGTTTCTCAGTCTGTACTGACTCTCTGACTTGATTTGACTTGTCTCCTCTAGATTATAGATTTATTATTTTCAAAGTTTGTATTTATTTATCCTTTTGTATCTCTTTCCTTAATTATTTATTATTTATTATGACCTTCTAAAGGGTCTCTAAATTTGTAAACAAAGAACAGAAATTTTTATGTTATACCTTCTTTTCCTCCACCTTTGCTTAGTGTGACCCCAGGGTAACGATACTACACTTTTAAGTTGTAACCTTCAGTCTTCCGTTTCATTGTTAAAGAAGTTTTAAGATTTTCCTCAATGATGATACATAATCTTAAGAAAAGAGTCAGTTCCATCGATAACTTACACTCTGACATTATTTTTATAAAAGTCCGAAGTTTAACTAATAAAAAATATCAAAGACAAAGAGACAACTCTAGGGGACCTCCTCCCTTACCGTTGAGTGAAGTCATAAGGAAGGACCTCTGAGGGTACCCGTCTTCTCGGACCACCCGATACTGGGTATCTCAGTGTTTCTCAACCTGCACTGACTCGTGTGTCGGGAGGACCGGAAGTAATTCGTCAGACTTACCTGGTGAAGTGTAGACACAAGAATTGACCTTAAAGACAAGTGGTAGTAGTGGTCCTACGGGAAACGGAAGTTACCTACATGGTAAATGATAAGTTTCAGAAGAAGAAAGAACTACTAAGGTAAAAATACTTTGTTTATAAAGTCATCCAAAAACTCTTTCTCCGTTCCCCCTCCTACCGTAACTTTGTACATATGATAGTACATTCTTTGATTAACAGTCAGATACAAGCTATGTTCTATGTCCTACGAACCCCGACCACGTGCCCCTACTAGGTCGCTCTACTATACCCCACCCTCTCCCCAAGTCCTAACCCTTGAGTACATGTGGGCACCGACTAAGTACAGTTACATACCTTTTTGGTTATGTCATAACTTTTCGTTTTATTTCATTTTTATTTTTAATTTTTTTTTTTCATGTACTAGGACTGTGTCCCTAGTTTGGGTGGAGAGAAAACAGAGGACGTGACCGTTCAACCAAGAAATGGTGATCACGGTGGGTCCTTCGACGTTTTCATGACCGTTATTACTAATTTATTTTTGTGTTTTACGTGTCTCAAGGACTACATACATTTGTTGTCTTGGTGGTTCTTAGAGTGGACTGAGTGACATTGACGGTGAATTAAGAAGGATAAGATGGGACGACAGAAGATTGGAGGGGAGGTTTATCATTGGTAAAAAGAGTTGTGTCGTCGATTCTTCTAAGAAAAATAAATGATAACATAAAAAAATTAAATTTAAATAGATAAAAATTAATCTCCTATTAAAGAAAAGTTATAACATAACCAAAGACGGTGTATAGTAGTACTTAGTCGGTGTCCAAGGGAGAATTTGGAGGAAGGGTGGAGGGTGGGATAGGGTGGGGAGATCCAACAGTGTCTTCTAAGAAAATTTTGTCTATAGTCTAATTCTGAAGAGACGAGTTTGAATTTTCGAAGAAAGGGAGTCTTACTTTCTGTTTGAGAATCCACCCGAGGTAACGGATTGAAGTAAAGGATGGGGAGTGGAGAAGGGAAGAGTCAAGAACGATGTGTACAAAGAGGTTGTACGGTCCGTGGGAAGGAATAAAGTGACAGGTGAAACTTCGGACGTGAGGAAAGTGTAGAAGAGTTTAAACCGAAAGGTTCCTCGGACAGGGTTGAAGGATAATTATGGTTTTTAGCGTAAGATGGGTAATACGAATGGACAAAAAAGGGGGTGTCAAAAGTCGGGAAAACTGTAATAACCATCATGTAAACAAATAATGTCATCACAAATAATAGACAGAGAGGGTGGTCACTCTTTCATTCGAGGTTTACCAGTTCATCGAAAAATACCCTATGACAATATAGACAATATAACATCTAAGAGTCTCGTCATGGATCGTTAGATCGTCCATAAGTCGTTTAAAAAGAATCTCTAAATACAAAGACACTCTCAAACTATTACTTGATGTTGGTTAGAATACTTTAATTTGTTTGTTTTTACAGGGTCAATAATTAAGGTTCCTTTAGTTATCAAACCCACTTTTTATTTTATGTCAACGGGGAAACTTAGGTGTCCCCTGACCAAGGTTTTGTGGGATATGTTTGATTTTAGGTACCTACGAGTGTAGGGAATCAGTCGAGAGGTACAGACGTCTATGTATTGGACTCCTATCACTCACGGTACATTTACTATTTCTTAGACGGACTTAACGTCCTCCGGTCTCAAACTAGGGACCCAGTCCTTCTAGTAGACCTCTTCCCTTACCGTTCGGTGAGACCATAAGAAAGGACCTCTTATGATACCTCTCTCCTTGGACCACCCGATATCGCGTACGCCAGAGTTACTCAGTCTGTGTTAACTCGTTGATTGTGAAAGAAATGTGTAATGGACTGAGTCGACACTTTTATAAATGTAACATAATTGTTACATTTGAAATGGATAACGATATTTCTTTTTATTATTTATTACATTTGAAAATTAACGAGATTTGTTTTAACCTCTGTATTTGAATTGGTCTTTTTCCCATTTCCCTGTTACACACACACATACACACATGCACACGTACACACAGACATTATTCCCTTTTTTAGTTTAGGAACATAAAGTAACATCCTTCCTTTCTATAGATTAACTTTATAGTCCTGACGTTTAAAAAAAAAAAATTAACTATTGTTTGAACTGTCTTTAAAGAAGATCCTCCACTTTAAACCTCTTTAACTAGGTCCTCTCATAACGAAAAAGTAGTTTTCATAAAAAAAAAAATTGGTAGATGTACTCCATGTAGTGTGGATGACCCCACCGATGATTGTTTTTCACTTTTATTGTCCAAAACCACTCTTATACCCCTTTAATCTTGTGAACTTGGGACAACCATCCTTACATTTTACCCTGTCGTGATACCTTTTCTCACACTACTATGAGTACTTTAAAATTTTTCTAAATGGTATACTGAGTCGTTAAGCAGAAGACATATATAGGTTTTCGAAATTTCGTCTAAGAATTTCTGAATAATATTTGGGTTCAAGTACCTTCGTAGTAAGTGTTATCTATTTTACACTTTGTTGTGTTCGTAGGTAAGTGTCTTCTTACCCATTTATTTTACACCATATATCTACGCTTCCTTATAATACGTTAGAAATTTTTCATTTCAATCATTTTAGGATTGTATACAATGTTTTACTTACTTGGAACTCCTTCTAAAACGATTCACTGTATTCGGTCGGTATTTTTCTCTTTATAACATACCAAGGTGAACGTACTTTATCTTATTAGTTTTAGTATCTGTGTCTGTTATCTTACCACCAACGGTCCCCGATCTCCCTTTTTCCTTACCTCTCAATTAAAAATTGCCCGTACGTACGCGTCAGCGAGTCAGCACAGGTTGAGAAACACTAGGGTACCTGACATCCTGTGGTCCGAGGTGACAGAAACCTTAAGAGACCCGTTCTTATGGCCTCATCCAACGGTAAAGGAGAAGGTCCCCTAGAAGGGTTGGGTCCCTAGTTTGGACGTAGAGGACGTAACCGTCCGTCTAACAAATGGTGATACGGTGGACCCTTCGGAGAAATTACCCATAGTTCAAAGTAATAACTTTTTAATTCTCAAGACTTCTACCCACCATCACTCCGACACGTTGTTGTATTTACATGAATTATGATGACTTGACAATGTGAATTTTTACTCTAAATTTAATAAATCACTAAGATTAGGTACACGTAACTGATTTGTACCAAATACCAGTACTGTTCTTTCTTATCAAATTTTTTTTGGAGACAGATTTTATATATGTAAGTAAATAACTTCTCCAGTTTCAATAAACATGTGATAAATAAATAAAAAATATAAAGTGGTGTCCATTTTTTTTAATTTATTTATCACATATTTATTGAAACTGGAGAAGTTATTTACTTACACATATAAAATCTGTCAAAAAAAAATTGATAAGAAAGAACAGTACTGGTATTTGGTACAAATCAGTTACGTGTACCTAGTCTTAGTGATTTATTAAATTTAGAGACGAAATAAAACTCTAGGTCTCGTGACTATTCGATCAAATCAGATAAACATTGTATCTATACTAGGTAAATAAATTAGTATAGATTAGAGATTTCACTATATGTCTCCAGTGTTTTTATCATTTTATTTAGTATCATACAATTTAACCAATTACTAATTTTTAACCCGAAGGACTATCGAGTCAACCATTTCTTAGACGGACGTTACGTCCTCTGGGGCCAAGTTAAGGACCCAGTCCTTCTAAACGACCTCTTACCTATCCGATGGGTGAGGTCACAGGAACCCGGAGCGAACACCGAGTCGACCATTTCTTAGGCGGACGTCATACCCTCTGGATCCGAACTAGGGACCTAACCCTTCCAGGGGACCTCTTCCCTTTTCGATGGGTGTGGTCATAGGACCGGACCTCTTAAGGTACCTGACATATAAGGTACCTTAGGGTTTCTCAACCTGTGTTGACTCACTGAAAGTGAAAGAGAAAGTTACTAATTTTCAATCAAACAATGTCGTCTATTTATATTAGTAGATACAGATTAAATGTACTTTAAATGGAACTAATACCCGAAGGGTCCATCGCGATCACCATTTTTAAACGGATGGTTACGTTCTGTACATTCTCTGCACGTAGGTTATCGACCCAGTTATTCTGAGGACCTCATTCTTTACCGTAAGGTCATAAGAACGGTCCTTTTAAGGTACTTGTCCGATACTATGTACCACGGAGTCTCAGTCTGTCCTGTCTCACTGACTCGTGTGTGTAATGGAACTAATATTAGGTAGATTAAGTATACAGAGAATGTACCCTGTCCATCCAAATATTAAGAAATCGACATATCCCCTACCGTATGTACACCCTATACGTGTCAGTAGTGAATCTAAATTAAATCGGACTCAAGGTTTAAATGAGAGAGTGAGTTTACTGTTCCTTTATTTTGTACTTTTAAAGTTCTTATAATTCTAAGGTCCTGTGATTTTCGTACCCGTTTTAATTGAAGACTTTCCGTTACCTTTACTCCTTTTGAGCTTCTATTAGTCAAACTGTGACCCTTGAAATTCATAAAATATTTATATGACGAATCGAAGTTATAACTTAGATATTTCACTTGACTTTACCTCTTTATTTCACGTGACACCATCGGACTTTTCTTCCAGTGGTAAAGTTGCGAGTTTTATAAAATATCAAAAAGTTAACCGAACACTTATCTCAACTTAATCATCAATTCGATTTCTAGTAAAATGTTAGATTTTAAATAAGAGATAATTAACCCAAGTCTCTCTTTTTAGTCATTTGAATTTGTGTCTCGTTTTATGGTTATTCTTCATGTAAGAGAAGTGGAATATAAACTTTCCAGTCGATGGGTAGTTTATTGGAGACGATGGAACTTCCGTAGTACTCTAGTGTGTCAGAATAAAACGGACTGAGTGAGAACTAAATAATAAAGAGATAGTCATATTGTGTTAAAGTCTCTTCCGTTACCGTTGGGTGAGGTCATGAGAACGGACCTTTTAGGGTACCTACCTCCTCGGACCATCCGACATCAGGTACCCCAGTGCTTCTCAACCTGTGAATGACTCGTTGAAGTGAAAGTGAAAAGTGAAAGTACGTAACCTCTTCCTTTACCGTTGGGTGAGGTCACAAGAACGGACTTCTTAGGGTCCCTACCACCTCGGACCACCCGACGGTAGACACCCCAGTGTGTCTCAACCTGTGCTGACTTCGTTGAATCGTCGTCGTATTGTGTTAAATATCGTACGACAAGTATATTCAACATTACACATGGATGATCGTTTTATAGTATAAGACAACTCTAAAAAGAGAGAGAAAGTGATTATTCTCTTCAAGAAGGTAAGGAGTAAACGAATAAAGTCCCCTGAAGGAAAAAATAGAGAGGGTAAAAATATTTACAGATCAACGTCAGTGTACACTATAATCTAAAACCAAGTACCATCTCGTTTTTATGTTATACACGAGAATAAGTAAATCTTATTGAAATTAATTGTTTTTAATGTGTGTTTCAAGACACGATCTACATTTCGTTACACATAGTATACAATGGACTTCAGAGTTATATTTACTATTTATTTTTCTTAGATAGAGTCTCCATTAATCAAAGGATAATGGTCTGTACAGTGCGTTACTGTTCTGTTGGTCAAAAGTTTTAGTATCTACCGATTAAAAAGACCCAATACTGTATAACTTCTGTCCTTAGTTAGTATCTCATTTCACTCTATAACGTATTATTTTTAAAATTGGAAATGAAGACCCTCTATTAAAGATTTGAAAACCTTACAATTGGAGCTACCCTTATAAAAACAAACGGATCTTCGGAACCTAGTACGGTCTACACTAAATCTCACATCTCTCCGGTGACAGAACCACTTAAAGGGTATTTATGTTATGAGATAACCGGTGAAAATGTTTAGACTGGTTGTCTCCGACTTTGGTTTGGACAAGTGAAACAGACTATCCGGTAAACTATTACTAATGATTGTTACGAAGTTCGTAGTCCTACTCTGGTTGAACATCATAACTGGAGTTTCAGTTCAAGGGTCTGTGGTGGTCGAATTTTTTTAGGGTATTTGGTGGTCTCAAATTGAATCTTTAGTTTCACCCAAAAAGGAACAAACACACGACTGGAAGGATTTCAAACATATAATTGGAGAAGTGAACCGGGTTTCGTAGTTAATTCCATGTCTTCTTACACAATCATTAAAGTCAGTGATGGAACCGGTCGTTCCCTTTGTACGTCCTACTCAAGTTGTGGGGTTATTGGGATCAGTCACTAAACTACAACTGAACTTAAATTACGTTTAACCATCATAGTCGATTTCAGTTCCTTTTTAATTTATTGGAAAAAAAAAAGAATAACCTATTGGGGGTAACATGTCTATAGACTGATACTTCATATGTATTTATTACTCGATGGAAAGGGAGATCCTTCGAGGGGGTTGATTGGCTCCTATATGAAGGGTCATTCTATTCTTCCCACCATTAATTTAGCACCAGTTCACTCTCAGTAGATTACTTCCTACCCATTGCAAGTAACCAGTTACCAGTAAATTCGTTATGAACTTTAGTAAATCCTATCGGAGTGTCCCAAAAAGCAGACAATCTTTCCAACCCCCACTTCCTCGAAGACTTTCAGTCTATCGCAATTACAAGGAGATCGACGTTATGTAGAGTCCCAGATTCTACAAGGGAAACGTCGATGACTCGAAAGAGAGGGAGGTGGTGATGTTTTGGTCACACAAGGAAGGTTATCGAGATTAAAGTGACAAAAAGGTTATCTATAAACGAGTGTAAGTCAAGTCAAGTCAACGAGTCAAAACAGGCTGAGAAACGTTGGGGTACCTGACGTCGTGTGTTCTGGAGGGACAGGTAGTGGTTGAGGGTCTCAAATGAGTTTGAGTACAGATAACTTAGCCACTACGGTAGGTTGGGAGAGTAGAAGACAACAGGGAAAGAGGAGGGTGAAAGTTAGAAAGGGTCGTAGTTCCATAAAAGGTTACTCAGTCAAGAAACGTAGTCCACCGGTTTAATGACCTCAAAGTCGCATTTGTAGTCAGGAAGGTCACTTGTGGGTCCTGACTAGAGGAAATCCTACCTGACCAACCCAGAGGAACGTCAGGTCCCCTGAGAGTTCTCAGAAGAGGTTATGGTGTCAAGTTTTCGTAGTTAAGAAGCCACGAGTCGAAAGAAGTGTCAGGTTGAGAGTGTAGGTATATACTGATGACCTTTTTGGTACCGGAACTGATCTACCTGGAAACAACCGTTCCATTACAGAGACGAAAAATTCTACGACAGACCCAACCAGTATTGAAAGGAAGGTTCCCCATTCACAGAAAATTAAAGTACCGACGTTAGTGGTAGACGTCACTAAAACTTCGGGTTTTTTATTTCAGACCGTGACAAAGGGGACAAAGGGGTACTTCACTACCCTACTCTACGGTACTAGAATTAAAAGACTCACTACTCGAAATTCGGTTGAAAAGTGAGAGCAGAAAGTGAAAGTAGTCCTCCGCAAAATCAAGGAGAAGTGAAAGACGGTATTCCCTCCACAATACTACAGTACCACAGTACTCGTCTCACGAGTGCAATTCTGGCAAAAATAGTCTTCTCAGTCTGGGTCACTCCCTTGCACCGCGATCACTATTTCTCGGACAGACAGTTGCGTTCTCTACAGTCTCTGAGTCCAACCTAGGGACCCAACCCTTCTAGGGGACCTCCTCCCACCCCGTCGGATGAAGTCACAAGAACGGACCTCTTAGAGTACCTGTCTTCTTGGATCTGTCGATGTCAGGTACCCCGGTGTTTCACAGTCTGTGCTAGCTTCGTTGAATCGTACGTATGTATATCCCACGTGGTCCTCTGACGGGATCCCAAGAGTAATCCCACTTTTGTTCATACCAGTACGGGTCTTTACCAGTCTCCCCTTGGGACTTAAAAGTGGTGGATTATGTACGAAAAAATAAGAATAATCCAATAAAAAAATATTGGGTTGGAGTGAACTTCTCGAGAATGATCAGGTTTAATTTTCATAAAGTTGTTCTTAAAGAAACTAAGGAGACCTGACTCGAATCCACAAAAACCAAAAAACAAAAAAAAAAAAAGGAAGATACTGCACAAACGGTAAGACACATTTTAATGAATAAATCTATGGTTTCAAAGGGTGAGGTTTGAAATAGTCGAATCTAACATAAAATAAATTGTTATATAGACGTCGTAAATGGTAGTTTGGATTATTTATTAACTTAGAATTATTTATTATATGTGTCCTAACTTCTTGTCTTTTTTGTCTTTTTATTTTACAAAGATTATATTATAGTCCGAAGTCGTTATACACTTAGCACTTGAAGGTCTACAAGTACGACCAAAATCTTTTCCGTCTCCTTGGTCTCTAGTTTAACGGTTGTAGGTGACTTAGTAGCTTTTTCGTTCTTTCAAGGTCTTTTTGTAGATAAAGAAGAAATAACTCATACGGTTTCGGAAACTGACACACCTAGTGTTAGTTGACACCTTTTAAGACTTTCTCTACCCTTATGGTCTGGTGGACTGGACGGAGGACTCTTTGGAGATACGTCCAGTCCTTCGTTGTCAATCTTGACCTGTTCCTTGTTGTCTGACCAAGGTTTATCCTTTTCCTCATGCAGTTCCGACATATAACAGTGGGACGAATAAATTGAATATACGTCTCATGTAGTACACTTTACGACCCGATCTTCTTCGTGTTCGACCTTAGTTCTAACGTCCCTCTTTATAGTTAGTGGAGTCTATACGTCTACTGTGGTGGGAGTACCGTCTTTCACTTCTCCTTGATTATTTCGGAGAACTACTTTCACTTTCACCTCTCACTTTTTCAACCGAATTTTGTAAGTCTTTTGCTTCTAGTACCGTAGGCCAGGGTAGTGAAGTACCCTTTACCTACCCCTTTGTCACCTTTGTCACAGTCTGAAATAAAAAACCCCGAGGTTTAAGTGACGTCTACCACTAACGTCGGTACTTTAATTTTCTGCGAATGAGGAACCTTCTTTTCAATACTGGTTGGATCTCTCATATAAGTTTTCGTCTCTGTAATGAAACGGTTGTCTCCAGGTAGATCAGTTCCGATAACAAAAAGGACACCAGTACATACCTACACTCTCAACTTGACACTTCTTCCGACTCGTGGCTTCTTAACTACGAAAACTTGACACCACAACCTCTTCTGAGAACTCTCAGGGAACCTGACGTTCCTCTAGGTTGGTCAGGTAAGATTTCCTTTAGTCGGGACCCTAAAGAAACCTCCCTTACTACGACTTCGACTTTGAGGTCATGAAACCGGGGAATGCGCTTCTCAACTGAGTAACTTTTGCTGACACTACGACNGAAAGACGGTATTCCCTCCACAATACTACAGTACCACAGTACTCGTCTCACGAGTGCAATTCTGGCAAAAATAGTCTTCTCAGTCTGGGTCACTCCCTTGCACCGCGATCACTATTTCTCGGACAGACAGTTGCGTTCTCTACAGTCTCTGAGTCCAACCTAGGGACCCAACCCTTCTAGGGGACCTCCTCCCACCCCGTCGGATGAAGTCACAAGAACGGACCTCTTAGAGTACCTGTCTTCTTGGATCTGTCGATGTCAGGTACCCCGGTGTTTCACAGTCTGTGCTAGCTTCGTTGAATCGTACGTATGTATATCCCACGTGGTCCTCTGACGGGATCCCAAGAGTAATCCCACTTTTGTTCATACCAGTACGGGTCTTTACCAGTCTCCCCTTGGGACTTAAAAGTGGTGGATTATGTACGAAAAAATAAGAATAATCCAATAAAAAAATATTGGGTTGGAGTGAACTTCTCGAGAATGATCAGGTTTAATTTTCATAAAGTTGTTCTTAAAGAAACTAAGGAGACCTGACTCGAATCCACAAAAACCAAAAAACAAAAAAAAAAAAAGGAAGATACTGCACAAACGGTAAGACACATTTTAATGAATAAATCTATGGTTTCAAAGGGTGAGGTTTGAAATAGTCGAATCTAACATAAAATAAATTGTTATATAGACGTCGTAAATGGTAGTTTGGATTATTTATTAACTTAGAATTATTTATTATATGTGTCCTAACTTCTTGTCTTTTTTTGTCTTTTTATTTTACAAAGATTATATTATAGTCCGAAGTCGTTATGCACTTAGCACTTGAAGGTCTACAAGTACGACCAAAATCTTTTTCGTCTCCTTGGTCTCTAGTTTAACGGTTGTAGGTGACCTAGTAGCTTTTTCGTTCTCTCAAGGTCTTTTTGTAGATAAAGACGAAATAACTCATACGGTTTCGGATACTGACACACTTAGTGTTAGTTGGCACCTTTTAAGACTTTCTCTACCCTTATGGTCTGGTGGACTGGACGGACAACTCTTTGTATATACGTCCAGTCCTTTGTTGTCAATCTTGACCTGTACCTTGTTGTCTGACCAAGGTTTATCCTTTTCCTCATGCAGTTCCGACATATAACAGTGGGACGAATAAATTGAATATACGTCTCATGTAGTACTATTTACGACCCGATCTTCTTCGTGTTCGACCTTAGTTCTAACGGCCCTCTTTATAGTTATTGAACTCTATACGTCTACTGTGGTGGGAATACCGTCTTTCACTTCTCCTTGATTATTTCGGAGAACTACTTTCACTTTCACCTCTCACTTTTTCAACCGAATTTTGTAAGTCTTTTGCTTCTAGTACCGTAGGCCAGGGTAGTGAAGTACCCTTTACCTACCCCTTTGTCACCTTTGTCACAGTCTGAAATACAAAAACCCGAGGTTTAAGTGACGTCTACCACTAACGTCGGTACTTTAATTTTCTGCGAATGAGGAACCTTCTTTTCAATACTGGTTGGATCTCTCATATAAGTTTTCGTCTCTGTAATGAAACGGTTGTTTTCAGGTAGATCAGTTCCGATAACAAAAAGGACACCAGTACATACCTACACTCTCAACCTGACACTTCTTTCGACTCGTGGCTTCTTAACTGCGAAAACTTGACGTCACAACCTCTTTTGAGAACTCTCAGGGAACCTGACGTTCCTCTAGATTGGTCAGGTAAGATTTCCTCTAGTCGGGACCCTAAAGAAACCTCCCTTACTACGACTTCGACTTTGAGGTCATGAAACCGGGGAATACGCTTCTCAACTGAGTAACTTTTGCTGACACTACGACCCTCCCTAACTCCCGTCCTCCTCTTCCCCTACTGTCTCCTACTCTACCGACCTACCGTAGTGACTGAACTACCTGTACTCAGACTCACTTAAGGTCATCAACCACTACCTGTCCCTCCGGACCACGCGACACTAAGTACCCCAGCGTTTCTCAGCCTGTGCTGACTCGCTGACTTGACTTGACTTGAGTTGAGTTGACTTATATTAAAGTTGTAAAAATAATTTTAAAAGTTATTCTTATTGGATACAGACTGATAGTGAATAAGGTCTTTACGGGTATTCCAAGGTGTACGTAAACATATAAATAATAAGGTAAAAAACATTATTATTTGTAACTATTAATCTGTAAATTGTCACTCTCGTGACAACTTATTTAAACACTCCATAGGTATAGTACCTTGTGATCCTCGTTGATGTTTCCTATTTAACTTAGAAATATATAACTTTATTGTATAACAGTTATACAATTTTTAACAAAGTCTGGTAATGCGTAGTCAAGTCAAGTCATCTCAAGTAAGCGAGTCAGGAAGGTTACTTGTCGTTACTGACTAGAGGATATCCTACCTGACCAACCTAGAGGAACGTCAGGTTCCCTGAGAGTTCTCAGAAGAGGTTGTGGTGTCAAGTTTTCGTAGTTAAGAAGTCACGAGTCGAAAGAAGTGTCAGGTTGAGAATGTAGGTATGTACTGGTGACCTTTTTGGTATCGAAACTGATTTACCTGGAAACAACCGTTTCATTACAAAGACGAAAACTTATATGATAGATCCAAACAGTATTGAAAGGAAGGTTCATCATTCACAGAAATTATACGATGATTGACGAAGATTCAGAAAAGTTAGCACAGATTGAGAAACACTGGGGCATCTACCGTCGGGTGGTCCGAGAGGGCAGGGACCCTAAGAGGTCCATTCTTGTACCTCACCCAACGGTAAAGGAAGAGGTTACGTACTTTCACTTTTCACTTTCACTTAAGTGAGTCAGGACAGACTGAGAATCGCTGGGGTACCTGACGTCGGATGGTCCGAGGAGACAGGTACCCTAAAAGGTCCGTTCTCATGACCTCACCCCACGGTAACGGAAGAGCGACGTATCATACTAGGTTAATAATAATTTTTGTTTTCGTGTGAACGTCTAACAATTCATTTCTCTACTCTTGTTTCTTATTCCCCTTTACCTCTCTCCACCCATTTAAGTCTCTCTTCTGTCCTTATAATATGGGCAAAGATTTCCCTCTTCTCTCACTGGACTTCTACTTGACCTCGAACAATCTTTCCCAAAGTAGAAAGAGAAATATAGTACGTCTTTCTTTCATAACTTTTGTTTAAATCAAATGAGATAAAGGTAAAAAATTTATCAAATTCACTACTTGAATAATTCTTTTTTAGATTCTATAATTGTGACAATGAAAACACTGTAACATAGTTTCCATTAAATAGAATACTAAACATGAGTAGACATAAAAAATGTAAAAGATGTTATTCGTATATGTAATTTATTTTAATATACTCTTCGAAAGAACTGTTTTGGACCCTTTCGTTACTTTTCATAGAAATCTAGACTTACATCATACTAAAATAGAGGTTAGAGTAAATAGAAATTTCATTTACCTAGTAATACGTCCAGTATTAAAACACAGATTAACGGTGAATACATATAAAGACCGTGACCTTAGTTTTCTCTACATTATTTCTTTTAAAAACATAGAAGAAGTATTTACTAATCTTTTACAGGGAGACTCAAAGAGACGGTAGTTCACATCTACGTTAAAAATGTAAAATTCACAGATAATATTATTATACTTCTAAATAGAACAAATAGGGGTGTCACGGACCTGAACACAATCCGTATACATCCAAATTATTTTCAAATAACTTGTTATCGTATTAACTTATTGATAATTTGAGTTTAGTTAAAAAAATTTTCTTTCAAATTAAGGAGATCCCTCGAAAAAAGACTTTGGTTTAAAATGTCGAATTCCCTTTATAGGTAAAACCTCAACTTGAGAAATACTGACCTTGACGTACCCCACATCACTATTTATACAAAGGAATTCCAACGGAAACAGATTGACAATCGTTGAGTGGTCCACCGACGTTGACACCTTTTTATAAACCAAGAAATTTGTAAAGTCAGTTACGCCATCAATAAATTTGTCACTGTTTATCGTTTGTAAAGAGGTATCAAATATCGGAAAAAGGAATTATCCAAAAGGTCACCCTCACTTTCCAGGATAAATCAGTTGTAAATCAGTTACAATAAAAAGATTAATAGGTTATACTGATTAAATTTTACAGAATTGAAAATTAGTTTAATAGAAAAGTGGTGTCGTACTGATGAAAAAGTTTGCGTATCAAATTATAGAGAGTTACATAATTTTACAAGTTTTAGTCGAAAGAAAATGTAACGTTTAAATCTGATGTAATAACTAATGGTACAAGTCTAGATTTGGATATAATTTTGTTGGAACAGAAAATATCGAGAGGTTAATATATGATAATTATATACACTTTGTACTCTGAAAAACGGGAAACGAAAGTAGTGAAGAGGTAGAATTTTTGTTAAAATTAGAAATGAACAATTTTAAAGGGATCAAGACAGTTTACGGTAAAGAGGTACCTTGAATTAATAAAGAAGAATAAGTCTTCACTAAAAAGGAAGGAAACTTCTAAGTATTATGACAGAAAATAAATGTAAACTTATACCGAAATATAAAATACTGGACAAAGTAGATAATAAAGACAACTCGGAGATAATAAATAAATATAAGTGGTTAAATAAGTCATTCATGACTCACGTGGACAGTTCATGGTAAAGAGTCGTAACTTCTTTAGTATCACTTGTACTTCTCCAGGGGTAGAAATTCCTCAAACAGTAGACTCAAAACGTAAATCATATAAAGATGAATACGACTTCAATGAGATCAGAAGGTTATGATCTTACTTTCGTAGAACTCCTTTCTCTAAATCAGTATCCTATTTAGTAGAAACAGTATAAATGGGGAAACGAGTAGTCTCCCACAAGATGGAGACATACGCAGTATTGTAGATAAACTACTTACTTATTAGTACGGATATATTATAAAATAGGAAACGGTTTATGTGACATTATGTAGTAGAGAAAATTAAAAGTAGTGTTGACACATTCTATTTATATATATATATTATATATATATATAAATTGAGATAAGATTTCTCGAATTTAAGGACACCAGTAAGTGACTGTGGAATTTCATATATCTTTTAAAGGATTCAAAAGTGTGTAACATGTTTGACATTTTTAGACAATAAGTTACCTGTTCTTTAGTCTTCCATATATCCAATTTTTAGTACTAGTAAAGAGAGGAATTTATATTTTACATTCTAACGATTCTGATAGTTTCAATAAATGTTATCTTTATTTACGGTTTATTGATCCGTAAAAGTTTCATAAAGAGTTTCTTACCGGTACTTCTTCGTACCTTTATCCTTGACGAATCTATCTATATGTTACACTATCCGTAAGTTATTCACATTGCAGTAATAGTAATAACGGTTATGAACTGCAACACTAATGATGTCTTGTATGTCTCTTATCAGATCGAAAATATTAATATAATATTTTACAGTCACTAACATCTTATATAGGTCACGTTCTAGCTCTTTAAGTCAGTAACTTAATCAAGTGTCTATTCCCAACTGATGATCGAAGAATTCTAATCTCTACAGAGTAAAAAGATATATTGAGTATCGAAAGGACTATAGTGTGAAAAATTTTCGAAAAATTAGTGTGAAAAAAACTAATGAAAAGAACCAGGGATCATAGATGAGAAGTAAAGAGTTCGAACAGGAAGGTTGGAAGTGCACTGGCACTTTTCACCTTCAAAGAGTGTCAAGACACGGTTTGGAGAACAGAAGACTGAATAAAAAGATGTTTACATAACTATTAGAGTGTGTATTAAAATTCATGTTCGGGTATCTATGTAAGTAACGGTCCAAAGTCTCGATCGTGACCGAGTAAAAGACTCGAAGTTGAACATCTTACTGGACCCCCGATTGAACGTTATATTTAAAAGTTTTTTTTTTTTTAGGAATATCGGGTAAGACTGTCTATAACATTAACGTGGTTCAGTATCTCACGACACATCCGATAACTTTCTGTGACATAAAAAGAAGTTCACTTTACCACTTTCGTTTCCTAACTACACTATCACAGACATAAAACCGACAACACCACTGTCTCCTGATATATACACCCCACCCCCAACCCCTCACTTCAGTCCCTCTCCTTTCAATTTCTTTTATTCACACCTAGTAAATCATCAAATCGGTATTAGGTCCTTTCCTGACTATCGACTTCGGTGAATCCGGTTCCATTGTCGTCAGTTTCACTCTTCTCAAGACTAAGATTTATATAGTCTCTAACTCACCTATATCAAACGACTACGTTCATAATGTTTTTCTCTTATTAATTCCTACTTAGATTAAAACAATCGGTGCATACCTTAGTGATCACTCTATCCCTTTAGACGTCCTTTTCATCGACCTCCACCCATCCTTCACCGATACTACCCAAGGTGAAACCTGAACAAATCAAAATCCACGGATAATCTATAGGTTCTTCCTCTATCCATTATACGTAAACTTATAAACTGAGAGCTCAACTTCTCTGTACAAGTTTAACTTTATATCTACACCGTCAATGGTCCACCTAAAGTTTCGGAACTCTATACTACTTTATGGAAAAGTTCATTCCTATCTGTTCTTTTCACTTGGGCTGAAGAAACACTGAGTGGACAACTGTGGTAACTCTTGTCTGAAACTAGTCTTACCTCTCTGGTGTATTCGGTTACGTTAAACAACTACAATTGAACTTATAATTATACAGTGGATGATTACTTATTCTTTTGGACCTTTTTTAAGTCTAGTATCAACCTATCAATACATATATAAACAAAGGAACTTCGATCTTTAATATATAAAATAATTAGTGACATAGTGAATATGAATAAAGAATTTTCATAACTTACAGGTTTTTAACAACCCAATTTGACTTAACCTTTTACAAGGATATCGTTTATGTCAACTACGGGTAAGTCTAGTGGAAACGTCCAGACTAAGTATGGACGGAGTCGATAACGTCACAACCATGATTGGTAAGTTTGGACGTGAGAAGAGAACTCCAAGTAGGAACCAATTACCCTTGATGAAATGTCCCTCTAAGGACCTTCTAATACGGAGAGATGTCCCGGTGGTCATTCAGGAACTGACTGAATACCTCTCGTATTATTGAGTCCTGGAACAGGTCATATTAAATACACGGTCTTGAGGATCATTGAAGACCGGACCCACCAATGTAAATGGGACTTTTGTGTAGAGACGTATCGAAAAAGGGGATGGACTAGTGAGTCCAAAGAAGAAGTGATTCAGTGAACGTGTTCCTAAAGACGGTGAATAATGATTCATTGACCTGGATTCTATTATCGGTGTCTATGTCTATAGACTTGGGATTTTGTAAAGAGATTAGATTCTCTTTACCGTGAATTAGAGATTTAACAAGTTAGAAAGAAACTAACTAAAACTCCTCACCTGACCTCTTCTCAAAGAGAAGACACATAAGGAGAGTCCGAATTTATATATTTGTCCTGTTACTCAGTAGTGAGAAAGAGGGGTAAATGGTGGAGTAGTGTGAAGGTACAACAAAAAAGGTTCTATCCGTCCATGTGAATCAACTTACGAACCTGTGTATACGACATATTTAATATCGTTCTTATGATGTGTCCCTGAAATCCTTTGGAAACATTATAAAATTTCGGAGACCATAAATCAAATTATAAGTGATGCGATAATATTCTTTATGAATAAGACTATCTTTTTCGGTTATAGGACACGGAGTTGGAGTACTAAAAGGAAAATTAGAAAGAGAGTCATTTAGTACCCAGTTATACAAGACAGGTTGACTGGTAGACAAGTGTTCGGACATTACCCGTTGAACACGGGACGTGACGAATGCTACAGTTTTCTATAGTGTGAGTTTAGAGAGAAGAACCCTTCCCTCCACTTCTCTTTCACTCTCGCTAGTTCCTCCCTTTTCTTTTTCCAGACACCCTCTTTCCTACCGACTCGTACTGTCCAACGGTGTTTCGACTATCGCCTCTTGACTCTGTACGGTGGGTTGTCCACCGAAGGTCCTTTGAAGAAAGGAACGGGGTCTCTTAGAGAGGGCAATCCTCTTATTAATCTTGACTTTTATAGATGGAACCGCTACAAGTATATGTACAGGATTCAATTTACTTTCTTTTGATTTTCTCGAGTGTAACATTCTGTCACACTCTGCCATTGAACCACTCCTGTCTCACACTCACGAAAGTACAACAATTTCCAATCTGCATTTCTTTCCGAAGCGACCGTTCGAATTGTCACAGTCACTAAGACGTCTCCGTCGAACAGACCAAGACGGGAGACATACCGTAGTACGTCACTGACCAGCCTCGTTCGCCAAGAAAAAGTAATCACAAAAAATCAGAGACGAGACGATTACATTTCCTTTTAGATAAAAATAGAAGAGTAGACATAGATAACTATAAATTACTGTGTGTCAAGTAGAAAGTCACGTTGACCTCTATACTGAAGAGAGTCCTAATAAACAAAGGAAAAAACAGGGTAGATATGACTTGTTACTCTAGTAGTCTTAGTAGAATGCGATTAAACTACTACTACATTTAAATAACCGTAAAAGGGGAAGTCCACCGTCTTGAGTTTCACTTCGAGCCCTTGGAGACCTCTCTTTGTAAAAGAAGAGAAACATCTGGTCGGACAATGTAGGGTGTCGGTGGACGGACGATAAGTAAGAGAGACGGACCTTCTATTTTATTGTTCGAAAAGAGAGACAACGACACGTGTAACCACAAGTCTTCCACCGTACGACTCTCTTGGACGGGAAAGGATTTCGTTTATAATCTTCAAAGTCCTTTTCCACGGTCCAGAAATTTTTAGAGTCGAAGAGATTATTCTTTGCACTCCCTGGACTCCTCTTCCGGTGGTCGTTGGGGGAGTCCCTTGTTATACAAAGGAGTGGAAGAAATTGTAAATACGGCGGTAGTCGAAAGGTTATTTCTGTTGTATACCGTATAATGCATTTTTACGTGTTGTAATAAAGAGATGTGTCAAGACAGGACCTTTGAGAAGATCATTAGTCTAGACTTCCAGAAACGAAAGGTAATTAAGATCTCAACTGGATTCAGTACTCCAGGTCGAAAATGTAAAAAGTTTTAAATTTCAGGAAGACTTATGAAAGTTAGGACGTTATCTTTCTGTAATTGTTATTATTGGAACTCACATAAACAAGGACTCCAATATAAGGAACGTAGAGAAGATTAGGAGGACTAAAAGTAGAGGTGACTCATGAATGCTTCCGTCTTCTGTTTTTTTTGTGTACTGGTTCCAGTTCTCCCCCTTCAAGATGAGTCATCGGAAATTATATAAATTCGACGAATGTTATAGGGTCCGTGACACGGTTCATAATATATATATATATATATATATATATATATATATATATACATATACATATACATATACAATTAAGTGAAATAGGAGTGGATAATTTTATATCCATATAAAGATATGAGAGAATAGACTTAACTTCTAATTGTAGGTTTCTCCTATTTGTTGACCGGGTGTTTATGTGTCTATCGTTTACCGTTTCGACTCAGACTTAGGTTTTTCGGACTGAGGTCTCTGAAATACGAGTTAATACTTAAACTCTATCTTCAAGAATGGGGAGATTGTTCCTCCTGTAAAGAAAGTAAGTGCAGAATAACAGTCTTAAGTGTGTTTAAAATGAACACTGTATAAAGTAACAAAGTTAAAATTTTTTTGTTTGTGAAAGAATGGACTGAAAAAGTAATTGTTTACTGTACGACAACGTAAAAAAGCTTAGTTAAAGGTCTTAAAACGACTTAACTTTATACACCTGTGTCGTATAGTTTAAAAGACGGGTATGAATCTACGTTTAAACTACACATTTTACTTCTGGTCGATCACTATCTTGTTTACTTATTTATATATGTATATATAAACCACCAGGAGGTAACACGTACGGGTCCTTGACCTAGACCGGATCGAATTCTTCTTTCCGTTCCAATGAAAGGGGATTAATTTTAACAAGGTACCGAAAGATGACAGTCTTTATATTTCAAGGATGACACCTATTATGCCAGAAAGTGTTAGTCGATTAAGAGATCGAATAAATTGAGATCAGTATGGAGTATAGTGGGGGTCTGTGTATGGGATACGAAATCAACCAAGACTAATAAATGATTTAAGGACAAGTACAGGTCCCGTGAGAACATCGAGAGAAGACATACTATGAACTACATCCGTATAATCTTCGTCTTTGACATAATCTCTGTCTTTGACACATAGAAGATTCCAACTGTCAAAAGTGCACACGTAAAAGTTTACGGGGAATGACAGTGGGGTAGTGATGAAGGATAACAGATGTCAAAAAGTCTCAACCTCCTTTACACACTAATATGAAGGAGAAGGGTAGTGATCTTAATAATACTATAACGTCGGTATTGAAGAGGGGGATGGTTTACCATGGTAGTTATACACTAAAGGGGTTCTTCTGCCTAATAGGAAAGTTATCTGGTAACTCCATATCTACTAAATGTTACAACACAATCAAAGTCCACATGTCGTTTCACTAAGTCAAAATATATATATATAAAGTCTAAGAAAACGGTAAATACAGTAATGTCTTATAACTCGTCTCAAGGGACACGATGTTATATCCAGGAACGACCAATACATAAAATGTAGATCGTTACACAAATACAATTAGAGTTCGAGGGTTAAATAGGAGGGGTGGTGAAAAAGGAAACATTGGTACAAACGAAAAATTCCGACACCTAGATAAAGACAAAAGTTACATTTAATTGAACATGAAAAAAAAAAAAAATCTAAAGGATATATTCACTCTAGTATACTATAAATAGAAGGAGAGAGACCAATGAAGTGAATCATACTACTGGAGATCCAGGTAGATCATTTATAAAAGAATTTTTATTCGTAAAAGTATTTATATTTATACTTTATAGGAATGAGGTAAAAAATTTAGTAAATGTTACTCTTCTTAAAAGGGATTAATTTTTTTTTTACGAATGTAAACAAGTTTACACCATTTTGGTGAAAAGTAGAGAGACAGTTCCGAAGACATAATTATGTCTAAAGAACGTTTTATGTTCGACTATAAAACAATGTCCAATTCTGAAATAACTCTCCATGTTAGGGTTCCGTAATTCCCAATTTCCTCTCTTCTTCTATTTAGTTAATTTCACATACATAAAGGTTCGATAGACACTATACTAATATACTTCGTACATCTTCTCGAACTTCCCCTGGAACCCCGAAACGTTGTCAGTGGTTCTCTTTCTTTCCTTCTAAATAGAAGTCTGAAGAACTAAGACTGAGGACCAAGAGTCAAATGAAGTCAGTGAATCAGTACAGGCTGAGAAACGTGGGGTACCTGCCGTCGTACGGTCCGGAGGAATAGGTAGTGGTTGAGGGTCTCAAATGAGTTTGAGTACAGGTAACTCACCCACTACTGTAGGTTGGTAGAGCAGTAGACAGTAGGGGGAGAAGAGGACGGAAGTTAGGAAAGGTCGTAGTACCAGAAAAGGTCACTCTGTCAAGAAAAGTAGTCAACGGACTTCATAACCTCAAAGTCGAAGTTGTAATCATGAAAGTACTTGTAAGTCCTGACTAAAGGAAATCCTAAGTGACCAACCTAGAGGAACGTCAGGTTCCCTGAGAGTTCTCAGAAGAGGTTGTCGTGTCAAGTTTTCGTAGTCAAGAAACCACAAGTCGAAAGAAATATAAGGGTTGAGAGTGTAGGTATATCCACTTACACTTCAGTGAGTCAGTACAGACTGAGAAACGCTAGGGTACCTGACATCGGATGGTCCGAGGAGACAGGTACCCTAAAAGGTCCGTTACCATGACCTCACCTAACGGTAAAGGAAGAGGTTTCCTAGAAGGGTTGGGTCCCTAGCTTGGACCCAGAGGGCGTAATATCTGTGTACGAAATGGCAGACTCGGTGGTCCCTTCAGATACTGATGACCTTTTTTTGTATCGGAACTGATCTGTCTGTAAACAACCGTTTCATTACAGACACGAAAAATTATACGACACATCCAACCAGTATTGAAAATAAGGTTCCTCATTCGTAGAAAAATAAAGTACCGACGTCAGTGGTGGACGTCACTAAGATCTCGGGTTCTTTTATTTCAGACGGTGACAAAGGTGACAAAAGTGTAGATAAACGGTACTGCACTACCCTGCGTTACGGTACTAAAAGTAAAAAACTTACAACTCGAAATTCGGTCGAAAAAGTGAGAGGAGAAAGTGAAAGTAGTTCTCCGAGAAATCAAGGAGAAGTGAAAGACAGTATTCCCACCACAGTAGACGTATATACTCCAATAACTATAAAGAGGACCGTTAAAACTAAGGTCGAACACGAAGTAGGTCGGGTCGTAAAGAGTACTACATGAGACGGATATTCAATTTATTCGTCCCACTACTATATGTCGGAACTGCACGAGGAAACGGATAAACCTTTGTCAGACAACAAGGTATAGGTCAAGATTGACAACGAAGGACTGGATGTATGTCTAAAGAGTCCCCCGTCCAGTCCACCAGACCATAAGGGTAGAGAAAGTCTTAAAAGGTGTCAAATAACACTAGGTGTTTCAGTTTCCAACACCGTATCAGTTATTTCGTCTTTATCTACAAAAAGACCTTGAGAGAACGAAAAAGTTACTATGTCACCTTCAACCGTTAAACTAGAGACCAAGGAGACGGAAAAGATTTTGGTCGAACTTGTAGACCTTCAAGTGTCAAGTGTATAACGACTTTGGACCGAATCTCTTAAAAGTCGTAATGAAACGATCTCACACTCTACTCACGTTAACACATCGTCAAACTCGTAAGAAACCGTAACGGAAAGAAACCCTAACCTTACTTTTGACTGGAAAAGGTCAGGACACAGGTGACGACTCAAAAGGTTTAAACGACAGTATAACTCACCTCGTGAAAGTGTCGTAGTAGAAAATTCTAAAGTTTATCGAGTTGACCTTAAAGTAATGGAGGTGATCGAAACGAGTATCACTACGAAGGATCCCGGGTCAACCGAAGTGTAAGGTCTTACAGACCGAGATCCACTCACTAGTATGGTAGCATTAACAGACTCAGTACTTCTATAAAAAACATGTCAAGAAGACACATAAGAACGGTGGAGAATTATAGAAGACGAAAACAATCCACCGATGTTAAAGACAGGAAGTAGTTCGAATAGAAACGTACTTTACAAGGGAACCATAGAGATTAAAAGAACTTCTCTAGAGATCAGAAAGGGTGATAAGAAAAGGAGATAAAAAAACGTGACTAGTGACTCCTTCCGAAATAACAGAGAGGAAGGATAAGAAACCTAGAGTCGTAAGTTTACCCATATAGAAAGGAAAAGAGGAAACGAAAAGGGAAGAGAAGAAAAGTGTCTATAAAGATTCCGAAGGAATCTGTCGGTAAAACGAAAAACCGTAAAGAAAAAGAACCCCTACTAGAACGAGGGAAAGAGGACATGTTACAATACTTGGTGGTAGGTATCAAATAGTCCGTGAGACAGATAGTTTAGATCAGGGAAATTAGATAAAGAGTGAAGGTGACATATTAGTATTCCCTAAACTAAATCCAGTATGGACTTACTAGATCACCAAAAGGGATGAAAGAAGTTCAATTCAGACTTAAACCGTTATTCCTCAAGTACTAGACTCGGTGTCAGTCGGGGGTCAGAACAAAAACGACTGATACATCTCGAAGAGGTAGAAACCGACATTTCTTATATTAGTTAGACTAAAACCACAACTGGTAGACCACTACAGGAAAATATCTCAGAAGAGAACACAACAACCTTCTCCCACAAACGGTACTGGTCACGTAAGAGAACCGTCTTGAGATAATCGGAAACGGGACGAAGTAAGGTGTATGGTTCCGGTTTAAACGGACAATAGGGACCACAAAGAACTGAAGGATGAAAACGTAAGGTCAGGGGATATTACTTTTCCTGTAGAAAAAACCCAAAATCGAGATTTTCCAGAACATCCAGAAGTATCTTGGCAAGTTGAAGTCGAAGAAGTCGTAATGACTAATCCCGTATCTGAACCTAATGGTACTATACTTACCAAACGGAACCTTTCCTTGTCTCTAGTAAGACAGGAAAAACTCTGACGTAGCATGACGTAAGGACTGAGAAAAAAACTGATACTACCGATGAGATAAAGAAGATTCACTAAGAACGGGTGTCATCATCTATGTTACCAGTAGACTCAATTTAAGTGGGTAGACGCAGGTAAAATCAAGTGACTAAGGATTTTACAACTGTAAGTGAGAACGATAGAGGATAAACTAACGAAGGTTAAACGGAACTAAGTACCTGGATTGAAGGATAAGTTATAACGAAAAATGTCGTACCTGGAACGAAGATAGTGGTCAGTGTAGGTGTTAACCCACAATTAAAACGAAACCGAGGTAGAGAAGTAAGAAAGACCCCAATAAAGAGATGACTAGAGGTCATCGTATAACCCGTGGATGTCTGGACCCTACAAGTAGAAAATCACCGGATAGAAGAACGGAAAAGTGTGACAAGTACCCAAAGAGTTCCGTCCTTAAGACTTAACCAAACGGTAAGGGAAGAGGTCACTTGGTGTAAAACGGTCTTGAGAGGTGATACAAGACAGGATGTACCGTACCGAGTATCAAAGAAACTCAATATATTCCGACACCAGGTATACTAATGTAACCAATCAAAAGACACTACCACTAAAAGTCACCGGGTGGTGACTGGTGTCCGTATAATTGAGAGAGTTTGAAGGTCCAACATAGTTGATCTGAGAAGTCTCACGGTGATCCTTTCAATCCAGGGTACAGATGTCATACTAGGATATTCAAGTCCCACCACCTTTTTCGACTCTAGAGAAATGTCTACAAATACAAACCGAACCTAAGAAAGTGACGATTTGTAGAGTAACACAACCCCAGTTTTCTTCGGTTCGGTCTGTTACCGGCAGAAGGACCCCACCGTTTCCGTATATCGTCACAATCTTTTACTTCATTATACTGAGAGGTAGGTCGTTCACCAAGTCCCGAAAATAAAAATAAAAAAAATCGATAAAGAGTTAACTGATTCCTTATGTCACTTAGACCTCTTACAGTACGTAACTTGGTGAGTCCACGTGTGTGTGCGAACGTACCATAGACCGAGACATAATATTTTATTTTCCTAACTATTTTACGAAGTGAAGAAGGATTTCAGGTTAGTAAATTTTGGTTAGTAAATTTCACCACTTCCTTCTATAGTGTTAGAATTCCGGTAAATCCTCGGTGGGAATTTAAAGACAGTAACTTTAGGAGAAACAAATTCCGTCCGACGGAAGGATATTAGTAACAAAACTTGTAGATACAAGTAAAAACCGGATAAAACTTTACTTTACTCCTCATTGGTTGTTTTAAACAGGACAAAAGTTCTCATTCAAGATTTCTACTCCATATAAAATTAAACGTGAAATAAAATAGAACCGTTCTCATTTTGTAGTGTAGAAACAATATCCGTGAGGTCACCGGTTATCAGTTTCACTTTACATGACTGACTTCAATAGAAACATTCAAAAGGATGTCTTAAGAAGGTTTCAATGTCCTTTTGAACTGTCGATCGGATTATAATTAATATGATTGTCGGCACAAGTATTTTGTGAATAAAAAGACTTAACATGGAAGTAGTTCCCTTTTTTTGGTTAAGTGGATAAAGGATTCTAAGAACTGAAGCAAAAAATTTTCTTAATGAAAATATATTTAAGTATTTTATAAAATAAAAAATGACAAAAACATAAAATATTTAACCAAATCAAGATATAAAACCGTATACGTCGTACTGTATTTTTTAACGATCTTTTTACTTATGGTCAAGAAAAAGAGAGAAAGATGACTTATAAAGAGGACCGTGAGGACTAAGGTCGAACACGAAGGAGGTCGGGTCACAAACAGTACTACATGAGACGTATATTTAATTTATTCGTCCCACTGTTATATGTCGGAACTGCATGAGGAAACGGATGAACCTTGGTCAGACAACAAGGTACGAGTCAAGATTGACAACGAAGGACTGGACGTATATCCAAAGAGTTCTCCGTCCAATCCACCAGACCATAAGGGTAGAGAAAGTCTGAAAAGGTGTCAAAGAACACTAGGTGTGGTGGGAATACCGTCTTTCACTTCTCCTGGATTATTTCGGTGAACTACTTTCACTTTCTCCTCTCACTTTTTCAACCGAATTTCTAGTTGTAAGTCTTTTGCTTCTAGTACCGTAGACCAGGGTAGTGAAGTACCTTTTATCTATACCTTTGTCACCTTTGTCTCAGTCTGAAATAAAAAACCTCGAGGTTTTAGTGACGTCTACCACTGACGTCGGTACTTTAATTTTCTGTGAATGAGGAACCTTCTTTTCAATACTGGTTGGATCTGTCGTGTAAGTTTTCGTCTCTGTAATGAAACGGTTGATTCCAAGTAGATCAGTTCCGATACCAAAAAACACACCAGTACATACCTACACTCTCAACCTGACACTTCTTCCGACTCACGGCTTCTTAACTACGAAAACTTGACACCACAACCTCTTCTGAGAACTCTCAGGGAACCTGACGTTCCTCTAGGTTGGTCAAGTAAGATTTCCTCTAGTCAGGACCCACAAGAAACCTTCCTTACTACAACTTCGACTTTGAGGTCACAAAACCGGTGAAGTACACTTTTCAACTGAGTAACCTTTTCTGAGACTACGACCCTCCCTAACCTCCGTCCTCCTTTTCCCCTGCTGTCTCCTACTCTACCGACCTACCGTAGTGACTGATCCACCTACACTTAAACTCACTTGAGGCCCACAACCACTACTTGTCCCTCCGGACCAAACGACACTGAGTACCCCAGCGTTTCTCAGTCTGTAGTGACTTGCTGACTTGACTTTACTTGACTTATAAAAAGAACATTGGTTAAATCAAGTTAGATTTACTTCCACTAAGATATTGAGGTAATTTTGATGATAATGTTACTACTGGTTACAGAAGGTATTAGGAGTTAGACTACAAGAGTGGTGTAGAATGAACTTTATGGTCTAGGTCTATTACCTCAAGAAAGAAAATTCTATAAAAGTAGTAAACTGAGATCCTGTGTTGTGTTTGAACGGAAATGAAAATGAAGTTCTCTGAAAAAGTCATAGAGAGTGTCGAGGACGAGGAGACTTTTGGAAGATTAACGTAAGTCTAAACAGTCGAGAAGAAAAAAGAGAGACATGTTTATATGGATATATTTACGTAAGTTGGAGTAAATTTTTAACAATGAGTATTAGACTACTATAGATTGAATATAGAGATGAGACTTAGAAATAAAACTTGACTTGTGACTATATAGAGTAACGACGATTCAGTGAAGTCAGTACAGGTTGAGACACGTTGGTGTATCTGTCCCGGGGTGACAGAGACCTTAAGAGGTCCGTTCTTGTGACATCACCCAACGGTAAAGGAAGAGGTTACGTACTTTCACTTTTCGCTTTCACTTCAGCGAGTCAGCACGGGTTGGGAATCGCTGGGAAACCTGACGTCGAATGGTCCTAGGAGGTAGGTACCCTAAAAGGTTCGTTCTCATGACCTCACCCCACGGTAACGGAAGAGGTTATATAGAGTAACGGAAGAGTATAAAGGTGAAGTATTTATTATCCGTGGAGCGTGAGAAGACGATGTTTTGTCGTAAGAAAAGGAGGTAGATTTCGGAAAGAAAGAGTGAAAAGGAGTTGTTTAGGGGGGTAAGGAAATTCATCAGTAGTCCGGTTTTTAACATCTCAAGAGGAAATAAGAAGAAAAGAAAGGATAATGTAATAATTAGACATTCGTTCGTAATTACATTATTAGTAGTTTTATCTAGGACTTAGTGGTAAAAGACTATTATGGTAACGATCCAGTTTCGACGTATAAAAAAGGGACGAATAAACTGGATATACGTCTCATGTAGTCCTCTTTACGTCCTGACCTACTTAGGGTTTGACCTTAGTTCTCACGATCCTCTTTATAGTTGTTGGAGTCTATACGTCTACTATGATGAGATGGTCGGAGATCTACTCCCACTTTCTCCTCTCACTTTTTCGACCGAATTCTGAGTTGTAAGTTTTTGACTCTAGTACTGTAGACCAGTGTAATAAAGTACGTTTACCTATCCCTTTTTCACCTTCGTCACCGTCTAAAATAAAAGAACCCGATATTTTAGTGACGTATACCACTGACGTCGGTACTTTAATTTTGTGAAAGGGGAACCTTCGTTTCGATACTGTTTGGATCTGTCATATAATTTTTCGTCTCCATAGTGAAACGTCTGTTTCCAGGTATATCAGTTTCGATACCAAAAAGGTCATCAGTACATCCGTATACTCTCAACTTAGTATTTCTTTCGACTCGTGACTTCTTAACTACGTAAACTTAATACCACAACCTCTTCTGAGAACCCTCAGGGAACCTGTCGTTCCTCGAGTTTGGTCATTTATGATTTCCATTAGTTGGGACTTATAAGTAACCTTCCTGACTACAACTTCGACTTCGAGGTTATGAAACCGATGGACCTTGTTTCTCAGTTGAGTAGTCCTTTTCTGGGACTACGACCCTTTCTAACTTCCGTCCTTCTCTCCTTACGCTACCAACCTACCGTTGTGGTTGAGTTACCTGTACTCAAACTCGTTTAAGTCCTTCTGACTCGTTTAAGTCCTCTCCCTTGGGACTGTACGACGTCAGGTACCCCAGTCGTTCTCAGTCTGCGATGAATCGCTGACTTGTTGTTGTTGGTAACAATGTTGGTATGTATGACTAGGTCTCGTGGTCGGATAGAAGGAACCTAACAACGTACCACAAGAAACAGAATGAAATAAGTTTATATAGGGAATGTGTTGTGACTTAAAAAATTTGGGTTTAGTCTACTACAACGAAGGGGCGAGAGGTTGTAAATTGTCAAGGGAGTCTTGAATCTTATTTAGGGTTTGTGACCTATAAAGAGTCGTCGAAAGAAAGGTGAAAGGATAGAGTCACGAGATTGGTTGGTCCTGAGAAAGGTCAGAATCACACACGGTTCCTTTAAGTTTGAAGTCCTGAGAACGACACACGGACTTTCAAGGTACCGATAAAGGAGAGTATTAACTTTATAGTCAAGGAGTCTACGATAAGAGAGTTGTGAGATAGTATTTATCGTAGGGTTCAGTGAAGAATAAAGGAAAATGACGAGTAAGCAGAAGTGTCGAATTATAAGAAGTCTTTTTAATAGTGATGAACTGTAAATCACAAAAAACTGCCAAATAAAAGGGAGAGGAAGTGATATGCAACACTTTTCTGTTTGACAAGGACTGTGTATGTTCACGATTCGTTTGTACAATCTATCTAATTATTAAAAGTAAACGACTCAAGTGACTATCGTACCGTAGAAGTCTATGACAGTATTCTGAACATATACCAATTAAAATTACTCAATACATAAAATAATCTCTTTTAGAGTGGTTTCTTAAAGACTATCGATAACAACCGTACCACTAATGGAAGATGGATAATTTTGAGAATTGTTTTTGTCATCCTACAGTTTAAAGGAAAATCCTCTTTCCACCCTTGGTGAGAAGCGTAAATATAGTGAGATAGTCTTACCTCATCTCTTTGCACTGAGTACGGTGGACGAAAAGGAGATTGTGTAACCGTTTATTCGTTTACACCTAAAAAAAAGAAAGGAATAACGAGGACAGAATTATTTAAACGATCCAATGACGAGAAAAGGACTCTAAAAGTGATTAGATCTTCTTTAAATTAACTGATTTACAAAATTTCATAATGTCTGAGTCCTCACGGTACCACCAGGTCACAAATCCTAAGTCACAAAAGTGTCGTCACCGTGTCCAACGTAAGAACCAGTCTCTTGACTCTAGGGTATTCGACACCAAACTGATTTTCTTTCCTTCCTTCCTTCTTTACCTCCTTCCTAATGTCTGAGTTGATATTTAGTCGAAGATTGATCTCTTAAAAGAATTTCCACAAGTTCCCAAAAGAATGACTTGAAAAATTCGTGTATCGATTCGTGTAACATTTGGATCACAAAAACAGTGTAAAATAAGTGTGAGATAAGTTCAAGGGGGTTTAAACGTAAAGTCAGTTTATACACATTTGGTTAAGTTTAATTACGTCTTTTCTTTAAATAAATTTCTTTAACGTGTCACTTAGAAAGAATTTCTACATAAAATAATTCACTTAGTAGTGAGAGATTTTGTAAAGTAGAATTTGAGGTCTAAAAGTAAATAATCCAAAAGAATAGTATCCCAGGGGACGAAGAGGATAAAATCAGTTTAAAGAGGTCGGATTTTTGATAAAGCCCCTCAAACTTAAAAAAGGATTCTTATTTTTATAAAAACGTAAAACTAATAATATAACAGAATTTAACTAAGGTATTAAACGTGTAAAGACACAGACTCAAGAAGACACCCCATTTAGATAACCAGTATACACTTGTAGAAGATTTAGTAGTAACTTGTGTTAATTTAGAGGAGTTTAGTGGAAGGAAATAAATTAAATAAAAATGTAAAAAAACACACAATCTCAAATTTGTACATGTTTTCATTTGTTTTCAACAAAAGAAAAGATAGATATTGGACACCAAAGAGTTGGAACCACCATAACCGTAAATTCTGGTCTATGAAGAAATACACACAAACCCTCCTTCGTCCAACAGGACATGTAAAATTAAATAAGTCATCCTAGGGACCGGAGACGAAGATCAACGGTCATCTAAGACTAGGGGACAATACTATTAGTCTTTATAAAGGTCTGGAGTAGTATTTAGGTGACCCCCTGTTTTGGTTGGGGTCTATTCTTGACGTTTCAGGTAGGTGAGAGAGTAAAGGGGTCAATAACATAATAAATTAGGTACTTAAGAGGTCAGATAGATGATAGATAGATAGACTATTACTGAAAATTTTTATTAGTTTTATGGTAATGGTGTAGATTTTTAGATCTTGTTATTAAGGAATTGTAGTAATATATCGGTAAGGGGGAAAAGTTTAAGTTAATAAAGTATTTACGGTGTGAAACATACAAGAAAGAAGTACAGGAAAGACTGAGGAGTAAAAGAAAGAGTCAGAGATCTATCTCTCTACTATCTATGTACTGTACAATGACATGACGTATATACATGTGTCTCTGTTATATAAATATCTATATTAATATATTACCCGAAGGGATCACCGAGTCTACCATTTCTCGGACGGACGTTACGTCCTCTGAGTCCAAGATAGGGACCCAGTCCTTCTAGGGGACCTCTTTCTTTACCGTTGGGTAAGGGCATAAGAATTGACCTTTTAGGGTATCTCTCTCCTACCACCCGATGTAGGATACCCCAGCGTTTCTCAGTCTGTGTGATTTACTAATTGTGTGTGTTTTAATATATTATGAAAGTATATGTGTGTACACACACATTCATTCGTACCCCACCCGTACCCACCTACCCATACCTATCAAATCTCATATGTTTACTTCAGTTGTATAATACAATTATAATTCCGAAAAATTTATAAATCTAAATTATAAGGAAGAGGTTTTATAAATCTAAATTATAAGTAGTTAGAGAGTAGAAAAGAACATTCAAGATGTAATTTCATTAATGAAGGAAAAAGGACATCTTAAAGGGTTTCTGACCCTAAACGATTAACATAGGGGTGTCTCATCCACTAAGATTATAATATTCCTAAAAGACCATCAACTTAGATATCCACCTTAATGTAAATTCAAGTTTTATAAAACTATTCTACCAAAAATGTCTCGAAACACAGGAGGGTTATTTCTCTTGTATTAAGGACCTATCGAGAGAAAATTCTTTACAATTACCATTATATGTTAAGATAATAAGAAGGTAGTCAAATCATTGACCTTTTGAAGATATTGTTTTTGAAGAGAGTAGTCAATTACCTGACAATCTCCCACCTCTGGTATATCTTCTCCGTTCTACATACTAGATAATAAAGTAAAATAACTGAATAAAAGCTTTTTACTGTTTCAAGTGATCTTAGGAGGGTCTCACTGTCTAATCAAAAGAAAAAAGTATAACAATAAAAATATATTAGTACCTAAATTTGTATAAACTACGGAAACTTAAACAACGTTAGTGATCCCCTAAAAATTATTGTTTTAAAAAGGTATAAAAAAGATCATCTTCAAAATTTTAACTAAAGAAAACTGTTCTGAGTTTTAAGGAAAAAAAAAAAAAAAACCTAACGTGTATATTTACTCTAGTATGTCATAAAATAAAACAGAGAGAGATTACAGAGTCAATAAAAAAGTTCCCATTTTTACTTATTCAAGAAGAACGTTGATTTTACTGAACTGTAGATATAATATCGGGGTAATCGATATTTAAATGTAGATATGTATAAAGAAATATAAATGTACATAATTCAAAAGGGATATATATTTTACTTATACTACATATACTAAATGTTTAGTAGTAGATAACTTTTTTAATTAGAGTTTTAAACGATAGAAACACTGGAACAGTTCTATGAATTAGAACAACTTGGACATAAGAGAGAATAGAGGTTGTACTCGTATTACAACTAGAAAAAGTCTACAGTTTGCTAATTTAAATAATCATATAAAATGGTAAGGTACACGATCCCATAAAAGATTACGTACTTGTGTCATTTAGAATCGATCACAATAATAAGAGAAGAAGATTAACTGTGGGTAGACAGTCCTTTTGGACAGAACAAGGCGAGTTTTGGAAAATTCAATGTCAGTAAAACCGTCATCTGTAATGTAATGGACAGACGGGGTACCAGTAAAAAAAAAAAAAAAAAAAACCGTTGTGTCTTAGTTTCTAGATTCTAATGATGTCTTCCCTATTTTTTCATGTCATATTTCCTTACTATAGACTAACAAGGAAAAAGAAAACTATGAGTGTAGTGGATGATAGAACAAATGAAAGGAAAGGATGGTGAGACGTGACTTGACTATCAAAGTTACTAAAGAAGTATTATTGAAGGGTTTGGAAGGACCAGTCACATGACTTATTAAGAAGGTAAAGTGTGGATGAGGGAACTGAACTAGAGGTAGAGAACCTCTTTACTTCTAAACTGAACTTAAGATCGTCGGTAGACGGACAGACTTAATATTCGGTCTACTGAACAGTGTTCTTTGAAACCCCTCTTTACCTCACCAACACCAAAAACTCCGATTCTGATAATACGGTTAAATTTACTCACTTTGGTGAACGGGACATAAGATTGAATAAGGTAGTTATTCTTGTGAAATTTAAAAGCACGTCCTAACTCTTTGTGAGAAACCAACTTACTGTGGAAATCTTTTTGGCTATAGAGTCAAGTCTCTAAGGTAACGACTCTTTCTTTCCTTTTTTTTTTTTTTCCGAAATTTTTTGTTTTGTTTTGTTTGGATTACGGACAGAAATACCCCTGAGTCGTGTACGGAACAAGAGTCGGTATGTGTTCGATTTGTCTAAATTAACGGAAAAGTATACAGTTTTGGTCGGACAGGTCTCCCTGCGTTATTTTCTTCTAAAATGTCCTTATAAAAGACGACATAGACAAGGACCTCGTTATCACGAACACAAAGGTCCCGACAGTTAATCCGTATAAAAAAAGGGATCGTGTATAAGTAATTCTGTGTCAACGGTTGAAGTAACGGTGACGTAAAAAATAATATATGTAATCAAGACCAACTTCCTGTTAAATCCTTTCAAAAATACCCCTTATTTTTCCTGAAGACCGACCTACTAAAAAGATAGTAGATAACATGTTGTAATCGTCCTGTTTACCAAAAAACGGGGATTACTACGTGAGAATGGACCTGAATTGAATTAGATTAGGAAACTTATAGAAAAAACTCATTACAAGATAGTGGCGTCTTGAACAAGTTTGTGTGAAGGTAAATATAAATAACCGGAACGTAACTTCTACGTAATGGTCTACTATTTGTAACCCCCACCTTTACACTTCGGTCACTGATTTCCCTAAAATAAAAAAATTTTTCCCTCTATTAGTTAGGTGAAATTTTTCAGTTGGTTTGACGAAACAGATCTACCAGTATCGTCACCTTTGTTCCCTATTCTCTCCCCTGTTTCTTTTTTACTGTTTTTTTATACTCTCTTTTACTACAGATTCAACAGTATACTCCTATAGAAACTTATATCGACTGTCGGAAGGTCAGAACAAAAATTCCTGAGACAGGATCGGGATTTTTTGAACTTATTTTTATGACCAGAGACTACTTAACGTTGGTTTTAACCCCAAGTTCTGTCGTAGGTTGGAGTATGAAAGTTTATTACTACATGTCTTCTCCTCGTTCGTCCACAGTCTTTAATGTCTAGTACACTTTTTCCAAATTTAAGTCTCTCGATGGTAAGGGACTTACCACTTAGTGTGCTACATGAGTCTTACGATCAATGAGATATCATCAATGACCCTTCTGGGTACCTCGAGAGTAGTCTTTCCCGTTTTCTTTTCCTGTTTTCATCCTCCAAACCAAAACCTCCTATTCACTGTGTAAAACGTCGAAAATCCTACCAAAAGAGAAAAGAGTAAACTCAGCACCGACAACGTTCTTCGTCTGAGGTTCTGTCGATCGATATTCGTACTTCCTCCAAATAATCACTCACGAGAACTGTAGCTATACATACTTTCCTTTCCCTTCTTCGTCCTCACCCGTCTTTCTCTTTAATTTGACATTACATAGTTGTCTGTGAAGTCGAGTGAGATGAACCCAAGACTTCTATCTCACTACGAAGTCTCAATATGCCTCTACCCAACTCTCCGTACTCGAAAGTATTAGGGTCTAACTGTTCAGGAAACTATACTCGTCACTTCTCAAATACTGGAACCCACTCATTGAAAGGAGTCGACTCCGACAAAGGGTTCCTTAGACCGTCGGTGTTCCAAATAAAGGTCTGTCTTAGGTTCGTCTACCCCTCTAAGACCCACGATGTAATGGGTCATTTTTACTACCAACAAAAGAATTTCACGACAACACTATTAATTTACATTAGTTATATGAAATCCCGTGTACCGTACCTGAGCCATTTATTACAAATTTAAAAAGGAAGAATTTTTTTTTAGTTCAGTCTTAAAACTTTAGAAAACTTTACATATTTCTAAACATTTTTTTCATAAATACGATAGTAGAAAGATCGGAGATCTTCAATCTTGTTTTTAAAAACATATTGATAAAGTAGATTGGAAGTGTTGTTGAAACATTATGTCCATAATACACGTAAGGTAAAATGTTCTTGGACTCTGAATCTTATTAAATCTTTATAAACGTATTTTTAGTATTGTCAGTAGATATTTTTTAGTTTATAAAATATACTGTCGAAAAAAAATAAGGATAAGGTCGTACTCTTGTTTCGAATATTAGTCTTCTGGACCCAACTAGTATGTAGAAAGGGAATACTTAAAATAGTAAACCTGATTGAATAGTTGAAACTAGAGTTAAAGACATAAATATCCACTTTGAACGTAAAAACTCGAGACATTAGATACAAACAGTCCTTACGGAGGACAGTATTTACTCTATACTTCTCTACGAAGTTCCCGTTTCATTTCTTTGTTCTCTCCATACGAAGTTACTACCCTTTCACTCTCTGGACTACCATAGATTTTTATCGACTGATACGGATCTTGTACAACACACTCATGTACACAAAGGTTTCTTTTCATTCTTACCCATCCCCTCTTTCTCATGTGAATGACTGGATCATACCTTGAATCTGAACTCCAATATTTGTTACTACTAGGTAGTTTTCAATCCGGTCTCTAATCGATTTCAATACAATTCAGAATCTTTAGTAAGAACTTCGTCTACCCATGAACTCTCTTTGTCTTTTTTGACCTCCACCTCCGGGATAAGTCTTAAGGGTCAATTTTTATGACTCTCTGATTCGACTTTTTTGACTGTCACTTATATTCCTCTATCCAAGTTCTTTATAATGTTTCTATTTATACTGAATCATCTTGAGTTGTAAATAACTAAATGAATTGATTCACAACGTATGAGAGAAAACACTGTCATTAAAACACTGAGGAACCTCTAAAATGGTACCAACCTACCTCTTTTTATATATTTTATTAGAGATTAACAATAGGTATAAAACTCCTTTTGTTCTTCGTACACACGTAATTCAATAGGATGTTGAAACGACAGGAAACAACAGATAGAAATTTTCTTGGACACGAAAGAAATACTAAAGAGTTCAACTACTTTTTGTCGCTTGTTTATAGGTTCTTCGAACGATATAATGATATAGATTTTCTATCGAAAGATTCAATTCCTGTTCTACTGAAACTTCAAAAATAAATAAATAAAAAATCTGACATGTAATTACTAACGTGTGTTTCTTTTCATAAGTTTTAAAAGAACTTTTTTATAAAAAGTATAAAGTAACAAACCATTAAAGACTATCTCTATTCAAGTAAAAAAAACAGAAACATAAACTGAAATCTCAAATGAAGACATTAGAAGAAATGAGTCAAAATAAATCTTATAAATTTTATGACTGTAAGAAGTTTTTAGTTTCGAATATAGACATTCTTAAAGGAGAAAACTACTGTTGTCGAATTTTACATTGGATTTGAGACCCACGGAGTGTTGTGTACTTAAAAATTTTTCGGTTCAAGAATGAGAGTCGCTTTCTTCTCTATCTTTAAGAGAAAATCATTCTAAACATAGTACAGAATTGATTGTCCTGTAACCCCCTAAAGGTTCACCGAGTCACCATTTCTTGGGTGGACGTTACGTCCTCTACGTCTAAACTAGGGAGCCAGTGCTTCTAGAGGACCTCTTCCTTTACCGTTGAGTGATGTCATAAGAGCGGACCCTTTAACGTACCTGTCTCCTCGGACTACCCGATATTAGGTATATTAGTCTTTTCTCAACCAGTGTCACACCTCTAAGGAATTTTTTAACGTTTATCTTGATGGAATACTGGGTCGTTAGGGTGAAGACCCGTATGTGTGGCTCCTTTGGTCTTAACTTTCTCTGAGTACATGGGGTTACAAGTAACGTCGTGACAAATATTATCGATCCTGTACCTTTGTTGGATCTACAGGTAGTCGTCTACTTACGTATTCTTTCGACACCATGTATATGTGTTACCTCATAATGAGTCGGCATTTTTTCTTAAGTAAACTTAGTCAAGACTACTCTACCTACTTTGACCTCGGCTAATATGTCTCACTTCATTCGGTCTTTCTTTTTGTGGTTATGTCATATGATTGTGTATATATACCTTAAATCCTTCTACCGTTACTGCTGGGACATACGTTCTGTCCCTTTCTCTGTGTCTACACATATTACCTGAAAACCTGAGTCTCCCTCCCTCTCCCACCCTACTAAACCCTCTTACTGTAAGATTGTACATATGATAGTACATTCTTAACTTAGCGGTCAGATACAGACTACGTCCTATGTCGTACGAACCTCGACCACGTACCCCTACTGGGTCTCTCTACAATACCCCTCCCTCCACCCTCCCCCCAAGTACAAACCCTTGCGTACATTCTTAATTTCTAAAATTTTAAATTTTTTATTTTTTTATTTATTTTAAAATTTTTTTTAAAATTTTTTACTTTTTTTTTCTCAACGAGTGTTGAATCTCTGATTTGTTACTGTTTTCCTGTAATTGTCCTATTATTAACTGTAATTTTCTTATTATCTCCTTATAACACTTGTTGTGATACGAGAGGTCTAAACTATTGGATTCAATTACCCGGTTAAAGAACTTTCTATGTTAAATAATTTTGAAAATGGATGTTTTTTAGATGTCAATTGTAGTACGAATTACCATTCTTTTATCTTCGAAATGGTCATTCTGTTCCTTGTTTCATTTCTACTAGGGAGAGTGGTGAGAATAAGTTTTAACATGACTTTCGGTATTACTTACATTACTCTGTTCTCTTCATTTATGATCCATTTGTCTAACCCTTCCCTTTTTATTTTGATAGAACCAAGTGTCTACTGTACCAATAGATACGTCTTCCAGTGTCTCAGTTTTTGTTGTTATTTGGTTCTTGTTTATTTGTTAGTATCAACTCAACGGTCTAAATTCTAAATTGTGTGTTTTCAGTTGATGAAAACATATGTATTCGTCACTTACTAATCTTAAACTTTACTTTTTCTTTTGTGTTAATGTCCTTTCGTGAGTTTTATACATATTCTATATAGACTCTGGAACCTGTTATCTCTATTGATTAGGAAAGGCGATATTATAGGGTGTTCCCCCGGTCGTATGTTGTTAACGTTGACTCTGACCGTTAAGGACTTCGAAGAGGTAGAGCAATAGATCAAAAGAGACAGAGACTTTATTTGTAAGGTACTATACGAAAAATACAAACAGTGTCCAGGGAGATGTGTACCTGTAGTGGTCTACCAGTTGTGGCTTTAGTCTAACTAATATAAGAGACGTCGGTTTCTACCTCTTCGAGATATGTCAGTTGTTTTTGTTCTGGCCCTCGACTGACACCGAGTCTAGTACTTGAGGCATAACGATTTAAGTCTGAATTTGACTTCTTTCATCCCTTTTGGTGATCTGGTAAGTGTATACTGGATTTAGTTTAGGGAATACTAATATGTCACCTCCACTCTTGATCTAAGTTCCCTGATCTAGACTATCTATCTCACGGACTACTTGATCCCTGACTCCAAACGCTGTAACATGTCCTCTGTCCCTAGTTCTGGTAGGGGTACCTTTTCTTTACGTTTGTTCGTTTTCCCGACAGACCCCTCCGGAATGTTTATCGACACTTTTCTTCTCTTCACTTTTCGGTTCCTCTTTTCCTTTCTATGTTCGTAGACTTACGTCTCAAGGTTTCTTATCGTTCTTCTCTATTCTTTCGGAAGGAGTCACTAGTTACGTTTCTTTATCTCCTTTTCTTGTCTTACCCTTTCTGATCTCTAGAGAAGTTCTTTTAATCTCTATGGTTCCCTTATAAAGTACGTTTCTACCCGAGCTATTCCCTGTCTTTACCAGACCTGGATTATCTTCGTCTTCTATAATTCTTCTCCACCGTTCTTATGTACCTTCTTGACATGTTTTTTTCTAGAAGTACTGGGTCTATTAGTACTACCACACTAGTAATTAGATCTCGGTCTATAGAACCTTACACTTCAGTTCACCCGGAATCTTTCGTAGTGATACTTGTTTCGATCACCTCCACTACCTTAGGTTCAACTCGATAAAGTTTAGGACTTTCTACTACGACACTTTCACGACGTGAGTTATACGGTCATTTAAACCTTTTGAGTCGTCACCGGTGTCCTGACCCTTTCCAGTCAAAAATAGGGTTAGGGTTTCTTTCCGTTACTTGTCTGTAGAATGGTTTCATCTATACGTCTACCTTTGATTCGTACACTCTTTTTACTATTTGTAGTGTACGATAATTCTTACCGTTTAATTTTGTTGACCATGATAATATGTGAATTGTCTTAATAGTTTTAAGTTCAATTTCAATTACGGTTTATGAGTACTACTACATCTCATTGTCCTTGGGAATAAATAGTGTTACCCCTATATTTTATCGTGTCTGTGAAACCTTATATCAAACCATCAAAGAACATTTTGATTTGTATACGAATGGTATTCTAGGCCATTAGTACGAGGAAACATAAATTGATTTATGTAGTAAATTGATTTACTCTACTTTCGACTGAAGAAATGTTTTCTAAACATGTACTTACAAATATCTTTGAAAAAAATATCAATAGTTTACATTTAGTCAATTGTACGAACGGTTATTCTCCTTACGTCTTTGTTTAACACCCTGTAGGTATACTATTTTATGTTAAGGGACCACCGAGTCTGCCATTTCGCAGACAGATGTTACACCCTCTGGGTCCAAGCTAGGGACCAAACCCCTCTAAGGGACCTCTTCCTTTACCGTTAGGTGAGGTCATAATAACGGACCTTTTAAGGTACCTGTCTCCTCGGACCATTCGATGTCAGGTAACCCAGCGTTTCTCAGCCTGTACTGACTCGTTGACTTAACTTAACTCAACTTAACTTAAGCTTTATTTTCCTTTAGTTGAGAATTCGTTACTTTTCCGTAATTCCTTACAGTTTTTAAGTATTATGATTTACTTTGTTCGGTTAGACTTACCGATGATGGTATATTAAGGATGATCAACTGTAAGACCTTTTCCCTTTTAATTCCTCTCATTTTTCTATTCTCCAAGGTACCTAAGTTCTGTGACCTTTCTTTCCCTTCTCTTCTTATCCACCTTGTGTTCACTAGAAAAGAAATTACTATGACATTATTACCATGTGGGAAAAGGTTGTGAAAGAAGGATGTTGTGTTCCTTGATGAGATGTGTACCTGTAGTGGTCTACCAGTTATGTTTTTAGTCTAACTAATATAAAAAACGTCGACTTCTACTACTTCGAAATATGTCAGTCGTTTTTTTTTTTTTTTTTCTGACCCTCGACTGACACCGAGTCTAATAAACCGAGGAATAACGGTTTAAGTCTGCTTTTAACCTCTTACATCCCTTTTGGTGATCTGGTTAGTCCATACTGGATTTCGTTTAGGGAATTTTAACATGTCACCTCCACTGTTTATCTAAGTTCCCTAACCTAAACCATCTGTCTCACGGACTTTGATACCTACCTCCAAGTATTGTAACGTGTCCCCGTCCCTATTTCTGGTAGGGGTTCTCCTTCTTTACGTTTTTCCGTTTTACCAACAGACTCCTCCGGAATGTTTATTTATCGACTCTTTTCTTCTATTCGTTTTCCGTTTCCTCTTTACCTTTCTATATGTGAAGACTTACATCTCAAGGTTTCTTGTCGTTCTCCATTCTTTCGGAAGGATTCACTAGTTACGTTTCTTTATGTCCTTTTGTTATTTTCACCTTTCTGATCTCTAGAGAAGTTCTTTTGATCTCTATGGTTCCCTTGTAAAGTACGTTTCTACCCGAGTTATTTCCTGTCTTTTACATACCTGGATTGTCTTCGTCTTCTATAATTCTTGCCCACCACTCTTATGTGTCTTCTTGACATGTTTTTTCTGGAAGTACTGGGTCTATTGGGTTTACCACACTAGTGAGTGGCTCTCGATCTGTAGGACCTCACGTTTCAGTTCACCCAGAATCCTTCGTAGGATACTTGTTTCGATCACCTCCACTACCTTAACGTCAATTCGATAAGGTGTAGGATTTTCTACTACGACACTTTTACGACGTGAGTTGTACGGTCGTTTAAACCTTTTCAGTCGTCACCGGCGTCCTGACCTTTTCCAGTCAAAAGTAAGGTTAAGGTTTCTTTCTGTTACTGTTTCTTACAAGCTTGATGACGTGTTAACGTGAGTAGAGTGTACGATCATTTCATTACGAGTTTTAAGAGGTTCGGTCCGAAGTCGTTATACACTTGATACTTGAAAGTCTGTGAGTTCGACCAAAATCTTTTCCGTTTCCTTGGTCTCTAGTTTAACGGTTGTAGACGACCTAGTAGTTTTTTCGTTCTCTCAAGGTCTCTTTGTAGATAAAGACGGAATAACTGATACGGTTTCGGAAACTGACACACCTAGTGTTATTTGACACCTTTTATGAAGTTCTCTACCCTTATTGTCTGATGAAATGGACGGAGTACTCTTTAGACATACGTCCAGTCCTTCTTTATGAATCGTGGTTTGTACCTTGTTACCTGACCAAAGTTTAATCCTTTCCTGATACAGTTCCGATGTATAACATTGGGACGAATGAATTGTATACGTCTCATGTAGTACACTTTACGGTCCGATCTACTTCGTGTTCGACCTACGTTCTAACTACCCCCTTTTTAGTTATTGGTGTCTATACGTCTTCTATGGTGGGAATACTGTCTTTCGTTTCTCCTTGATTTCTCGGAGAACTACTTTTACTTTCTCTTCTCACTTTTTTGAACGATCTTTGAGTTGTAATTTTTTTGATTCTAGTATCACAGACCAGGGTAATGAACTACCGTTTATCTACCCTTTTGTCCCATTGTCACGGACTGAAATAACAAAACCTGGGGTTTTAGTGACGTCTATCACTGACGTCGGTACTTTAATTTCTACGAACGAGGACCCTTCTTTTCCATACCGGTCAGACTTATCTCACAATTTTTTCTCTGCAATGAAACGACTGTTTCCAGACGGATCAGTTTCGATACCAAAAAGGTCATCAGTACATACTTACACTCTCAACATAGTATTTCTTTTCACTCACGGTTTCTTGACTACGAAAACTTGACACCACAACCTCTTCTGATAACACTCAGGGAACCTGACGTTCCTCCAGTTTGGTCAGTTAGGATTTCCTTTGGTCAGAACTTATAAGTAACCTTCCTGACTCCGACTTCGAGTTCGAGGTTATGAAACCGGTGGACTACGTTTCTTGACTGAGTAACCTTTTCTGGGACTACGACCCTTTCTAACTTCCGTCCTCCTGTTCCCCTACTGTTTCTTGCTCTACCAACCTACCGTAGTGACTGAGCTACCTGTACTCAAAACTTGTTCGAGGTTCACAACCACTACCTGACTCTTCAGACCACACGATATCAGGTACCCCAGTGTTTCTCAACCTACACTGACTCGTTGATTTGACTTGACTTACTATCATGTCCAAAGATATGTAACTTACAAACACAAGTGGGGTTTAAGTATATAACTCTGTTAGACGTCTGACACTACTATAAACCACCATCCGGACACCCTTAACTAAGCTAGTACTAATAGATGGTATATAACAAGAACCTAAAGAACCTGAGGTTTTAATACTCTTTATTTAAAGATAACAACCATAGGTGAATTAGAAGACAAAAATTCCAAATTCGTTTATTCTGTGAACAATAGTTTGTACAAAGTTTTAAGTATCTTACATGTTAGGGTTTGACGACTTTCATAATCAACGAGTCAGCACAGACTGAGAAACACTGGGGTACCGGACATCGGACGGTCCGAGGAGACAGGTACCGTAACGTGTCCGTTCTTATGACCTCACCCAACGGTAAAGGAAGAGGTCCCCTAGAAGGACTAGGTCGTTAGTTTGGACCCAGAGGACATAACGTTCGTCTAAGAAATGACAGACCCGGTAGACTCTTCAGACATGTTGGAGTTTTCACTTTGGATTACATTTTATTTAAAGTAATTATTATTGTAATTATAACCGAGTAACGATGACGATGACGATTCAGTGAAGTCAGTACAGACTGAGACACAATGGGGTATCTACCGTCAGGTGGTCCGAGGGGGTAGGAACCCTAANGTATATAACTCTGTTAGACGTCTGACACTACTATAAACCACCATCCGGACACCCTTAACTAAGCTAGTACTAATAGATGGTATATAACAAGAACCTAAAGAACCTGAGGTTTTAATACTCTTTATTTAAAGATAACAACCATAGGTGAATTAGAAGACAAAAATTCCAAATTCGTTTATTCTGTGAACAATAGTTTGTACAAAGTTTTAAGTATCTTACATGTTAGGGTTTGACGACTTTCATAATCAACGAGTCAGCACAAACTGAGAAACACTGGGGTACCGGACATCGGACGGTCCGAGGAGACAGGTACCGTAACGTGTCCGTTCTTATGACCTCACCCAACGGTAAAGGAAGAGGTCCCCTAGAAGGACTAGGTCGCTAGTTTGGACCCAGAGGACATAACGTTCGTCTAAGAAATGACAGACCCGGTAGACTCTTCAGACATGTTGGAGTTTTCACTTTGGATTACATTTTATTTAAAGTAATTATTATTGTAATTATAACCGAGTAACGATGACGATGACGATTCAGTGAAGTCAGTACAGACTGAGACACACTGGGGTATCTGCCGTCAGGTGGTCCGAGGGGGTAGGAGCCCTAAGAGGTCCGTTCTTGTGACCTCACCCAACGGTAAAGGAAGAGGTTACGTCCTTTCACTTTTCACTTTCACTTCAGTGAGTCAGCACAGGCTGGGAGTCGCTGGGGTACCTGACGTCGGAAGGTCCGATGAGATAGATACCCTAAAAGGTCCGTTCTCATGACCTCACCCAACGGTAACGGAAGAGACAATTAATAATTATTAAGGTTGTTTACATAGTGTAATTAAGTTCTACAATTATGTCTCTTTTGACAGTAGGTCCCCTAACTCCCATATAGTCAAGTCAAGTCAGCGAGTCGACACAAGTTGATAAACGTCGGGGTACTTGGTGTCGTGCGGTCCGGAGGAACAGGTAGTGGTTGAGGGTCTCAGGTGGGTTTGGGTACAGGTAACTCAGTCACTACGGTAAGTCGGTAGAGTAGTAGACAGTAGGGGAAGAGGAGGACGGAAGTTAGAAAGGGTCGTAGTCCCAGAAAAGTATACTCAGTCCAAAGGAGTAGTCCACCGGTTTCATAATCAAAGTCGAAATTATAGTCAGGGAGGTTACTTATGGGTCCTGATTGGAGGAAATCCTACCTGACCAACCTAGAGGAACGTCAGGTTCCCTGAGAGCTCTCAGAAGAGGTTGTGGTGTCAAGTTTTCGTAGTTAAGAAGCCACGAATCGAAAGAAATATCAGGTTGAGCGTGTAGGTATGTACTGATGACCTTTTTTGGTATCGGAATTGATCTGTCTTGAAACAGTCGTTTCATTACAGAGACGAAAAATTAAACGACAGATCCAACCAGTATTGACAGGAAGGTTCCTCATTCGCAGAAAATTAAAGTACCGACCTGAGTGGTAGACGTCACTAAAACCTCGGGTCTTTTTATTTCAGTCGGTGAGAAAGGTGACAAAGGGGTAGATAAACGGTACTTCACTGTCATGGTATACGGTACTAGAATCAAAAGACTTACAACTCTAAATTCAGTTGAAAAAGTGAGAGAAGAAAGTAAAAGTAGTTCTCCGAGAAATCAAGAAGAAGTGAAAGACGGTATTTCCACCACAGTAGACGTATAGATTCCAATAACTATAAAGAGGGTCGTTAAAACTAAGGTCGAACATGAAGTAAGTCGGGTCGTAAAGAGTACTACATGAGACGTGCATTCAATTTATTCGCCGCACTGTTATATGTCGGAACTACATGAGAAAAAGAATGAACCTTGGTCAGACAACCAGATGCAGGTCAAGATTGACAACGAAGGACTGGACATATGTCCAAAGAGTTCTCTATCCAGTCCACTCCCAGATTTACCTTTGAGTAAAAGAACGAGTCTAAAAGACATTTGTATTTGAATGATTTTTAATCAAATGATTAATTTTTTTTTGAAACTTAAAAATTCTTAAAACACAAAAAGACTACTAAAAAATTAATGTTAATACTTTGTGACAACTTTAGAGGAAATCAGCTTGATTTTGTTTGTATGAAACAATCGTGATCAAACTGGTACAACTTCCAACAAAAAGAGAACAAGGAACAAAGTTAAGACTCACAAACACATAAATCGAGTCATAGACCCCTGATCCAGAAAGTTCTCAAGATAAGATTTTATCACCTCTAATTCGTTATCACTTATCCTGTGCCATGAAATAAAAAATTAGTCCCGTGAAGAAATAAGATACTCTCTCCTACTGAAATGAAGGTGTCAAACCACATACCAAACCCCCACTAGGTAGGTCCAAACAAACGTCTACGAGACTTTTCTATGAGAATACTCTACCGATGACCTCCATACACTTACCCTTATCGGGTCTCATAGTTCCGTCAACCGTTGAGGAACGAGTCAACGGTAACATCTCCACTAAAATGTGTACGTGGTTTCTAAAGAGTCTCGTCCGTCTTTCCCTCATAAAAAACTTAGTGAGTTTTATATAATGTCCTACGAAACCCCGTAACTAGAGAAAGAGGACGACCCGACAACGTTTGAACGGAAAATATGATAAAACGATTTACGAAACAAGGACAGTTGAGGAGGTATGATCCTTATACTTGTACTAAAAAAACGAAGGATTTCTATAGACTTTTCATTTCCTTTAGTGTTACATATCTTTTTATCTATGTATGGGTCTCGATATTGGATGAACTTTGACCACACAAGTAAAACTTCTATGATTTATACTTAAAAGAAATCGGTATAACTGGACCTGGTTTTTTACCTTTTATCTCTTTATTAAGGACAGGAGAAGTTTTTATTCTATTATATTTTCCTCACGTTAATGTAGATACGTCACTTTACGTCAATAACTTTAATGTCACCACTACTACAATATTAAACATTTTGTAAATAAAACACTCTTTATGTACAAAATACACAGAAAAATATACTAAATATTTCAATGGTGAATGGAAACTTTATTATAGAGTACTAAAATGTATAGTCTACTAACTCCAAGACATATGAACACATAGGACGGACATCAATATACGAGTATTTCCTATTCGGTCCTAAACTTCAGTTCAGGTAAATCAAACTCCATTTTCCACCGTTTTAATTACCAAGTAATCGATTTTGTCTATATATTTGTCGTGTATATTGAAGGATATTTCTTACCAAAAATTACTGGGTAGTCATGAACGTCTTTATAGAGTCTAAGGTTGTAAACTGTCTCCAATCTTTCAAGGGGAGTCTCTTCCGTTACCGTGGGGTGAGGTCATGAGAACGGACCTTTTAGGGTACCTGCCTCCTCGGACCACCCGACGTCAGACACCCCAGCGCTTCTCAACCTGTGCTGACTCGTCGAAGTGAAAGTGAAAAGTGAAAGTACGTAACCTCTTCCTTTACCGTTAGGTGAGGTCACAAGAACGGACCTCTTAGGGTACCTGCCTCCTCGGACCACCCGACGGCAGACACCCCAGCGCTTCTCAACCTGTACTGACTTCGTTGAATTGTCGTCGTCGTCTCTCGAAGGGATAAGGAGTCTTCCGAAAGGGTAATTTCGTTAGACTGGGTAACGAATTATTTGAAGATACGGTGAGGTACTGGGTGAACTTTCTAGAGATAACATACTGTAATAAGAGGTGAGACTCTAAAGTCCCTAGCTAAATGGTAAGAAAAAACACAAGATTTGTTCGTTTGTTTTTTGTTATTTAGTTAAGAACGGTGATTTGTTTTGTTTTGAAGTAAAACAACTAGTCTTGTCGCATATTAGTTTTACTCTGATACGTTACTATCAACATCAGCTTTAAAGAGTAGTCTAAAGGAACATGGAGGTTCTTAAAGAATCAGTATGTGTCCATGAAAATAGGGTTTAAGTCTAACGAGTAGTAGACGATAAACACACACACACACACACACACTTTCAGTGAGTCAGTACAGACTGAGAAACCTGGGGTACCTGATATGTCAGGTCCTTAAGAGGTCCGGTCTTATGACCTCACCCATCGGTAAGGGAAGAGGTCCTCTAGAAGGCTTGGGTCCCTAGTTTGGGTCCAGAGGGTGTAAAGTCCGTCTAAGAAATGGTCTACTCGGTGGTCCCTTCGGGTTCTTATGACCTCACTCATAGGATAGGGAAGAGGTCGTCTAGAAGGTCTGGGTCCTTAACTTGGACCCAGAGAACGTAACGTCCGTTTAAAAAATGGTTGACTCGATGGTCCTTTTTTTTTTTAGTCACCAGTTATGAGACGACCAAGCTTTTGTACTCAAGTCATGATACCAAACCTCTTCCGTTACCGTGGGATGAGATCATGAGAACGAACCTTTTAGGGTACCTACCTCCTCGGACCATCCGACGTTAGGTACCCCAACGATTCTCAGCCTGTCCTGACTCGTTGAAGTGAAAGTGAAAAGTGAAAATACGTAACCTCTTCCTTTACCGTTGGGTGAGGTCACAAGAACGGACCTCTTAGGGTCCCTGTCCTCTCGGACCACCCGACGACAGATACCCTAACGTGTCTCAGCCTGTGCTGACTTCGCTGAATCGTCGTCGTCGTCGTCTCGTATACGGTCTTAATGAGAAGATTGACTAACCTCTCCTTTCTCTTCACTACAGTCCTTGACCAATCTGAAGTAACAACATTTCCTGAATCGGAGTCTAACCAAAGATTGACTAACTTTTTCTGAAAATCAAATTCTACCAGATAACTCGTGTATATCCATAGTACAAAGTAGACTCTGAGGTCACTTTAGTATTAGTATTATTTACTTTTTTATTGTTATTTATTTTTCTCCTACGATGAAAAGTTTATTAATAATCTTTTATTTTGTGTCTCTTAAAGAGTATTTCTTTGAACCTTTTCTTGTAACATAGGATCTTATACATTGTTCCTTCGACGTCAGTTCATCATTTAGACACAGGATGTCGTTGCATGTCTCCGAGTTTTGGTCTGTGAACTTCATAAAGTCTCTTTCTCTTTTCTTAAACTCTCCTAACTACCTTCATCTACTTTCACAATAGAGGAGTTTAGAAACTTTTTTAAGACAGATGTGTTATGTCTCTGTACTTCGTAAGTGGAGGTCATTTTTTATCTTGACCTAAGTAAAAAAAAAAAAGGATTTCTTTTGTTGTAGAATGAGAACACACTTTAAAAATATTTAGAATCAATACAACTTAACCAAGTACCACGAAAAATCCATATGATATAGGAAAATATAAAGACATATAAGAAAGATAATGTAAAACTCTCAAACTATCACATTGAGGTTGATTTTTATAAAATAGATGAATTTTTATTAATATTATATATCACTTTGATACTTTTTAATTTTTATTTCAGTCACTAACCCATTGTATAGACGTTACACTGTTTTTGAAACATATTTTATGTCCTATATGTTTATTACGAGTTATTATTCTTTTTATCGATGTAAATTTTTACTCTATCATTGTACTTATTTACCGATTGTTTTCTTCTGTACATTTACTGGCTACTTCTATACTTATTTACCAATTGTAGTGATCATAAGTTCCTTTACGTTTAATTTTGGACCACTCTATCTTGTATCTAGGTGATTTTACTGTTTTCGATTTTGTTCATCGGTATATTTTATGACCACTCGTATGTCTTGTTGACTTCACAAGTTATAAACGATAAACGTTTTTGTATTTTATCATGTGTGTGAAATCTGTAATAAAACCGTCATAATTTTTTGTCTCTGTAATGAACCGGTCATTTCCAAACATATCAGTTTCGATACTAAAAAGGTCATTGATACTAAGAAATGGTGACTCGGTGACCCCTTCAGGGCTCCTAATGTGTGTGTTGACTCACTTTTTTCTCCTTGTTTGATAACCAATGTAAGTTGTTGTATTTACTTAGAGTTTTCGTTTAACTCAAACTTTAATATCTTTTCCGTTTTGATTAGATATCACTTTCTCTCGTCTAATCACGACTGGAACTCGGTCTTCACTTCCATTAATTCTCTGTGCTTCCGAACAACCCAGTATGCCATCAAAATAAGGTTTAAAAAATTCCTTAGTGGTACGACGGAAAGTATCACTGACATAGTTAAATGTAAAGGTGGTTGTCATATTCTCCCAAGAGAAAAAAGGTGAGGGAGAGATTGTAAATAACAAACATCCAAAAAAACTACTACCGGTTAGACTGGGTACACACGACTATAAAGTAACATCAAAACCAAACGTAAAGAGGATCTCCTCGGTAGGATGCAACTTCCAGTCCTTCCTACCGCCCTCCTCTGCCGGGAGTAGGTTCCATTCCTCGTCGCCGACATGAAACGACCTCATCGGCACTTCTCTATGGGGTACGGTTCCATTCTCTGTGGGTTCATTCTACCATCCACAACGTTCTCCCGTAGTCTCCCGTCTGTGTGACTTTGGTATGAGTGTCTTTTGATCAGTCAGATTAGTGTGATCCTGGTGTCGGAACAGCTTGAGTCACTTTGATTCGGTACGGTGCCCCGTTGGGTTCTACCCTTCCAGTACCACCTCTCCAGACTGTCTTACACCAGGTGACCTCTTCCCCTACCGTTTGGTGAAGTCATAAGAACGGAACTCTTAGGGTACTTGTCATACTTTTCCGTTTTACTATCCTATGACTTTCTCCTTGAGGGGTCCAGTCATCCACGGGTTATACGATGACCTCCAGTCACCTCTTTATTGAGGTCTTTCTTACTTCCCTACCTCGGTTTCGTTTTCGTTATGGGTCGACACCTACACTGACCACTATCTTCGTTCCAAACTACGTCATTTCTCGTTATAACGTACGCTTGGACCTTACAGTGTAGGCACTTATTTCCGTTTAACCTTCACGAGTTTGTTCTCTATCGTTCTCACTTACAGCTGTAAGATCCTTAGTCGCTCGATTTTACATGACCTCACCCACTTAAATTGAGTCTACTGGTAATATAGATGATGACACCCGTCCTTAGGGAGTCTTCTTTACCTCATCGGTAGTACCAGTTGTTTTCTCAGGTTTTACGTCATGAACCTACGTTAGAGTTTTTGCTGTCTTACTAGAGACAAGCAGAGGTTCCGTTTGGTAAGTTATAGTGTCATTAGGTTCAGATACGGAGTTGGTCATTACTACTTCTTCGACTTCAACTTGCCAAGATACTTCTGGATGTTCTGGAAAATCTTGATTGTGGGTTTTTTCTATAGGAAAAGTAATGTCCGCTGACCTTAAGTTCTCATCCTTCAGTTCTTTGTGGACTTCACTGTCCGTTTAAACCGGAACCTTACGCCTTACTTCGTCCCGTTTCTGATTATCTCAAAACGTTCTTTTACGTGACCAGTATCGTTTGTGAGAGAAGGTTGTTGTGTTCTCCTCTGAGATGTGTACCTGTAGTGGTCTACCAGTTGTGGCTTTAGTCTAACTAATATAAGAGACGTCGGTTTCTACCTCTTCGAGATATGTAAGTTGTTTTTGTTCTGGTGCTCGACTGACACCGAGTCTAGTACTTGAGGAATAATGGTTTAAGTCTGACTTTAACTTCTTTCGCCCCTTTTGGTGATCTGGTAAGTTCATACTGGATTTAGTTTAGGGAATACTAATATGTCACGTTCACTCTTTCTCTAAATTCCCAGATCTAGACTATCTATCTCACGGACTACTTGATACCTGACTCCAAGAACTGTAACATGTCCTCTGTCCCTAGTTCTGGTAGGGGTACCTTTTCTTTACGTTTGTTCGTTTTCCCGACAGACCCCTCCGGAATGTTTATCGACACTTTTCTTCTCTTCACTTTTCGGTTCCTCTTTTCCTTTCTATATTCGTAGACTTAAGTCTCAAGGTCTCTTATCGTTCTTCCCTATTCTTTCGGAAGAAGTCACTAGTTACGTTTCTTTATCTCCTTTTGTTATCTTACCGTTTCTGACCTCTCGAGAAGTTCTTGTAATCTCTATGGTTCCCTCGTAAAGTACGATTCTACCCGAGTTATTTCCTGTCTTTTACATACCTGTATTGTCGTCGTCTTCTATAATTCTTCTCTACCGTTCTTATGTCTCTTCTTGACATGTTTTTTCTCGAAGTGTTGGGCCTATTAGTGCTACCACACTAGTGAGTAGATCTCGGTCTATAGGACCTTACACTTCAGTTCACCCGGAATCTTTCGTGGTGATACTTTTTTCGATCACCTCCACTACCTTAGGGTCAACTCGATAAATTTTAGGACTTTCTACTACGACACTTTCACGACGTAAGTTATACGGTCGTTTAAACCTTTTGAGGCGTCACCGGTGTCCTGACCTTTTCCAGTCAAAAGTAAGGTTAGGGTTTCTTTCCGTTACGGTTTCTTACGAATTTGATGGTGTGTTAACGTGAGTAGAGTGTTCGATCATTTCATTACGAGTTTTAAGAGGTTCGGTCTGAAGTCGTTATATACTGGTACTTGAGGGACTACAAGTTCGACAAAAATCTTTTCCGTCTTCTTTGTCTCTAGTTTAACGGTTGTAGACGACCTAGTACCCTTTTTGTTCTCTCAAGGTCTTTTTGTAGATAAAGACAAAATAACTGATATGGTTTCGGAAACTGACACACCTAGTGTTATTTGACCTTTTAAGACTTTCTCTACCCTTATGGTCTGGTGGACTGGACGGAGAACTCTTTAGACATACGTCCGGTCCTTCGTTGTCAAGCTTGACCTGTACCTTGTTGTCTGACCAAGGTTTATCCCTTTCCTCATGCAGTTACAACATATAACAGTGGGACGAATAAATTGAATATACGTCTCATGTAGTACTCTTTGCGACCTTACCTTCTTTGTGTTCGATCTTAGTTTTAACGGTCCTATTTATAATTAATGGAGTCTATACGTCTACTGTGGTGGGAATACCTTCTTTCACTTCTCCTAGATTTTTCGGAGAACTAATTTCACTTTCTCCTCTCACTTTTTCAACCGAATTTCGAGTTGTAAGTCTTTTACTTCTAGTACCGTAGACCAGGGTAGCGAAGTACCCTTTATCTACCCCTTTCTTATCTTTGTCACAGTCTGAAATAAAAACCCCCGAGGTTTTAGTGACGTCTACCACTGACGTCGGTAGTTTAATTTTCTACGAATGAGGAACCTTCCTTTCAATGCTCGTTGGATCAATCGTATAAGTCTTCGTCTCTGTAATGAAACGGCTGATTCCAGGCTGATTAGTTCCGATACAAAAAAGGTCATCAATACATACCTACACTCTCAACCTGACATTTCTTCCGACTCGTGTCTTCTTAACTACGAAACCTTGACACCATAACCTCTTCTAAGAACTCTCAAGGAACCTGACCCTCCTCTAGGTTGGTCAGGTAAGACTTCCTCTAGTTGGGACCCTAAAGAAACCTTCCTTACAACGATTTCGACTTTGAGGTTATGAAACCGGTGGAGTACGCATCTCAACTGAGTAACCTTTTCTGAAACTACTACCCTCCCAAACCTCCGTCCTTTTCTTCCCCTGCTGTCTCCCACTCTACCGACCTACCGTAGTGACTGATCTACCTGCGCTCAGACCCATTAGAGACCCTCAACCACTACCTGTCCCTCCGGACCGAACGACACTAAGTATCCCAGTGTTTCTCAGCCTGTGCTGACTCACTGACTTGACTTGACTACTCAGTTCATAGAAAAGTACACAGACAACTCTCTTTACAAACAAATTCAGCGAACGGGCGATAACCTAACCTAACAAACAAATTCCGTACATACGTTTTAGGTTCTACTTTGACTACTTAGGTAAACGTTCCGACGTTACCTCTGTATCTGTATCTCTTGTCACAATACCTGTGACCCACCTCCCTTATCAGCCACCCTACTTACCTTTCTCATCGTACCTTTGTGTTTGTGATGATATACATTTTATCCATCGGTCACCCTTAAACGATACATTGAGTCCCTTGAGTTTGGTCCCGAGACACTGTGGATCTCCACACACTTCCCCACCCTCTTTCGAAGTTCTTCATCCCCTGTATACATGTATATACAGATTAAGAACAACTACATACCGTTTTCGGTTGTGTTATAAATTTCGTTAATAGGAAGTTAATTTTTATTTAAAATCTTTCTCTCTACTTCCTTGAAAGTCCCTATTACCTTTGTATAATATAGAACCAACACCACCATAAAAGTTGATTAAAGTAGTTACCGTAAGAATTTTGTAAAATAACGTTCAATTTATCGGGAATTATTTCAACTGAAAATTTTTTTAGTTTGTGACAAAGGTTTTGTAATCATTAGTGTAAACGTCTCGTAAACCTGTAGTCTCATTAGACAAGAAAGTAAACAGATTTATATAGTATTTAGATAAAAGACGTTAAGTTTTAGTGAAACTATAGGTTCGTCGATGATTGTCAAAGAGTTACACGATATCTTAGATTCGGTACATAGTCTAACGAAGTGTCTTATATTTGAACTATCGTTTTAGTTCATAACTGAATCAGGAAAAGTGTTTTCAAAGACTGGAAGGTTCTTATATCCACGAGATATTAAAAAAGGGTAAAGTCTCGAATAGTTTAAACTTCTTAAAGACTAAGAGTACTTCAGATAAATAATTATAAAATATTACTTGATAATTCTCTGATTGTAGTTCACTGACCAAACGAAGTCTATATTTATAACACTCTTTTACAAGTCACTTTCTGTATCCACTTTTAAAAATTTAAGTTATAGTAATTAAGACTCACAAGAATCTTTGTGATTGATGGGAGAACTCTAACTTATCATAGACATATAAGGTACAACAAAGGTAATGAAACAAAGGTCAACACTCATTATAACCTTAACAATTTTGAGTTTCTTCTAAGGTTTTGTCTAAAAATAACAACGTTTCTTTCAATCTTTGTCCTTAACACCAAAACTTTTGTAACATACATAAAATGGTACTTAAACGAACTATTAAAACAAATGATAAATATTAATCGTGATGACCATGAATCTTTACTAAAGTCTCTGTCTTACCTTGACCGTCAAAACACTAAATAATTATTAGTTTAAACTTCCTACCAAAACTCAGACTCTTTCACTACGTTTAATCTAATTCCGTTTCTTACATCAGACATGTGGTTCTACTTTTTTACAAGGAACCTTCAAATAAACCAGGAATCTTACGAGACACCCGGAGTCGTTATTTTTGTGTTTCCCATCAGAAGTTTTTATCATTGAGGTGAAATTTTTCCAAATTTACATCAAGTGTATAACTAAATAGTCATGATTCAGTCACAAGAATTTGAAGAGACGTGACATTGGTTTCTTGTCTTACATAAAATGTTCCGTTGGGACACACGTACGTTATGTGTGTGAAGACTTTATTAGTAAAGTGACCACCGAGTCTACCATTTCGTAGACGGACGTTACGCCCTTTGGATCCAAATTAGGGACCCAACCCTACTAGAGGACCTCTTCCTTTACCGTTGGGTGAGGTCATAAGAACGGATCTTTTAGGGTACCTGCCTCCTCGGACAACCGATGTCAAGTACCCCAGTGTCTCAACCTGTACTTACTCGCTTAAGTGAAGTGAAAAAACCAGAAAAAAAAAAAAAAAATTAAAAAGTCGACGTGGAGTACCCATAGACCCTAGAATCAAAAGGTTGGTCCCTAACTTAGGTCCGGGAGATGTCTCAGAATTGGTGACCTGACAGGACCTTCAGGGGTTTGAACCCAGTAAGAATTTTACACGCTATAAAAGACAAGACAAGATAAGATCTGAGACAGAAAAAAATTTTATAAACAAAGGAGGGTAGAGTCATTTATCTCAAGTATTAATATGGTGTCAAACTTTTTGACACGATTTCTGGATCCATAGTCGAAAACTTGACACCACAACCTCTTCTGAGAACTCTCAGGGAACCTGACGTTCCTCTATGTTGTTCAGGTAAGATTTCTAGTCAGGACCCACAAGAAACCTTCCTTACTAAGATTTCGACTTTGAGGTTATGAAATCGGTGGACTATACTTCTCAACTGAGTAACCTTTTCTGAAACTACGACCCTCCCTAACCCCCGTCCTCCTTTTCCCCTACTGTCTCCTACTCTACCGACCTACCGTAGTGGCTGAGGTACCTGTACTCAAACCCACTTGACGTCCTCAACCACTCCCTGTCCCTCCGGACCGTACGACGTTAAGTACCCCAGTGTTTCTCAGTCTGTACTGACTCACTGACTTGACTTGACTTAACTTGACTTACTACAAATAATTAACCTGATAAGTCCCAAGAAATCTTTTTATCTTGGGTTCCTCTACGTATCTAAACAATATCGTTGACCGAATGTGTGGATATCTCCAATTCTTCAGGCTATCAAAGAGACGTCCGACGTCTTGGTCCTTTCGTCCATAATATTAAGTCAGGTTCAAACTTCCAGACTCTTCTCCCCGACCCCTTGTGACCACACTCAGGGTCCCCGTTTTCTGGGTTCTTAGTTCTTGAGGTCACAGACTTCCGTCTTCTGTTTACTGAGTCGAGTTCTCTTCTATTTCTTTTAAGAGGGAAGTGGTAAAATAAGATAAATCAGGAGTTCCTAAGCCTACTATGGACGGGTATAATCACTGTCGACTAGAAGAAATGAGTCAAATGTCTAAGGTTGTGACTAGACAAGGTCTTTATGGTAGTGTCTGTGTGACTCTTTATAACAAAGTAGTTGAGAGACCTATTGGGACTCGGGGTCAGTTCAACTATATATTTTAATTGGTAGTTCATTTAAATTAGGTTCATAAGTAATAAGACTTACCTTTAACCTTTTACCTTTTTATCAACTTAAATCAAGTCAACGAGTCAGCACAGGTTGAGAAACACTGGGGTACTTAACGTCGTGCGGTCCGGAGGGACAGGTAGTGGTAGAGGGTCTCAAGTGAGTTTGAATGCAGGTAGTTCAGTCACTGTGGTAGGTCGATAGAGTAGGAGACGACAGGGGAAGAGGAGGACGGGGGTTAGGGAGGGTCGTAGTCTCAGAAAAGGTTACTCAGTTGAGAAACGTACTCCACCGGTTTCATGACCTCAAAGTCGAAATCGTAGTAAGGAAGGTTTCTTGTGGGTCCCGACTAGAGGAAATCTTACCTGTCAAACCTAGAGGAACGTCAGGTTCCCTGAGAGTTCTCGGAAGAGGTTATGGTGTCAGGTTTTCGTAGTTAAGAAGCCGCGAGTAGAAAGAAGTGTCAGGTTGAGAGTGTACGCATGTAATGATGACCTGTTTGGTATCGGAACTGATCTACCTGGAAACAACCGTTTCATTACAGAGACGAAAACTTATACGATAGATCCAACCAGTATTGAAAAGAAGGTTCCTCATTCGTAGAAAATTAAAGTACCGACGTTAGTGGTAGACGTCACTAAAACCCCTGGACCTTTACCGGTTTTTCTCGATTTAAAAGTCAAGATAGTAATAGGTCTAGGACACGATCTGTTAAATTTGTACACTAAAATACGTTGAAAGACAATGATGTTTTCTTCTCCTTTCCCGGGACTATCAGAACCTACTACATCTTGATGTATAAGGTTTAAATATTTGATTCAGAAATTTCAAAGTCCAAAGAAACTTTATCACAAGTAAAAATTTACCTCGTACGAGACGGATAATCTTTTCCATCGACCTTTGTTTAAGGAGATTTTACGACTGTTTGTAATTTTTAATTGCATATTACCTACGAATGACATATGAAGGACCATCGAGTAGACCATGTCTTAGACGGATGTTACGTCCTTTGAGGTCAAGTTAAGGACCCAGTCCTTATAAGGGACTTCTTCTCTACCCGATGGACGAGGTTAGAAGGTCAAAGAGACCACCGAGTCTTTCATTTCTTCGGTGGACCTTACGTCCTCTGGACCGAAACCATAGACCCAACCCTTGTAGGGGACTTCTTCCTACCGTTGGGTGAGGTCATAAGAACGGACCTCTTAGAGTGCCTGTCTCTTCGGACCGTCCGAGGTACCCCCATATACCCCAACGTTTCTCAGCTTGTGTTGATTCGTTGTAAGTAAAAGTGAAGTGTAAAATGAAAGATATGAATGAAAGTTTTCTTACTTTCGTAATTGTCGAAGAAAGGAAAGTAAGAAATTAAGTAATTTTTAAGCTGATCATTAAAAAGTCAGGGTCTGTTTCAGGTCCGTGATCTAAATGTCATCAAAAAAAAAAAAAAAAAAAATTGAACAATAGAACCGTAAATATCAGATCACTATCTCAATTCCTACTCTTTCCTCCCTTTTTTATTCATTTTATTCAATTCGTTACTATACTTATGGAGCCTTTTTTTATTTTATCTTCCCCCTATTTCTCCTTGACTCACAAAGGTTAAAATTTATCTAATGATATACTTCCAAAGGGATTCTTCCATTATCAACTTATTAACATTATTTCGTTCATACTACACCTCTAAATTTTCTCCCGCCAATTCGTCTCTATACAAATTCCCAAAATTCGAAACAATATTTTTCATCTAAAGATGTGTAGATTAAATGGATAAAAATTTTTGACAAATTATATACATTTCATTTTGAATTTCCTAGACTGAATGTCCGATAAAGAAGGAGAAACAATATCCTTTCAGAGGTCCTATTACTTTTATTTCGTCTATATAATCAGTCGAGGTCGAAGAGATTGTTTTATGGTACTTGACTGACTGAATTTGTCGTCTGTAAATAAAGAGTGTTAAGACCTCCGGTCCTAGTTCCGTGATCGTTTAAACCAAGGACTACTCTAAAAGAAGAACCGAATACCTGTTGAAAGAAGAGTGACACAGGAATATGTCTTTTTTTTTGTTTCTTATAAGACTAAAAGGCAGAGAAGAATATTCATGTGGTAAGGATAGTATCCCGTAAGGTTAGAGTCCTGGAGTAGATTTGGATATAAGTGTAGGTTTTCCAGGGTAGAGGTTTATGGTAGTGTAACCCTTAATCCCGAAGTTGTATACTTAAAACCTTTCCGTATCGATAAGTCAGATATTGTCATCCACTGGACCAAATAGAAGGACAATTGTAGTATTGACCTGGAGACCCATCTACCTGATTAATATAAATGATCCTTTCCCATGAATGTATTTTTTATAAGAATAGTCCTTTAGGGTCTACAGGTGACGAATATATCATGTATTTAAATCTTCGATACATAAGGATTCCACACAGAGGGACCCTTTACAGTAAATCCAACACAATAATTCTAATTTGTGAAGAACAATCAACTGATTTTTGTACTCATGGATTGAACTTCTTAAATAATTGAGACTCAGTCTCTTGGACCCTCCGGAAGTCAGAGATCCTACTGAGGAATACGTGCGAAGGAAACCGAGGAACAAACGACTATGGAAATTTGAATAATAATCTCAAACTGTGAGTCGTTAACGAGAAAAACACTTATACTAAACTGTTAGGTCAGAAAACCCAATCAAGTTTTATCATATATTAGACTATATATATGAATCCACGGTTCAAGTAAGTTACGTTTGGTATATAAGGACTTCGTAACTAAAATGAATTATCTTATAGTAGTATCACATGTGGATAATAAATACGGACTGGTAATAAAAAAGAGGGAAAAGTCATGAGTGACCTCTTCAGACTGAAATAAAAGTACAAAAAAAGATAGTACTAATAGTTAGTTTCAAACAAGTATTGTTGTGGGACGGAAGAGAAAAAGTTTCGCCCCCCACCGTCCCCCGTGTGTTTAGTTCTGTTTGGTAAATCTATGAGAAAAACCTCTAGACTTAGAAGTCGAACCATTGGATTCCTCTTTTCACGAATTTAAGTTACCGTCATAAGACTTCGTTAACGATTGAATAATAGTAACAAATTTGAGATTTAACGAAATCAAGTTCATAATTGACCTGGGTTATTAGACACGACAACTGAACTTCATTTACACATATAAAATCTAGAGTTTTTATTCTGTCCATTACGCTTCATATTTTATCATCTCGAGATAATAGACTTTAAATAATAATTGTATTAGTGGATGTGTTTCCTTAGGTAAAGTCGTGTCTGATACAGTATCGTAAAACTATGTTTTTTTACAGGTTTGTCTTTACTGAGAGTTTAAAGTTACTTTCAAAATTTTTTCAAATAATTTTAAGTATTAGAAACTAGGGTAGACTAAGTCGTCTATACGGAAAAATTGTTTATAGCATTTATAAAGGGTTACTTACCCTTAAAGTCGATGTTTGGGAACACTCGGTACTTAGAGTCTAAAGTACATCGTTACCTCTCTCAAAAACGAACAATTCGTAGTCCAATATTTGATCGGTCAATAGGAACGTCCGGGAACACACCCTCAACAAAAATCAAGTGAGAATGTGGTCCTTAATGTAGGAATGTACCAATACAGTATAATTTGTAGGGAGGTACCGTTCAAAGACCCGAAACAAAAGAATTTTTCGGATCAGGACATTATAACACATTTGACCTCTAGTTAAAACAGAACATCGTTTACAGAAGTCCTACTTTCTGTCGAAGTCTCAATATGAAAAGAAAGGTTCAAATATGGGAGTAAAGTAAAAAAGGGGGTTTATAATAAATGGAATCACTAGTTTTACTGGAGTTTCACTTTTAAATTAAATTTAATTAGGTGCTAACCACCAAAGGGGTCTTTTTACTCTCTTTTCCCTCTATATAGAAGAGACCCTCTTTCAGATAAGTATAGTTCATTACCCCAAGTCCTGTCCGGTGGAGTTATAAACAACAACAACAACAAGGTAACGATTCAGCACAGACTGAGAAACGATGGGGTACCTGACGGCGTATGGTCTGAAGGGAGAGTGATAGAGGGTCTCAAACGAGTTTGAGTGCAGGTCTCAGGCACTACGGTAGGTTGGTAGAGAAGGAGATGGTGGTTGAAAGGAAGACAAAAGTTAGAAAGGGTCGTAGTCCCAGAAGAGATTACTCAGCCGAGAAACGTAGTCCACCGGTTCCATAACCTCGAAGTCGAAGTCGTAGTCAGGAAGTTTGCTTATAAGTCCAAACCCACTGTATATATGGAGTAAAATGGGTTGACAGAAACCTTTGAGAGTACATTGTACCTAAGAAACATGTATACATTAATTTAAATGAAAAGAGATTAATTAGACAGAATACAATAAAGTTAATAAGTTGGTCGGTTTTTCTGGCTCTCCATTCTCCCTTCAAAGGGAGGGGTTGCGTACAGTTTCTTAAGGGTGTTTACTTCAAAGTTTCTTTTGATAAAAGAGTCATGTCAGTATGTGTGTGTGTGTGTGTGTGTGTGTGTTTCTTCGTATCGTGTGTTTTCCTTCTATTTTGAATATGTAGTCAAATTAACCCATAACTTTAACAGTCTGTGTTATATTTTATTTATATAAACCACCCAATATTGTAATTTTCTATTCGTATTTTTGATCCTTTCTCGATTAACCTAAAGAGACAACCAGGTCACTAATTCTTAAATGGACGGTTGCGTCCCCTGTGTTCAAACTACAACCAGGCTCTTCTAGGGTGCACAACGTCCTGTCGATTTACGAACTCGGTGTTGACGACTCGGACGCGGGATTTCGGGCACGAGACGTTGTTCTTTTCCTGGTGTTTCCCCTCGGGTGTGTGTAACGTAGACCACTCGTCGGAGGTGAACGACATTGATCTCTTCCGGGTGTACGTCGTTGTTTCTGGACCATGTCGGTTTTTATTTATTCATGATTGGTTAAACCAATTCTTGATATACCTTAAGGATCTTTCTATATTGTGACAATTAACACTTTATTACTTTTTGAAAAATGTCATTTAATTGTTTGTATTTATTATTTCGGTATACCAGTAAGTTTATCTATACTCCCCCTTTTCGGAATGTTAAATTTTAAGTAGGTATTATTTTTGAGAATGAACTCTAATTGAGAAATCCTACACCTCTTTTTACTTTTAGTTGTGCAAAGATTAGTGAGACTACGGGAGTTTTTGTCATATTTTACTTTTTTAATTTTAGTTGTAACTCTTGTTTAACCTGATATGTCTAATGGGTAAAAATTGTAATGATTGTCTCATATAGAGTTTGAAAGTTAATGGATATCTATAGGATAACGGAGACCCCTACCTCCTTACAAATTCTAAGGTACTTCTTCTCGAGTCCCCTTTCCTTATAATTTGTTTCGTATCTAATTTAGTGACGGACTTTCTCTTTGACCTTACTTACTGTTTCATGATTGATGTTCGATTCTCAACCAATGTCTTTTTCTTGAATTATCGCACATCTTGGTCTTTACCATCAAAACTTCTTCGTAACGGAGACCTTTTCTCCATCAATAAACCTCTTACACTCGTTTTTATTTCCTTTGTTTCCTTGACACCAGTATTCTTTACCTTTCCTTTGTTCTAAGTAGTTGAGAAATGGACGTGGTGTGATGTTTTGGTGCCAGTAGGTATTTAGTCTTGACGACCCCCACCCCCTCCCATCACCATCGAGTGTTTGATTTTTGGGTAATGTCCTTTACGGTTTGTCTGTGTGTGTGTCCTTCTTTAGTCTTCTGTGTCTTCTGTGGGACGATTGTTTTTGTATCGGAGGGTTTTGTGGTATTTTAACTTTTTTTGTTCTTCTTGGTTTTAAGTTTTGACTTAGTTTATAAGAATTCGGTCGTAGATCTATGTTCTTTGTGACATTCGGACTTTTATTTTTAGGTCCTTGTTTTCACTCATTATTTAGACCCTTTTTTATTTGGTTTAGTTTGTCACTTTTTATCTTGTTCTTTTGGTTTAATAGAATGAACGTCTGGTTTTCCTTTTGTCTAAATTTGGTTTTCATTACTTTTGGATTTCTTTTCTTACTTCTATTAATGTTATTTATTTCATTTACTAATCATATTATTAATTTTAAAATTCATTTTTCACCTCTTTTCCCTCCATCATTAGTTTCCCATACTTCAAAGACAATATGTTCTATTCATGATCTCTAGATAAATATATATGATAATATGGAATCATAGATATGATTTGTTGTGACATAATTTATGAATTTTTAAACGATTCGTTTGTCTAGAATACATCACAAGAATAGTATATATGTTTGTTTTTATTATTATTATTTATTCCTCTCACCTTCGTTTGAAAACTTCACTTATACATATAAATACCGTATCTAACATGACTACTAAAGTGTCCATATATAAATAGAGGTTTGAGTAATTCAACATATGTAATTTATATATGAAGAAAAACATACAGTTAATGTAGTGTTATTTTATTAAAATTTTTATTTATTTACTCTTTAGTTTGTTCTATTCGTTCGTTATTTTTCGTCATCTTTCACCGACTTTACCTTTTATCCGTTTCTCCATTTAATATCTACAGACATTAATGTAGGGATATCTTATTTTATTTTTGTTACATTGTCTTGATTAGTAATTTTGATGTAAAATTCTTTTGAAAGGTCTTTGTCTTATGGACTTAAATGTGTAATTGTTTTTAACTAGGTCTTATTAGTCGACATCATACATTGGATCATTTTGACGATTTAAAATTTCTACATACGTACACACAAGTCAAGGAAGTCATATCACAGTTTCTAAAACGTTGGGATACTTGACATCGGGAGGTCCTAGGAGGCAGGTGTCTAAGAGGTCTTTTCTTATGACCTCACTTAACGGTACGGGAGGAGGTCCCCTAGAAGGACTGGATCCCTAGTTTAAGTACAGAGAATCCAGAGGACGTAACCGTCCACCTAAGAAATAGGTGACTCAGAGAACCTTCGGGGTTTAAAATTTCTATGTAAAAATGTTTATTTTACTTTGAATGTTTCCGTTTTATTCAGGTGACCACAACCTAAAGAACTTTATTTACATGTTCCGTTGTTCTCTCTTCGTTAAAGTTTTTCAAATTGATTTGGTCACGTTTGACCGATTCTAAAAAAACTTTATAGTTCCGTTATCCTTTTTGATATAACTTTCCACAGTCTTTAATCCCTTGTGACACTTGTACACAGGAAGGAGTTCTTAGACGATCTCATATATAGTCTTTTCAACAAAAAGACACTTTACGATCTACCGTTTATAAAATCCGAAACTCCAGATAAATGAGAGAGAGTTTCATAAGTTTAGACACTTACACCATATTTATATCAGTATCTGTTATATATCTCTGTAATAATACTGACAAGACTAAGTTGAAGTAAATGTTTTTTTTTTTTTTTCCTTTGTTGACTGTTTCTCAATCAGAGTTTTTATACGTTCGTTGAGGACGTCGAGTTGAGGTCTTTTTATTTACTGGGTTAGTTTTTTACCCGGTTTCTTGATATGTCTGTAAAGAGGTTTCTTTTGTATGTCTACCGATTGTTTGTGTACTTTTCTACGAGTTGTAGTGAGTAATAGTCTCTTTACGTTTAGTTCTGGTGTTACTCCATGGTAAAGTGTGGTCAGTCTTACCGACGCTAGGTTTTCAGATGTTCGTTATTTACGACCTCTCCCACACCTCTTTTCCCTTGGGAGAATGTGACAACCATCCTTACGTTTGATCCTGTTGGTGATACCTCTTGTCACACCTCTAAGGAATTTTTTGACCTTTATCTTGACGGAATACTGGGTCGTTAGGGTGACGACCCGTATATGTGGTCCCTTTGGTCTTAACTTTCTCTGTGCACATGGGGTCACAAGTAGTGTCGTGACAAATATTATCGATCCTGTACCTTCGTTGAATGTACGGGTGACCGTCTGCTTACCTATTCTTTCGACACCATGTATACGTGTTACCTTATAATGAGTCGGTGATTTTTATTATGTAAACTTAGTCAAGATTACTCCACCTACTTTGACCTCGGATAATATGTCTCACTTCATTCGGTCTTTCTTTTTGTGGTTATGTCATATGATTGTGTATATATACCCTAAATCTTTCTACCTTTGCTATTGGGACATACACTCTATCGTTTTCTCTGTGTCTACATATCTTGTCAGAAAACCTGAGACACCCTCTCCCGCTCCCACCCTAACAAACCCTCTTACCATCACTTTGTATATATAATAGTATATACTTTGTTTAGCGGTCAGGTCCAAACTACGTACTATGTCCCACGAGCCCCGACCGTGTGTCCCTACTGGGTCTCCCTGTCCTACCCCTCTCTCCACCTTCCCCCAAAATCCTACCTCTTGTGTACATGTGGGTACCACCTAAGTACAGTTACATACCGTTTTGGTTATGTTATAACATTTCATTAATCGGAGGGTATTTATTTATTTATTTATTTATTGTTCCCTTGTCTAGTCTACTCTGGACACTCGACATCAGGGAGGAGGACACGATCTTCTAATCGTAGTAGGTTCTTTTACCACGGACTTTTTTCTAATATTATGATGACTCTTATAATAATCTACGTGTGAAATCCACAAGGCTTCTTTCACGGGTCTTAATCCACCCCACAGTACTGGAGGATGTCAACAAGTTCTCAACTATAAGTCTTCTTCACTACTACTTGTTTTCCCCGATAACCAGATTCTTTTTACCGTTAATTTCCGTCTTACCGACGGAAACATTCTCTCATAGACTTTAATTTACCTTACTTCGTCACGACCAATTACCTCCATCTTCTTACTGGGTCTATGTGGGAATTGTAAAATATTTACTTGGAAATAATTTTATACGACTAATATTTATTACGTGTTACACTTTCAAAGGTCAATTCAAAATGACTTCTGTTTTGCTCCTGACATCGGACCCTCTGTCGTAAAGTCTATCGAGACTCTTCGACGAGGTTTCTCCACACCCCACCCTCTTTATAGTTATATACATACTTAAATCACTTCGCCCTCAGTTGCGTTCGTTTGTATATAAAAACGTCTTTCAAGGACGACCAGTGTTCCTTATCTACAGTGGTACTTTCTTAAATCGGGAAAAGATCTATAGTCAAGTCAGTGAGTCAGTACAGGCTGAGAAACACTACGGTACCTGACGTCGTGTGGTCCGGAGGGACAGGTAGTGGTTGAGGACCTCAAATGGGTTTTGAGTACAGGTAACTCAGCCAGTACGGTAGGTTGATGGAGTAGTAGACAGTAGGGGAAGAGGAGGACGGAAGTTAGAAAAGGTCGTAGTCCCAGAAAAGTTTACTCAGTCGATAAACGTAGTTCACCGGTTTAATAACCTTAAAGTCGAAGTTATAGTCAGAAAGGTTACTTGTGAGTCCTGACTAGAGCAAATCCTACCTGACCAACCTAGAGGAACATCAGGTTTCCCGAGAGTTCTCAGAAGAGGTTGTAATGTCAAGTTTTTGTAGTTAAGAAACCGTAAGTCGAAAGAAATGTCAGGTTCAGAGTGTAAGTATATACTGATGACCTTTTTGGTATCGGAACTGATCCTGGAAATAACCGTTTCATTACAGAGACGAAAAATTATACGATAGATGCAACCAGTATTGACAGGAAGGTTCCTCACTCGTAGAAAATTAAAGTATCGACGTCAGTGGTAGACGTTACTAGACCTCGGGGTTTTTTATTTCAGTCGGTGACAAAGGGATAGATAAAGGGTACTTCACTACCCTGGCCTACGGTACTAGAAACAAAAGACTTACAACTCGAAATTCGGTTGAAAAAGTGAGAAGAGAAAGTGAAAGTAGTTCTCCGAGAAATCAAGAAGAAGTGAAAGACGGTATTCCCACCACAGTAGACGTATAGACTCAAATAACTATAAAGAGGGTCGTTAGAACTAAGGTCGAACACCAAACAGGTCGGGTCGTAAAGAGTACCATATGAGACGAATATTGAATTTATTCGTCCTACCGTTATATGTCGGAACTGTATGAGGAAAAAGATAAACCTTGGTCAGACAACAAGGTAAAGGTCAAGATTGACAACGAAGGACTGGATGTATGTCTAAAGAGTTCTCCGTCCAGTCCACCAGACCATAAGGGTAGAGAAAGTCTTAAAGATCTATACTCCTCTACGTTTTTAACCCGAGTATTTCGGGCGAGACCTTTTATAGATAGACTTCTGGATAAGACGATCAAAAAAAGTCTCGTCTTTTACGGAGTAAACACGAAAGGTGGCACTTGAAGGAAATCCCTCACAACTTTCAGTCGTCGACGTCGTCTTGGACACTAAATTAGGAACTTCTCCATCTACCGTTCACGGGTACCGTTCGTGGTCAAACTTCAAATGTCCATGATGTTACGGAAAACATTCTTTACAGTTATAAAATTGTACAAAAAGTTATATGTAACATGGTTTTAAAGATATTTGTTTAAACATGTATTTTCATTTTTTTTTCACTCTTTCAGAACAACGTCCTTCCCCCTGGGGAAGGTCCCGGACTTTCACCCGAGAACAGATTGTGAGTCTTACTTAACAGACTCCTCTGTGTACACGACTGTTTCGTTCTCTAAAATAATCCTTCCCCGTAGGCCCACCTCTCGTCATCCCATTCCCTTGGGTCCTCCTGACGAGACTGAACTCCAGAGGACAAAATACAACTACCATAATCAAAGGTCCAATAGAAATCGGTTAGTAAGACTGAGTCTCAGGAAGGACCACCGAGTCCGTTCTACCTACGATCGTTCTTCCTAAGACCCTCCACCAACCTGTACACCACAGAGGAAAACTGGAAAGGACTTTAGAAGTCCAACCGAATAATCAAGGTACAAGGAATGGTCCTGGAGGACAGTATTTTGTCGAGTACATTTACCAATGATCCCACGGTGGTCCCACCCGTCGAAGTCAGTTACACAAAGGGGATTGTCAGACAAAATAATGATAGATATTAGTAAAAAAGATTGAATAGTAAGATCGATACAACTAGTAATTTGGTGATAATTCCTATACACGCACAATCAATGAGTCAGTACAGGTTGAGAACGTTGGGGTACCGACATCGGATGGTCTAAGGAGACAGGTAACTTAAGAGGTTCGACCTTATGACCTCACCCAATGGTAAAGGAAGAGGTCCCCTAGAAGGGTTGGGTCCCTAGCTTGGGTCAAGAGAACGTAATTTCCATATTGACATAAATATATACATACATACATAAAATTCGAAGTTAACATGAAGACGGAGGTGAAATGAAAGAAATAGAAACGAAAACCGTCTTACCGTGTCTCGTGTTATTTTATATTAAATTTTTCACTTTTCAAAAGGTTTCAATGTGTGTGAAAAAAGGGGTTTTAATATTCTTTCTATTGAACCTTAAAATCGTACACCTTTCACAGAATAGTATGCTTAACAATGACAACAAAATCAGTGAATTCAGTTCACGTTGAGAAATATTGGGGTACCTGATAGCAGACGGTCCAAGGAGAGAGGTACTCTAAAAGGTCCGTTCTTATGACCTCACCCAACAGTAAAGGAAGAGTTCCCCTAAAAGGACTGGGTCCCTAGTATGGGTACAGAGGAAGTAACTGTCCATATAAGAAATGGTGCCTCGGGGGATCCTTCGGGTAGGATTCTGATATTACTGAATGTAAGTTATCTAATATCACTTATGTAGAAAAATTACCTAAACAAAATCTTTTATAAATAATTTAGAACTTTACTAAGAATTATTAGAATTGAAGAAACCTTGAATTTTTGATAGAAATATTTTCTTTCTTTTTTTAGACCGACGACGTACTTCTGGGATTTACCGTTTTTCTTTTCAAAAGTTGTATTTGTCCCATATGATATAGAGAAGGATGAACAGAGTCAAAGTTGTGGAAAATTTCTTATTGGCACCAGGATATCACTGATAGTTACGCATTAAAAAAATACAATCACTAGATTAGACCATAGTTTAATGAACATACCGGGATTAATTTATAATCATTAACCAATTAATGTGTTACTGATTACAGGTATTTTACCATCAAAAAGGATCAACGAAAAGAATTACTAAATATTAATAAAAATATTTAAAGACAATCATAAAATTCAACTATTTTATTAACAACGTTAGTCGAGACTACTTATGTGATCAACTTTTTTGAATGTTTTTCCATTTCTAGATAGATTCCAATAACCAATAAAAAAAGTCCGTTGTAGAAAGGAAAAGTTAGAGTCTATTACTTTTTCTTACATTCGGATTCTGTACGTCGGTAACTTAATCAAACATTCTAAGATAAATTGATTTATTGAAGTCTTATATAACGTTTGACATAGATAATTGTCCCAAGGGGACCACCGAGTCTTCTATTTCTTAGACGGACGTTACGTCTCTGGACCTCTGGACCCAAGTTAGGGTCTCAACCTTTTTAGGGGACCTCCTCCCGTACCGTTGGGTGAGGCCATAAGAGTGGACCTCTTAGGGGTACCTGTCTCCTCGGACCGCCTGAAGTCAGGTATCCCAGTGTCTCAGTTTGTACTGACTCGTTGATTCGTGTCACGTATTTTCAATACGTATATTATAAAGTTTTCATGGAAATATTTCGGTAAAAGATTTATTCTTTATATAAGTAATTTAAAGACTTCTTAGAAGTCTTCGAAATTGTCATACACTTAGTACTTTAAGGTCTACAAGTTCGACCCAAATCCTTTCCGTCCCCTTGGTCTCTAGTTTAACGGTTGTAGGTGACCTAGTAGTTTTTTCGTTCTCGTAAGGTCTTTTTGTAGATAAAGACGAAATAACTGATGTGGTTTCGGAAACTGAGACACCTGGTGTTGTTTACGACCTTTTAAGAATCTCTCTACCCTTATGGTCTGGTGGACTGGACTGAGAACTCTTTGGATATACGTCCAGTCCTAGTTGTCAGTCTTAACCTGTACCTTGTCTGACCAAGGTTTATCCTTTTCCTCATGTAGTTCCGACATATAACAGTGGGACGAATAAATTAAATATTTGTCTCACGTAGTACTCTTTACGACCCGACCTACTTCGTGTTCGACCTTAGTTTTAACGACCCTCTTTATGTTATTGGAGTCTATACGTCTACTGTGGTGGGAATACCGTCTTTCACTTCTTCTTGATTTCTCGGAGAACTACTTTCACTTTCTCCTTTCACTTTATCCACTGAATTTTGAGTTGTAAGTCTTTTGATTCTAGTACCATAGACCAGGGTAGTGAAGTACCGTTTATCTACCCCTTTGTTACCTTTGTCACAGTCTAAAATAAGAAAAAATCAAGGTTTTAGTGACGTCCGATACTGACGTCGATACTTTATTTTTCCACGAATGAGGAACCGTCCTGTCAATGCTACTTGGATCTGTCGTATAATTTTTCGTCTCTGCAAAGAAACGGTTGTTTCCAGGAAGATCAGTTTCGATACCAAAAAGGTCATCAGTACATACCTACACTCTCAACCTGATATTTCTTTTGACTCACGTCTTCTTAGTTACGAAAACTTTACACTACAACCTCTTCTGAGAACTCTAAGGGAACCTGACGTTCTTCTAGATGGGTCAGGTAGGATTTTCTTTAGTCAGGACTTATAAGTAACCTTCCTGATTACGACTTCGACTTCAAGGTTATGAAACCGGTGGACTACATTTCTTGACTGAGCAAACTTTTCTGGGACTACGACCTTTTATAACTTCCGGCCTCTTCCCCTACTGTCTACTACTCTACCAACCTACCGTAGTGGTTGAGTTACCTGTACTCAAACTCATTTGAGAGCCTCAACCGATACCTGTCCCTCCGGACCGTACGACGTCAGGTACCCCAGCGTTTCTCAGCCTGTATTGACTCGTTGACTTGACTTGACTTGACTTCTTAGAAGATTCCCTTTTCAAATAACAAAAGTTGAGATACCCGACTTTTTTAACTATCGATATATATTACAAATTAAAGAACAGATATATTACAAAATTTCACATCTGGATAGAGTAAACAGTAAAAATGATTGTAGAATGAAAAAAAAACAACAATCATTGTCCCTTTGTGAAACTGATCATAAACAAGACATTGTTTTCAAGTATCGATATTTTTACAAGGTATTAAAAATGATCCAGTTTGAAACAAGTATTTATGGGTGATTTTAAGTATTCTAAACTTCAGTATATTAGACTTAGTAATAATTTCAGTATGTATGATTATTATTGTAGAATAAAAGTAGTCATCAATATCAAATTTTTTATAAAGGAATATACAATAAAGAGTTTGAAAGGGAGTCGATGGAAATGAAGGTAATTTCATTCATATATACAAACAACTAAACTTCTATATACGACTCGTTAAAATCGTTCATGTCAATAGGAGGTCATAGACGTCCAGTGGTCAAGGTCCTGGGGAAACTTATGGTTTTGGACACGTACGAGTTCAGGGAATATATTTTCCCGGATTATAAACGGTATTAGATACACGTAGGAGGACGTATGAAATTCATTAAAGACCCAAGGAATACTATACATCATGTCACATTTATGATACATTCATCAATGTTCGTGTTCAGTTTAAGATCAAAACGAAAAACCTTAAAAGACCTTAATTTTTTTTATAAAAACTAGACACCAACCAACTTATGTATCTATACTTTTCAACGTACAAAAAAAGGGGGTTTGAAGTATAAAATAAATTTATAATACGTCGTAAATATCAGATGATAGTTAAAATGGGTTTCGATAAAATTACATTCGAAAAGCATAGACAAGTAAAATTAGTGACCAAATTTTATGTAAACTCAGGAAACAGAGAAAGAGTAAGAAACAAGAGGGGATCTTTTTAGAGTCGAGCCTAAGTTAGAGAGAAAAGTGAGTAAGAGACGAGAACACGGTGATTTTATAGATCTCCTTTTTTCCTTTTTGTTTTGTTTTGTAAGTTCTGGTAAGATTGACCAGAGTAAAATTTAAATGTCGAGAATTAAAGTTTACGTGATAGGAAAGACGTTAGTAGGTAAGTGTACAGGTGATAGGATGTCTTACTAAAGTGTATAAGAGACGGACGGATGAAGGTTATGTAGAGTCATGAACCTCACCAGTTCAGTATGTCATTGGATGGTGGACTCCGACCAACACAATTAACGAACTGACGTAACACGGTTTTTGACTAGGATCAGATACGCCGTTACACTTCGTTTGGCCACGGGGGAAAAGTTCGTGTACAGCATTTTGACTACTTTATCGATATGTCTATATCCTACTTACACTCCATTTACGTGAAGAAACTGAATACGTTCCCTATTAAACTGCATACGTTGTACTATATTAGTAAAAAAAAAAATTTACACTCAGTTTACACTGTTCCTTTACCTTCATAATGAGATTCTTTTTAGGGTTGTTTAAGAATTCGTATCCTTGTCAAATATGTATAGTCACCTGTCTTCCCTTTTCTTTCCCTTCCTGTCTTTCTTCATTTTGATAAGAACAATTATAAAATTGACTCCCGTCTCACCTACTAGTTTTATTGTAAAACCACCCCTTTTGATGCGTAAGTCAAGTCAAGTCAGCGAGTCAGCACAGGCTGAGAAACGCTAGGATACTTAACGTCGTGCGATCCGGAGGGACAGGTAGTGGTTGAGGGCCTCAAGCGGGTTGAGTACCGGTAACTCAGTCACTACGGTAGGTCGGTAGAGTAGGAGACAGTAGGGGAAGAGGAGGACGGGGGTTAGGGTATTTTAAATATATAAAAAAACACAAATATGTATATTAAGTACATATATTTTATATGGGAGGGAGAACGTGGAGGGAGGGAGAGGGTAGGATGGGGAGATCGAACAGTGTGTCACTGAAGACCTGAGGGACACAATATACCGTCGAAAGATGATCGAAAGAAAAAATGTGTACCCTCAAATATATACAGTCACGACGAAAGAGTTAATCAGGATGGGAGAAGAAGGAAGTGGCATAGGTGTTCAGGGAGGAGATGTAGAGGTAGAGGTAAGGAAGGGACCTTTATCAAGTAGTTATGATGAAAAATCTAAGGGATATACAAGTGAGTATATGTTATATAAAAAAAAAGAAATACTATGAAGTAAGATACATTGTCAGAGATTCAAGTAGATGGAGTAATGTTGAATGAGTTTAAACAAGAAAAAATACTGACTCATTATCAGGTTTAAGGTAACATAGATACATGTGTAGAAGAAATAGGTAAGTAGACAGTTTCTTATAGATCCAACGAGGATACAGGACTAATAACATTTACCACGATGTTACTTGTGACCCCATGTACAAAAAACTTAACACTAAAAAGAATCCCATATATGGGTCACCACCTTAACGACCCAATATACCATCAAAATCAGGATCGAAAAAAAATAAAAAAATTTCTTAGAGGTATGACAAAAGGTATCACCGACATAGTTAAATGTAATGATGGTTATCACGTCTTCCCAAGGGAAAAGAGGTGTAGTAGAGGTCGTAAACATCTTAGAAACTACTACCGGTAAGATGGAGCATACTCCCATATGGAGTAACATCAAAACTAAACGTAAAGAGATTATTACTCGTTACAACTCGTAGAAAAGTACACAAATAACCGGTATCTTTCAATCTATCAGTACACTCACTAAGTCCCTGACCAGCTCGTCCCCTACATGTTTCTTGTTCTCCTGTCAGAAGAACTCACCGGATTAGTATGTCGTTCGGTCCTTCTCAGGAATGGTCTTAGAATGGTGAGATCTTAAGACTAAAATCTGAAGGTCGGAGGTCTTGACACTCTTTATTTTAAAGATAAAAAAGTTAAGTGGGTCAGATACCATGAAACAATACCGTTGAGTTCGTCTGATTATGTGTACCCGATCTCTTTCGTCTTAGGAAGTTTCTTAGGTGGACGTTAAGTCCTTAGGGTTAAGTTAAAGATCCAGTCCTTCTAAGAGACCTCTTCCCTATCCGATGGGTGAGGTCATAAGGACCCGAAGAGAACACCGAGTCTGCCATTTCTTAGACGGACGTTGTGTCCTCTGGACCCAACCTTTCTAGGGGACCTCCTCCCGTACCGTTGGGTGAGGTCATAAGAACGGACCTCTTAGGGGTGCTTGTCTCCTCGGACCTCCCGATGTCAGGTACCCCAACGTTTCTCAGTCTGTACTGACTCACTGATTCGTACCGTATCTCTTCCGTCTTCCATCATTATTTTTGTAGTATAAAAGAAAACTTAAGGACGAAACCGTATATTAGTAAACAGTATTAAGGAATACCCTTTTATTTACGTATTGAAATTGTAAAGGTAGGTCCTCGAGTCTTTGTTAGGTCCTCCTCGTTCGACGATTCAGTGAAGTCAGTACAGGCTGAGACACGCTGGGGTATCTGCCGTCGGGTGATCCGAGGAGACAGGGACCCTAAGAGGTCCGTTCTTATGACCTAACCCAACGGTAAAGGAAGAGGTTATCCTCCTCGTTCCACGTCTGTGTTAATTGACATTATATTACACTACTCATTATTCCAGGATTATTGAAAGGTCTCTTCGTCTCTTCTTTTATACTCAAGAACCCCTAAACCTCGTATGTAGTAATGATCCGGGAACTTTCTAATGTAATAAAAAGGTTTATTTCTCTCTTCATTCTGTAATCTGTTTCTTCCCTTACATACTTACTTATACCTTTCTAACCGTCACATTCAAAGTGAGACCCTTTTCTCATATCAAGAATGTTAAGAATAACTTGATCTCACACCCATTTACCTATATTCACCGCTTCTTACTTCAATATTACAAGTTATACTGACTGTACAAAGAATCATATACAGGAGGTCTTAGTTTATGAAATTATTTTTAAACTTACGTCCATCAAATGAACCTCCTTTCCCGTGGTCTTCTCCTTACCCCTTTGCTGAGTCCCTTTCCTTACGTCAGTTACTTAAACGTGATAATCCGATCGGTTCTGTTACCTCATTGACCCACTGACCTGGAATCGGAGCACCTCTCTGACCTCTTACCACATTTTGTGAGTAGAGTCTTAATAAGATGGTCTTCGTAACCACTCTAAACATCAAAATTAAGTGGTCTAGGGTCACAGTAATAAACTTCCGACAAAGGATCTCACAACCAAGAGGTCAATATCGTTGGACAACGTACATTGTAGTTTCGTCGGTAAGTAAAATGACCCCTTTTTTAAGAATCAGTGTCTTTTTTGGTTATAATCGTCCTCCTCATGGGACTTTACCAATTCAGACATCTATGTTATTTCCTGACTATCGTGTCACTATGTAAGTCTACTTATACCACGATTTCTCGACCTTGAAGTGTGATATCCGACGTTCTTTACTCGTTCTCGAAAAAAAAAAAAAAAAAATTTATTTCTTTCAACTAGGGTTCACAGAAAACATTTGATTAAGACTATCATCACTCCTCCAATTTAGTAACGATACACCTCTCACCTCGTGCCACGATTTTAAAGTTTGCCTTCTACTATACCCGAACTTGATAACGTCACTTTTTCTCTCTCCTACTTTACTGTAATCACCGTATGGAAATCGATATGAATGTCTACACTTTTAAGTATTCTGTACTCTTGGGTCCCTGTACCGTGTTAGTGTCCTTAATCATTTTACAAAATAAAGTCTCCGACCAATTTACCTCTCTCGTAAATTGGTCAATCCCTTAAACTCTCCTTTTTTTTTTCACCAATCTCTATTTCTAAAATTTAAACCAAACTCTATGTGGATGATTGAACCTTTAAGGACACTTTATAAGATTACTCTCTACGAGTTATCTGTCAATTTCTAAATCCTTGAACTCGAGTCTATTATTCATCCTTGAGGTCTTTCTTCACCGAAGGGTTGTCGTCATCATTTCTTTGACGGACGGTTACGTCCTCGGTATCCTTTGAGTCTAAGTTAGGGACCCAGTCCTTCTAGGGAACTTCATCCTTTACCGTTGTGTGAATTCATAAGGACGACCCTATCGGACCACCCGAAGTCAGGTACCCCAGTGTTTCTCAGTCTGTGTTGACTCGTGTCGTCTTCTTTCTTCTATATAAATTTCAAGATTATAACATACTTATTCGTATCCGGATGGAGAGATGTGACCACGTAAAATTAGTTTCTAGAAGTAAGGTTAAAGATTGTTTAATTTGAATCCATTGTTCCTTTTTTCTGGACTTCATTTCTCTAGACTTAAACTTACATCTGAAACAGTCGTTATTTGATATTATTACCTTACCCTCCTTAAATTTTACTTCTGTAATCTGAAAAACTTTTATTTCCAGACACGATCGTTCAAAGGATCAATCCTTTTAAATATATTGACGTAGACACGGTGTAAAACCATTTTATCCATTACCACCACCAAATCAACGATCCAACACAGACTGAGGACGTTGGGGTACCTAGTATCGGGTAGTCCGAAGAGACAGATACCCTAAAGGGTCCGTTCTTATGACCTCACCCACCGATAAAGGATGAGGTTCCCTAGAGGGATTGGGTCCCTAACTTGGACCCCGAGAACATGACTCCAGTCAAAGGACGTAACGTCCGTCAAAGAAACGACTGACTCGGTGGTCCCTTCGGTGTTGTATCCATTAGACCAACGTGTTTGTTTGTTTCAGTATATCATAAGGGAACCTTTTAGATGTGTTCGTCCTGTTTGTTTTAGGTTCACAATCCAAATTTCAGTACTGAAACGGATACATTTAACGTTCTTTAATTACTTTACGGGTTCTTGAGAATTTTGACGTTGAGGTTTTGAATCGTTTAAATTCACTATATTTCGGTGTAAGATGGAATACCACATCACACGTACATAAAACTCACTATACCTAATCCAAACATACAAAATGAAGACTTTTCCTTTAATAGGGATTCTTTACATCTCAGTCAAACGTCCTTAAACTGTATCTACCTCTCGGGACGTGTGACGTTTGCTTTCTCAAGTCTCGAAAATTTAACGTGATACATTTGCCTTCTCGGACCAATTGATTGTCTAGGTAGAAAAAGGGAAAGTTTATTTAACTTATGTTTATTTTACGACTGAATCATTTTTACAACTTTTCACACAAAGAACTTCTTTTCATTTTAAATTAATTATAATACACTTTGAATGTATCTTATACACTGATGATTACAAAATATACTCACTCGTCCTATCAGTAAAACTCTCGATTATATTCATATGTCTTTAAAGTTTTTTCCGTCGTTACGATACTACCCACTGAAAGGTGACCCTCATAAACAGATACAGATAAACTATACATTATTCTATCCTTGTCTTCTTCGTGTTTGAGTAAATGTTTTCCAACAGAATGTTGGTATCTGTTTCTTAAATGACTCGTTTACATACGTAATTTTTACACTCAAGTTTCTAGGAAAAAATATAATTGATCGTAAGTAGAGGAGATTCTAGGTTAGACGAGTTGTCTGAAGTTGGTGCAAAAATGTACCGTTGTTATTTCCTGACGTTAATTTTTGTAAAATTTAAACTGAAACGTTTGACAAATTTCGAAAAGGTCTCCTTTATTACACACAGAAAATGTTGTCAGGTAAGAAGTAAGAGAGGATTTAATCGACGTATTATACACTCGTTTAAAGGTACGGATCAATCTCGAGTAATAAGTCACTTCAGAGTCCCTTAATCCTAAAAAAATTAGTTAAAAAGAGGAAACGGGAAATTCGTAGAAAGATTAAATTTGACAGGGTTCCTTGTGACTATAGTGACATGGGTAATTAAGGATGAACAAAAACTATTTTACCGTTTCCTCGTACCTAAAAAGTGTTACTGGTAAAACACGTATATGTAAAAATTTGTAAAAAGGACATTTTTCACAATAACACCTTTCTATGTATCAAACCGTTAACGTTTGAACGTTTATATTATACACTCCTAATACTGAGTCTCTCCTAATTTACATCTTATTTATCGGTTGTTCTATCTCTTCTTTTTCAGACCCATTTTACTTCAGAATTTAACGGTTAGACAATGAATTTATAAAGTTCAAAGAAAGAGATCCCGCTAATAAAACATCTAAACTAAATTTCTACATAATTCGTAACAAACGTCGACAACGAAGTAGTGACAAACGGTGGAGTCAGACACAGGTACAGTTTAGTATTACACTATGACAGTTTAAATATTTATCTTTGGAAAAGAAAACGAGTAAAGACACAGGTCGTATAGGTCTACGTTGGAACGGTTAATTCCTTAAGTATACCTCATGTTGACAAACTAGATTTAGAATCACAGACGTATGATAAAGACAAAGGATGAACAAACGTTCTATTAAACATCGACCAGTTGTCAGTTTTAATTATAATGACACAAATTCCTTTTCGCTACCGAAAAAAATTGGTCTAGGTTGAACCTTTTACTCTAAAAAAAAAAAAAGATAGTTGTGTCGGTATGTATATCTTTCTCTGGATTTTTGGACTTTTTAGATCGTCTCGTTTCATTATATCTTGACCAGGATTTTAACATTCTAATTTCTCAAAATTTAGACAGAGATAATTTTTTTAATTATAAGTTATGTTACTATTTCTTTAGACTCGAATTCTAAACTAACCGAATCTTATTTTAAACCCAAATCGTAAATGGTTAAATATCCCAAATGAAATATCTGTGAAGTCAGTATAGTAATCTTTTCACCATTATAATGGAGAAATCTAATTATTTTCTGTTTCATATATATTTTTTTTTTCACATCGAGACAAATTATGGAAGAGAATGATTTCCGGAGTTGACTTAAAAGTTCAATTAAGTAGTAAAACAACATAACTATATTTCGTTTTCCTTCGTTTGACTTATTTCTAAACTCTCACGGTATAGTGTATTCGTACACTGTAAACGATAACAAATCAAATTAGTTAAATCTAAAAGTTTAGATTGGAGAGGTTTAAGATTCTACAAATAACTGAATTTTCTTTATTTGACTAGTCCCGAATGAGGACCATGTCCGTGTCTCCTTCACTGTGAATGGAAACTGTATAAAAATAAAAGAAAAGTAGTGAGAGGGAAGTATATAAGAGTACACAGTACGTTGGTTGTACTGTTATTCATGAAATTCCAGTAGTAGTTTTACGGTCCTAGGTCTAAATTCTAATAATGTCACCCAGAGTTTAAGAATAAAAATTTTAGTACTCTTTCATTACTACTCTTCAGTTCCGTTACCCTAGAATCTTCCCAATTTTATACGAGACCGGGGATTCAGAGGGGTAGAACGTCTTGTGTAGATTAAAGAGGTAGACTATTGATTAAGTTCTTTCTTTGACGAGTACCGGTCAATAAAAAAATGTTACCCCACCCCCCAACAAGTCGAAATAAAGAGGAGACTTAAAACTCTTCGTAACAAGGAGTTTAATAGAAAAGAAACGACAGTGATGTAATAATCGTTCGTTACCAACGGAATCGTTGAGAAATTATCCGACGCTGAGAGTTTTGGACAGAAAAGATCTCTCAGAAGTCTGTTCGAAGAATTACCTTGACTCAAGAAGGATTATTTATACGTTTTTGTAGTAAAGACTAATCTTTTGATTAGTACATCGAATTTATAAATTTCGTAATGTGTAAATTCTCGATGGATGTACATAAATAGTTTTTGATTATATAACAAAAAATTTTTTATTATTTATTAGTACTACTGTAGATGGTAAATTATTCATAACATAATTGGGTTAATAAAAGAAGTTATTGGAATTATCCAATCAAAGTATTTAAATAGTTTCTGATTTCAAATATTCTGAATCAAGTCATCGTACGACCATTCATAAATTGTTGATTGTAGGTCGAAAGATTTTTTTTTAACACATGCACATACAAACATATATACGTCAACGAGTCAGCACAGGCTGAGAAACACTAGGGTACCTGACTTCGTCCGGTCCGAAAGGACAGGTAGTGGTTGAGGACCTCGAACGATTTTAAGTACAGGTAGATCAGTCACTACTGTAGGTTGGTAGAGTAGGAGACAACAGGGGAAGAGGAAGACGGAAGTCAGAAAGGGTGGTAGTCCCAGAGAAGGTTATTTTTCAAGAAGTATAGTCCACCGGTTTCATACCCTAAGAAATTGTCGACTCGGTGGTCCCTTCGGGGGGGTGTGTGTGTGTGTTATATGTATTAAAATGATATTGGTAATGATTTTATTAATACACATCATGTATTAAAATTTTATTATTAGTGGAAACAAAAATATGTTTGATAGAAAATTATGTTCCATGATAAAATAAAGTATACGTCACCTATATTACACTTTGAGACCCGACTTACTTCGTGTTCGACTTTAGTTCTAACGGTCCTCTTTATAGTTATTGGAGTCTATTGTGTCTACTGTGGTGGTAATACCGTCTTTCACTTCTTCTTGATTTCTCGGAGTACCACTTTCACTTTCTCCTCTCAACCGAATTAAACGGAATTTTGAGTTGTGAGTCTTTTGATTCTAGTACCGTAGACCAGGGTGGTGAAGTACCGTTTATGTACCCCTTTGTTACCTTTCTCACTGTCTGATAAAACCCCCGAGGTTTTAGTGACGTCTACCACTGACGCCGGTACTTTGATTTTCTGCGAACGAGGAAGGTTCTTTTCAGTACCGGTTGGATCTGTCGTATAATTTTTCGTCTCTGTAATGAAATGGTTGTTTCTAGACAGATCAGTTTCGATACCAAAAAGGTCACCAGTGTATACCTACACTCTCAACCTGGTAGTTCTTTCGACTCGTGTCTTCTTCACTACGAAAACTTGACACCACAACCTCTTCTGAGAACTCGCAGGGAACCTGACGTTCCTCCACGTTGGTCAGGTAGGATTTCCTTTAGTCAGGACTTATAAGTGACCTTCCTGACTACGACTTCGACTTTGAGGTTATGAAACCGGTGGAATACGTTTCTTGACTGAGTAACCTTTTCTAGGACTATGACCCTTTCTAACTTCCGTTCTCCTCTTCCCCTACTGCCTCCTACTCAATCAACCTACCGTAGTGGTTGATCTACCTGTACTCAAACTCGTTCGAAACCTTCAACCACTACCTGTCCCTCTGAACCGTATGACGTCAGATACCCCAGGGTTTTTCAGTTTGTGTAGAGTCTTTGACTTGACTTGACTTGAGATAAAATTCCAAAAGTAAATTAAAAAAAATATTACTAACGTAAATTGTTAACGGAAGGTTTAAGGAACTTTTTAATTCGTTAGTCGAAGACATGAGTAGACAGATCATGAGACAGATCATGAGTAGATAGATCATGAGTTAGACAGATAAGTAACAGATCATGAGTAGAGATCGAATGGTGAAATAATCAATGAACGAGTTCAAGCCTAACGATGATCCCTGACATTATAAATCTTCGTTATCTCTAAGAATTCTCCTCTAAGTTTGTTTATACCTACGTCATACTTCAAGTTCCTTTCTTAAAGGACAATTTCTCGACGGATGAGTTCAAAATGAGTTTGAAGATACCGTATAATGGGAGATGGAGAATACAGGGACCATTAAATGACGAGTCTTGACCCGTGAATAAAAGTGATATTAGCAGACTGTATTTATATAGAAATTGAGCAAGTTACAGTTAAGTATTGGATTATGGGTGAGAGTATCAGTCCTCGGAGAAGTCCAAACTGGGACAGTTGGTGGACAAAGAACTGGTATAGAGACGAGTCAAACTACATAAGGAACCTAAATAAGTACGAGAAAGGTGGTGTCAAGGAGAAAGTGAACTGTCGGAAGTGTCTATGAAATTATCTTTCACCCACGGGAAACTCCTCGTAACTTTTTTCCTTCAATCTTGTACTTTGAGGAGTTTTGGTTTCCTAACCTTAACTATATGACCGTCAGGTCAGTTCTTTTCCGAGTGGTCAGTCCCGAATGAGGACCGTGTCCACACCTCCTTCACTGTGAATTGAAACTGTGGAAAACAGGGGAAAAGTAGTAAGAGGGAAGTACATAAGAGTCAACTCGACAGAAGGGAAAAAGGAAATTAAAGGAGTCGGACGTGATGAAAAGGAACACTGATCGAGTGTACTTTTATAGGGTACGTTGAAAAAAGAAGACGGGTGCTAGAGACAATCGTAGTCACCTAATAAAGAAAAGGAAGGTGTCTTATAGTGAACACAGACGAAATATTAGTCATCATTGTGGGAGAATCCCTTTAAATACGTCACTGGCAGTGCACGGTCTACGATTTTACACACGATCACTATGTCCCTATTTATATTGACCTTTTATGAGACGCTGGACCTGTCGTGGAAAACCTTTACGTTTTTGACTCCTCTATTAACGGTAATACATTTACGATCTTATCTCCTTTAACAAAACTTTCGTCTCACTCATTTGAACCAAAGACGACTAGGAGTTTACAGCATCGTGTCCATGGGTGACCAGACGAAAATGATCCTTGTTAGAATTGTCGGTGATTAAACGTTGTCACGGAATTAAGATGGTGGTTTTATTTTTAAAAATTCACGATAAAAAAATCGGTAATATAAAGAAAATAATTACGTAGACACCATAGTGAAGACTCACGATTTTCGTCTCTACCCTATTCTCTGACAGACCTAACTGTTATGTGGTTTTCCTTAGTATAAACCTAAGTTGTTTGTAAATACCTCGTAAATGATATCTGTCCATGATCTTGTCCCTAAAACTTTTACTATAAATTAGGAAGGATGTTGGAGAATAAAAGGTCCACTTTCTTGTTAGAATATTTAATTTTGATATTGAGGATTCTCGAATTGGTACTGTTTACCCCTTTTTTATTGTGTTTATGGTCACAGGATAAATACATTCTTCTTTTCTTACCTTACAGTAATCGATTAACTATAGAATCTGTTTATATTTTTCAGTGTACATCAGTGATTATTATTGTGTGCAAGAGATACCTTACTAAGATAACACCCCGAATGATTCTGTCATACACAAACAACACAACAATCACAATTAAAGATGTTCTTTAATCTTAAAAGGAAAATAAAAACAAAACAAATAAACAAACCGAAGAAAAATATCTTTCTCTTCGTGACACCTGTAACCAACAATGTCCATTTAGGTTTATTAACGGAACTTTGAACGTACCGTAAGGTTAAGTTGAAGTTTGTGGGTACTTTAAGTTTCCTCTTATTAGATCGTACTCCGTTATGAACCCAAATCGGGAAAGATGAAAACATTAACAAACCAAAAAAACGAGATACTTAAGAAATACTAAGTCTTATAGTTTTTACGTGGTTGTCAGCGTTACGTATTTTCTAGGAGGTGGTACACGTTAGGTACCCCTCTTGTGGTAACCTCTGCTTCCCTCGTGACACTGGAAAGGGTTGTTTAAGTAAGGTGCATCTTTCTTCCTAAAATATCCTCACCAAAGTTATAGTTTCAGATGTAGAGACTTTATAGACCGAGAGAGTCTCACTTTAAAACTATATTACTAGTTCATCGGTAGTTAGATTTTATAAAAAGAAAAATGAAACATATAATTCGATGTTAAAAACAATGATTATTTTATACTTTTAACTTTAGTCTCATTAATATATAAGAAATTGGAACCGAGTCAAATTGTGTCTCTTTATCGTCTAGATATTAGAGTTGTTCCAACATAGTAGACGATACAAGGATTTTTGTTATCTGTACTTAAATATGAATGTATGTCATTTTATTTAAGTCATAAATACTATATGGAAGTGTGTGAGAATACTATTAATAACATTTCCTATAACATTTCCTGCATTCATTAGAACTTTGGTTACTTGGATATTTTGTTTTGAGATAGTACATCGATCGTACAGTTCCTTTATATAGACCTTAACATGGAGGGGCCTTATCAAATTTTCTCGAAATTTAAAAATTTTAATACACACTTCAGGACGACCCCTTAGTACTTAAAATTGAATAAAACCTAAACAATGGTTTTTTACTTGTATATTTACATGTTGTATCCTTTTGTTCAATAAAAGGACCATAAAATTCAGTAGACTTTCTGTCCCGTCTAAAAAATTCTTACGAAGTATAGAACAAAAGAAAGTAAACTATCACAAGAAAATTTCTCTAACTTTTTCTGATCTTAAGTAATGTTCAGGAATTAACGGTCAAAGAGGTGTTTTATCTACAAATACACGTCCGAAGTCTTATCGATGGTAAGTAAACTCCCTCTAGAACACGTCGGCTTCAAATTTATGTGTCGTTACAAAATGATTCAAACGTTTTCGCATTAATCAGGATCTCCGTGTTATAAAAATTCGCAGTTTGTGAACAAGAGGTCGACATGATAAACCTAGACATCAAAATCTTCGCCGAATATCGACAGAGTAACTTCAGGTTCGGAAAGGCACTGACTGTTCGTGAAAGTGATACACACACGAGTGTCTTTGTCTTGTTACGCAACGACGATGAAGAAACTATCCCCGTAAACGTTGGAATAAAAAACAAAAATCAAGTCGTCACGTATATTTGTGAAGGTTTACCTAAGATGACCCCGGGTCCTCGTAATTAAACACAAACAAGACAGTACGTTAATATAATTTCTTTATAGTCCTTTAAGTGTCCACCCGTCTTTGCCAACAAATTTGTATAGAAAAGATGTTATGACACACTCTTAGATGTCCCCTAGTATCATAAGTAAGAGGAAAAATTCTTTTTATGGGATCGCTTATGGTAAAACTTCATGAACTTCCAAAATCCAAAATTTATTGTCTCAAAAAATTTTGTAGAAAGTACATATATTTACTTATTGTTTCTGTCGTCAATATTTTATCCGAGTGAAATTCTCAAAACATTCATTGCGTCGTAAGAATGACGTCGACCAAATCTACTGTGGAAGAACTCTAACTGGGAGTCAAGCGACCGGTACCGTAACTTACAACCGGTACTATGTAACTGTCAGGTTCCCCAGACAATGCCCCAGAGTTTCTCAGTCTGTCCTGACTTGGTGATTCACTCGTTCGTTCGTTCCTATGTAGATTTCCTCTGGTATCTCTGGTATAAAACATGAAATCTTTCGTTTATATGAATGTTACTGTAAGTAGACTTCGGTATGTTTAACACTAACAAGGGTATTTCGTAATTTTACATACAATACAGTGAACCAAGTTTAAGTAGTGACGGTGAATTCCCTTTTTTGTACTATGTTTTTATCTACTGTCTATCTACTATCTATCTATCTATCATTCATTAACTTAGAGAAACATATACTGTTGTCTGAGGAACTAAGGTAAATAAACAACGACAACGATTACGACTAGGTTGAGTCTTATAGTAAAGGAGGATAAAGGTGTTAACTTTAGAACCCGAAGGGAGTATCCAGTCAACAATTTCTTAGACGGAAGTTACGTCCTCTGGGTCCAAACTATGGACCGAGTCCTTCTAGGGGACCTCTTCCTTTACCTTTGGGTGAGGTCATAAGAACGGACTTCTTAGGGTACCTGTCTCAACGGACCGTCCGATATCAAGTACCCCAGCATTCTCCATCTGTATTGAATGACTGATTTCTCTCTCTCTCTGTCTCTACAAATTTTTATTTGGTTTACGATGGTGGAAGGAATTCTAAAGGGTAACAATGATTTTACCGTCTTTGAAGGAGAGAACTATAACTTTAAAACTCTTGTTCCTAGGACAGAAAAGGGGAAATTTAGGTACAGTGTATCATCTACGAGTTTATGACTCATACTATTTACTAAAGTAGGGATGGGATGTGATTCCTGTTTTTTCTCTCTATTATATTCTAGAGTGTACTAGAACAGTATCCGAGAAATAGTATAAAGATGATTTAATGAAAGGTTTTATACGAGATCCGAAGACTGAGATTTCTCGGTTTATTAGAGGAGAGACATAGTACTGTTAAAATACTACTACATTTTCTTATTATTTTTATATTTAGGTGTTATAGTTTCTCCTACAGTTTCTTCTGTTTTTACCTTTCTTTAGGCTACCTTCACGTCACTGACTAATCCGTGTCACACTATTGACGTCGACCTTGGGACTCCGGACTTTATACACGTCCTCCTTGATCCCTGTTCCTTTATTAGTACGAAAGTCCATATTTAGATATCCAGATCTCATTACTATTTGATGACTTTTCAAATAAAACCCTCCTAACCGTATTCGATGTAAAACGTTTCTGTTTACTCTAGACCTCTTTACAAATCTTATAAACAATTTCTACGTCCAAATTACTTAGGTAATATATTTTTCAAGAATATTAAAATAAAAACTTTTATTTTTATGGTTAACTTAATGCCCGTTTTCTATATATTTCTCAGTTAAGTTTTTTAATTAATGTTTAAATCAAATCATTTATGTTTTTAATTTGAAACTCATAGTTATTTTGAAATAATAATAAAAAACCGGTACGGTGTACCGTACGTTCTAGAATCAAGGGACTGGTCCCTATCTAGGACACTGGGGACGTAACCCTCGTACCTCAGAATTTGTGACCAGATGGTCCCTTCAGGGTTATTTTATAATAAAAAGTAGGTATGTAATAAAAAATAGGTAGTCAAGTCAAGTCAAGTCAAGTAAGCGAGTCAACACAGGTTGAGAAACGCTGGGGTACCTGATGTCGTACGGTCCGGAGAGACAGGTAGTGGTTGAGGGTCTCAAGTCAGTTTAAGTGCAGGTAGCTCAGTCACTACGGTAGGTCGGTAGAGTAGGAGACAGTAGGGGAAGAGGAGGACGGGGGTTAGGGAGGGTTGTAATCTCAGAAAAGGTTACTCAGTTGAGAAGGGTACTCCACCGGTTTCATAACCTCAAAGTCGAAATTGTAGTAAGGAAGGTTTCTTGTGAGTCCTGGTTTAAGGAAATCTTACCTGACCAACCTTGAGGAACGTCAGGTTCCCTGAGAGTTCTCAGAAGAGGTTGTGGTGTCAAGTTTCGTAGTCAAGAAACCACGAGTCGAAAGAAGTGTCAGGTTGAGAGTGTAGGTATGTACTGGTGTCCTTTTTGGTGTCGGAACTGATTTGTCTGGAAACAACCGTTTCATTACAGAGATGAAAAATTATACAATAGATCTAACCACTATTGAAAGGAAGGTTCCTCATTCGTAGAAAATTAAAGTACCGACGTTAGTGGTAGACGTCACTAAAACCTAGGGTTTTTTATTTCAGACTGCGACAAAGGTGACAAAGGGGTAGATAAAGGGTACTTCACTACCTTGGTCTACGGTACTAGAATCAAAAGACTTATAACTCGAAATTCGGTTGAAAAAGTGAAAGGAGAAAGTGAAAGTAGTTCTCACAGTATTAATTTTTAACGATTGAGATATGAAAATATGTCGATAATCTTTAATATATCGAACATTTAGTTGATATGAAGTTATTTTATTTAAAAATTTTTCTTTAATATACCGAATTAATATATATGACTGTATCCTTTTACAATTACTACGTATATATTATCTTTGGTACCCAAAGTTGTCTGGTACACAGTGTATTAAAAGACAAAACATTATCGATACGTGCGTAAGTGTGTATGTGTACACATACACGGACACACACCCGTGTCTTACTTTCTGTCTCTTTTTACTATTGTAGTATGATAGAGATCTACCCTTTTGATGAAACTTTAATCGTTTAATGTTTCGATGAGAGTAAAAAAAATTTCACTGATACACAATAGTAAGTTTACAACTTATGCGATCAATATAAAAGACATGAATCGTGACATGGATTAACACACCACAGACTTTACAAGAAAAACAGAAAGTCTCGTTGGTAAGAGTAACTCTGTTCTTAGTCAAGTCAAGTCAGCGAGTCAGCACAGGCTAAGAAACGCTGAGGTACTTAGCGTCGTGCGGTCCGGAGGGACAGGTAGTGGTTGAGGGCCTCAAGTGAGTCTGAGTGCAGGTGACTCAGTCACTATCTACATAAAATTTGATATTTTGGTTACGTTTGGTAACCATTATTATTCTGTCCTCCATGTTCAATATATACGATGGACTTAAGTGTCCTCTCTTCCGACAACTAAAAGTCAATCTTAGGAATTGTAAGTGAATAAGTACAGTGACTTTTCACGACTCAAGAGGTAAAAATAGTCAACAATCACTCAGGATCTTTGTGCTTTACATTTTATCTAAAAGACTGGAGTTCCTAGAGTTTCCCTTCTGTTTACCCATATCTTTCCTCCTGTTATGTAGTTTTATATGTGTTATTATATTTATTCGAGGTCTCCTAGAATAGACAAACCCACCTGATACATTATTCTTATGAATCAAGTCGTGAAAACAATTGAAGAACCCTCGTTCTGACAAGTTCAGAGTGGTGGTGTGGGATTTGTGTGTGTGTGGAGGTGGGGTGGGGGTGTGATTTTCACACTGACCACGTTAAGTGATCAAAGGTGTCATAGGATAAGAGGGTTGAATAAAATATATTTATTATTCTCACTAGTAAGAAGGGTGTAGTCAGGACATGAAACAGAATTAAAAATCAACAAAGTTTAGAGACCTCCCCTTTTACCTCTAATACCAAGGGTAAGATTTTCGTCGAGTTTTAATTACTATTTCTCTATTTTGTTAGAGTTTTACTCCCATTGTTCTTCTTAACTCGTTTCGTATGAACCCGTTTTCTTTGACTAATAATAGAACTTTAGTTACCGTATAAAAATGTTATTACTTATTATCAGTGACACGATGTGGTCCTTTCCTCGAGCCTAGAAAGGAACATAACAAATTATATTAGTCATGAGAAAGTGAAATGTTCGTTCATTTAACCTCAAGTCTCTCAAATTTATTTGGTTGGTTCTGTGTCATTCGTTAATCTAATTACAAGTTTGGGTCTAGACAGATCGTAGTTTGAGGTATGAGAAATATAATTTAGTGTTACAAAAGATCATTGATTAAAGGTTTTATAGAAGAAATTGTTTTGTGTATAAGAATTCACGAATTATTACGATCTTTGAATTAATCCATAACACTTATTTATTCGGTTTCAGAGAAATAAATTATTAGAGTAAAAGATTGATTAAAGAGAGTTATACGGGACAATAAAGGGAAGTGATTACGATTTTATTATGTTACTTTATTTACTTGTATTTGACAATCGTGTCTTTATTTACTTATCTAAATCCTGTGAAACTAAAAAAGTCTGTTTTCGTGAGATACTTAAATTCCACCAGTCAGCACAGACTGAGAAACACTGGGGTGCCTGACATCGGATGGTCCGAGGGACAGGTACCCTAAGAGGTCCGTTCTTATGACCTCACCTTAATAATACTTTACTGTATTTTCAAGATACTGAGTAAAACAGTATATGAAATGAAAAGTTTACATTTGAAGGTATGAAGATAAAACGAGTTAAACTTTTAAACAAGTAAAAAATTTCTCAGTAATTTATGTATCTAACGGTCAAGTGAACGTAAATTTAATCGTACTCTAGTGTTCCCGGGATGAAGTTTTCCTAAACGTGTTTCTCTGTCGTCAAGTTACATCTCGACGTCTCGACGTTAAGATCCGTATAAAAGTAGAACCGTTTCCCGTGTGAGGTAGAATTTGTGTGTCACGACTCCTCGTTCCTTAGGTACACTTAGCTAACACTAAATAATACAACGTTAAATTAGATATTAAAACACGTAAACCCTTTGAAATACTTTTCGGATCTACCATTGTTATATGAATTTCTATTCTTGGTTCCTTTTAGTGAAAAAAGGTTTTATTGCAACTACAAATGAGAAATAATCGAGAATAGACCTCTCTATTTTCATAACATTAATAAGTAAAATATGTTTTCTTTACAGGTTCGGTAATGTTAAAAGGGATAAAAAACGGTAAAGTAACTACAGACACGTACACGAGATTCGAAACAAAGTCAAGTCAAGTCAAATCTATGTAATTAAATACTATACAGTATACATAATAATACAAATGTACTATGTAAAAATCGAGTCAAACTCATATTTAGAGACTATTCCTCCTTTGAAATGTGAAACGGGTTCCTGTTACTTAAACCTTAAAATTTTGACCCTAGTTCAATTTTATGGTTGTGAAAATCTTGTTCGAATATTTGTCTCCCCTCACTATTCCCTGTTTTGACAATCCAAGTAACGTAGTGGGTTTTCCTTCCCTGAAATTAGTTTACATATATTACGAAGAAATACGTCTTTTTATCCATATACTTCTTTAGGGATTTTATCATAAGTTATCTTCCTAGTTGGTTCTTTGAGTTAACAAAACGTAACGTTCTCTTTCTTAATAATCTTTTTATCATTCTATTTTTATGTAACTCCTATTGTCGTGTTTCTTCCCTCGTCTTTTCCAATCTAAAACTAACTTTTTATCTTTCCTTGTACCCTGTCTCTGAGGGTACACAGAGCCACCATTTCTTAGGTGGACGGTTACGTCCTCTGTCTTCGATATGTCCAAGATAGAGACCCAGTCCCTCTAGGGGACCTCTTCCTTTACCGTTGGGTGGGGTCATAAGAACGACCCTTTTAAAGTACCTGTCTCCTCGGACCACCCGATGTTAGACACCTCAGCGTTTCTTAACCTGTGTTGACTCTCCGACTCGTACGTGTAGTACTTTGTCTTTTACTCTATCAATTTACTTAGTCTGAAACAAATTAAAAACAAATAGTTCCCAAATAACTGTACGACTCCAACAGTAATGAGCCCTCTAAGGACCATATCAGTTATATCATTTATCTTACATTTTCTGAAGTCTTTCAGAATATGGATCCTTTATCGAATTTGTCGGGTCGGAAAGGAGATTTGAAAGAATATATGGTAAATACTAAGTTTATCAATTTTGTTGTAGACAGATAGTATTTATTGAACTATTTTATGATCGTGTGGGTCCATTCTGTACTGTCCTGAAGTCTATCTGATTTTGAGATTGATTTTAAGTGGTTTCCTTCAAAAGTCCAGGAAAACTGGTGACTATCGTAATGTGTATGTGAACCGTATATTTTCACAAGTCATTTAAGAACAATTTATTTACTTCTTCTTATATTCTTTATTTACTTCCTTATTTGAATCTAATAAAACTGTTTTGTAGGTTATTCCTGACAGTTACAAAAAAAAAAAAAAAAAAAAA
>SJYO01007492.1:32583941-32637833 GCA_006410555.1 Capra ibex
TACAAAAAAAAAAAAAAAAAAACATCTTTGTGTACTTAATTGTTTACATTTTACAAGTACTGTCATGGATCTTTAATCATTCACGAGAATTATAACCAATTTTAATAATAAATAAGTACTTCTTCCATCTTCAATCCCTATTATTCAAACCTTTTGTTTGACTGAGTCTCAACAACCTATTTTAAATCTTTTATTTGTAAAAGATTTGTCCCGACCTTTTGAGTGTACCTAAGATCTTCCTGATTCACAGAACCATTGGTCCTTGACGTTCGGAGTATCATTCCGTCCAGAGAGTGTTTCGAGTCAAACTTTTAACCATAGACTAACAATTGTTACTCAAGTCAAAGTTACTTCTAAAATGAGTTACCGACCTTGTATATCAAGGCAATTCAGTGAGTCAGGACAGGCTGAGAAACACTGGGATATTTGGCGTCGTACGATCAGTAGGGACAGGTAGTGGTTGAGGGCCTAAGGTGGGTTTGGGTACAAGTAGCTCAGTCACTACGGTAGGTTGGTAGAGTAGGAGACAGTAGGGGAAGAGCAGGACGGGAGTTAGAATGGGTCGTAGTCCCAGAAAAGTTTACTCAGTCGAGAAGCGTAGTCTACCGGTTTCATAACCTCAAATTTGAAGTTGTAGTCAGGAAGGTTACTTATAAGTCCTGACTAAAGGAAATCCTAACTAACCAAACTAGAGGAACGTCGGGTTCCCTGAGAGTTCTCAGAAGAGGTTGTGGTGTCAAGTTTTCGTAGTTAAGAAGACGTGAGTCGAAAGAAATTTCAGGTTGAGAGTGTGGGTATATACTGGTGACCTTTTTGGTATCGGAACTGACCTGCCTGGAAACGACCGTTTCATTACAGAGACGAAAACTTATACGATAGACCCAAAGGAAGGTTCCTCATTCGCAGAAAATTAAAGTACCGACGTCAGTGGTAGACGTCAATAAAACCTCGGGGTTTTTTATTTCAGACTGTGACAAAGGTGACAAAGGGGTAGATAAACAGTACTTCACTACCCTGGTCGACGGTACTAGAAGCAAAAGACTTACAACTCGAAATTCGGTTGAAAAAGTAAGAGGAGAAAGTGAAAGTAGTTCTCCGAGAAATCAAGCAAAGTGAAAGACAGGATTCCCACCACAGTAAACGTATAGACTCCAATAACTATAAAGAGGGCCGTTAGAACTAAGGTCGAACACGAAGGAGGTCGGGTCGTAAAGAGTACTACATGAGACGTATATTCAATTTATTCGTCCCATTGTTATGTGTCGGAACTGTATGATGAAAAGGACGAACCTTGGTCACATAACAAGGTACAGGTCAAGACAACGAAAGACTGGACGTATGTTCAAAGTCCTTGTATGCCTTAATTTTTTTTTTTGTTTGCTTGTTTGTCGGGAGTGTTATGGCACCCCGACAGGAATTTCCTGGACCTTACTCTTGTCATAAGGGACGTTTTAGTAGTCTCTTTCGTAATTTTGTGTAGAGGTATCCCATCGTGGATCTCGAGGGAAGACGAGTGGTGAAAACTGAACGACGAGGGGTGAGAATGAGTTGATTTCTCTGTTAGTGAAAGGTAGTTGGATGGACCCCTATCTATCGTCTCTTCCGAATTTCAATAACAGAAAGATATATATATAAACAACTTTTTAAACAAGTCGTACGTTCAGACGACAATATCTTCTTCTAATAAAAATGGTCGTTTTCATTATTAACCGGGAGACATAGGTATCTAAATTGGTATAAAAATATAAAATTTTCATAAACTTTTTTTAGGTCTTTGAAGGGTTTGAACTTAAACGATGTACGGGTCGCGTTACTCAGGTACGTCTACTACAGTATCCGTCCGTGCGGGACGGACATCGGAGAATTATAAGGTGTCTAAGAGTCAGAGAGAGGACGTAAACAATAAACTCGATGAACACAACACCCGTGTGAAACAAAGACACCCCCTTTTTTTCCTTAGGATTGTACGTTAGGGAGTTTCAGTTTCCCTTGGCCATTTAACGATACAGAGTTGGTCCTTTATTTTTAGAATTCAGGAAACCCTTCACCGTGCGTCGAACGGTTTCATCCAACACTCCATTCTTACATCACTGGTACACACACTCTCCGTCTTTCTTCCTTCGACTTTAAGTACTTTCACAACCAAGAAGGGAATATTACCGTTTTTCCCAGAGAGACCAAACACTATTTCACGAATGTTTCTGACTCTTTCGTAATTTACACACCGATCTCCTGCATAGTGTCTTCGTGTAGGGACGACTACTGTTTTAATACGGACTCTTTCGTGGTAGTCGTGATGACACTTTCACAACTCCTCTTGGTCTCCTTACGGAAATTTCGATCATGACATTTCATACTGACCGATCGAGAATGTCGAGATTCTTAAATGTCTAGTGTACACTCCGTCGTAACTGACTACGACTCCGTCTTAGTCACAAGGGTCTTTTCGAGGTCTTTGAGTACTCATTACGATGGAACGTCTCGTGTGGAAGTCAACAGTACTTTTCCCGAACAAGGTCTTCTTCTATGTACCAACGTGTAAGTATTCTCACGGTTTGTCTGGAGTCATACGTTCCGGACTTTTTAAAAGGAATGAGACCACAATACATAGTTGTATCGTTAAGTGTACTAGTTCGGTCCGGAGGTGATCGTTCTTTTGTTAGGGGTCCGGGAATTTTTCTTCTGGTTTTTAACGGACGGGTACAAGACCTTGGTGTCAGTCTGAACCCACTACCTACAGAACAAGAATCTTACCAAGATGGTCACGAAACAAGGGTTTCATTTCTTTACGGAACCTCTTTTCCCTAACTGTAAGTTCGAAGAGGAGTATTGACTATTACAAGGACCGGTAAGGGTTAGAGAGACGAAGTGGTTTCTCTTGTACCTTTACTACAAGGACGTAGATTCGTGATACATTGACTACGTCTGTGAAGTAGTTCACGCAATTCCGTTGAATGTAGATGGAGTGGAAACCCTCCCAAACAGGACAGGAAGTACAATTGGAACCACCGTCGTAGTACCTAAATACTTTTTTGAAATGTTAACGTCCATGTTAAAAGAATACCGTATCCAATATCTACGACAGTTTGTGTTCTGTCAGTTACACACAACTTTCAGAATGTCTCGATTTATCAGTAACTAAGGTCCCGTAAGGGGTGATACCTACGTCTTCAGTTCTTCTAGAACTTCCAACGTTTCCTTCAACGACTTCTTCCGAAGAGACTGTGTTGACTCCTGTTACAGTTCCTTGAGTGTCTTCTCGTATCTCCTTGGGAGTGGTTACTCCTCGAACTTCTAGGTGACTTCAGGAAACGTCTACTACTACTACTACTACTACTACTAATTCCAAATGTCCTCCGTCTTGGTAGTTACACCCGTGAACTTTTAAAAAGTCGTCAAAAATTCAATCACGTCTTTAATTTCCTACAATAGAACTCATACTAGGAAGATACCTTTCTTAGGAGACACAGTGGACTCTCTATTATTGTAGAGTTACGTTTTACACAGACTCCTACGTTTCTTTTTCTTTCTCGATGAATATTACTACAAAAAGTGATTACGTAGACGTTAACACTCCGGAACGAGAAATTGAAACTTCTAAGAGTCGGAAGTTGGAGGTGTCTAGGACTGTAATCGTAATAACTAGGAAGAGGTTTCGTAGTTACAGACGTTAGTTTTGGGTCAAGAAGTTTGTATCCATTAAGGAGACTGTAGGACAGTCTTCCAAGTTCAATCGGACCACAGAGTGTGAAGGGAAATCACGGTGTGTAGTATAGTAGTGACATCCATGGTATACTGTCAGTAGTAACGGTAGTTGTAGTAACAGTCTCTCAATGGTTCTCTCTTCTCGGTCTCAAAACCACAATCGTCAAACACACACACACACACAGACACACACACTCTCTCTCTATTACTTAAATATGAAAGAAGTAAATACAAAAATATACATGAACATAAAATTAATAAGGTACAAAATAAGATAAATAAAGGGGAAGGTTAGTAATTTCCTTTCAGTTGACATTCACAACTTTCTTAATTTCTTTTGTAAAACGAGAACGACTGTACGAGATACATCAATCCGGATGTTCTAGGAACGTAGAAACCTGAAGGGTCCACTATGGCACCTACCCCGAAGGGTCCATCGTGTCGACCCTTTCTTAGCTGGACGTTACGTCCTCTGGGGTCAAGATAAGGACCCAGTCCTTCAAGGGGACCTTCTCCTTATCCGATGGGTGAGGTCATAGAACACGAACGGACCACCGAGTCTACCATTTCTTAGGTGGACGTTACGTCCTCTGGTCCCAAACTAGAGACCCAACCCTTCTAGGGGAGTCCCTCCCGTACCGTTGGGTGAGGTCATAAGAACGAACCTCTTAGGGGTACCTGTCTCCTCGGACCGCCCGATATTAGGTACCCACAGTCTCTCTCAGTCTGTGCTGACTCGTTGATTCGTGTCATATGGACGATTCGACGACGATTCAGTGAAGTCAGCACAGGCTGAGACACACTGGGTTATCTACCGTCGGGTACTCCGAGGCGACAGGGACCCTAAGAGGTCCGTTCTTGTGACCTCACCCAACGGTAAGGGAAGAGGTCACGTACTTTCACTTTTCACTTTCACTTCAGCAAGTCAGCACGAGCTGAAAATCGCTGGGTTACCTGACGTCGGGTGGTCCAAGGAACCAGGTACCCTAAAAGGTCCGTTCTTATGACCTCACCCAACGGTAACGGAAGAGGTGTCATATCGTGTCACCTATTCTTAGACGGACGGTTACGTCAATGTATCCAAGTTAGGGACGAGGTCTTATAAAGTGAACGACGTTCCGTTAATTTGGGTACACGGTGTTGATGATTCGGGTATGAGATCTCGGGGTTTTGACTTTGATGACACAGGTGTACGACGTTGATGGCTTCGGTACACGGATCTCACATACGAGGTGTCGTTTTCTTCGGTGACGTTACTCTTCTAGATTGTGACGTTGTTTCTCATCGGGGACGAGTGACGTTGATCTGTTACGGGTACACGTCGTTTTTTCTGGGTCGGGTTGGTTTTTAATCATTTAATTATTTATTTATTTAATAAAATTTTTTTCTAGGAACATAGACATAATTTGTGTATTTCTAGAAAGACCAGTAATAAGGGATTTGTTGTGTCATATTTTTGATAAATACATCGTAACGTAACATAATCCAATAATATTCATTAGATCTCTACTAAGTATCCAATATGCATTTACATTGTGGTAAAGTGTATTTTTTGAACTTGGAGACGTCTAAAGTCATAGACGTCCCCAGAATCTTAGGTAGGGGATCCCTAAGGTTCCCTGAACATGAATAAACTCTCGTTCAAACGTTAAAATTACTGTACAAAAGTACCAGCAAATCACCGACTCGTCGGTACGGGTCTCTACTAACTTCCCTTCAGTTTCAGTGAGTCAGCACAGACTGAGAAACGTTGGGGAACCTGATATGTCAGGTACCTTAAGAGGTCCGGTCTTATGACCTCACCTAACAGTAAGGGAAGAGGTCTCCTAGAAGGGTTAGGTCCCTAGCTTGGGTCCAGAGGACGTGACGTCCGTCTAAGAAAATGGTCGAAGGGACCACCGGACCTCTTCCTTTGTCGTTAGGTGAGGTCATGATAATGGACCTTTTAAGGTACCTGTCTACTCGGACTATTCAATGTCAGGTACCCCAACGTTTCTCAGCCTGTACTGACTCACTGAAGTGAAAGTGAAGCGAAAAGTACCAGCAATCTGGTATGAAAATACGACACGACACGAATCAGAGAGTCAGCACAAGCTGAGAACCACTGGGGTTCATGACATCGAACGATCCGAGGAGAGAGGTACCCTAAAAGGTCCGTTCTTATGACCTCACCCGTCAGTAAAGGAAGAGGTTCCCTAGAAGGACTAAGTCCCTACCTCGGGTCCAGATGACATGACGTTTTTCGTCGGTCTATCCTTTTGTCTTTACGTCATGGAATCGTATTTTTAGGGACCTCTTCTTTCACCGTTGGGTGAGGTCATAAGAAAGGACCTCTTAGGGTACCTACCTCCTCGGAACGTCCGATGTCAGGTACTCCAACTTTCCTCAGCCTGTGTTGACTCACTGATTGTGAAAGTAAAAAAGTGATAACATGAATAAATCTTCGTTCCAACGTTAAAATCACTATACAAGAGTACCAACGATCTAACATAACAATAGGATTCCGGGACTTAAAGACAAAAGGAAAGACCGACGGAAACAAACGTGAGTAAAACCCGGTTGTATTAACGAGTCTCCTCTAATAAGGATGGAGGTCGTGGGAAGAGACCCGAATTCTTTGTTTCCGTAACGACCTGTAGAGAAGGTCGTGATCAGAACCCTTACGATAAAAAGTCGTCACTTCCCTTACTTGTATAGAAGTTTCACATAAGTGGTAAAAAGTTGACTTGATAGGAACTTCCAAGAGTCAAGAAGTTAAACCCCTTTGTAGTACTTGACTAAAAATTTCGTAAAAAGATGAGAAAGGGTGGTACGAAATGACAGGAGAGGAATCTCTATGCATAAAGGAGAACTGTGGTAGAACATTTCGTAGGAGAAATTTTTTTGGTACGGACAACGAGATGAAATACGTTACTTCTTTTTGAGAGAAAAGTGAAAGTACATTTACATATAAAACTAGGCAAATACCCTATAAAAGTCCCACTGATAAAAATAAAATTAGTGTATCTTATTACTTGACTATGTAATAAAGACAAACCGTATTAAGACAACGAAAAAACAAGTGATTTATCATTACTGTCTGTATGACTAAGGGTGTCTATTATCTATGGTAAAAATAAAAATGTTTATTATACACCTTTACCAAACTATCTACACTATTTCGGGTATATTTTGCTATTACTATTCCGAAATAAAACATTACGATACAATTTGTTAAGTAAGGAAATTTTGGTGATATCAGATTTTATAAATTGACACTGGGATTTCATTCGAGATGAAACCACTGATAGAAATTAAAAACGATGAATATAATTTTTGACTTAAAACTTAAAATAACACATAGTATATTTACTGAAGTTTATATGTGTCGTGTTATCAATCGTAGATATTACGTTTTATATTGTCGTGTTTAGTATACCTTTGTATATAATCTTGAAGTCTCTCCGATCACCCAAGGTAACTTTGTTTAAAAATTGTCGTAAGATAATTGTAAACAAGTATTATTCTATTCAGTTTCTAACCCTTCTCTATAAACATGGTACTTTTTAAACTACTTCGTAATAATAGATAATATATAATTCCTAAGTGTTTTTACAATTTATTATGTTAATTTCATCTCTTTTATGGATTTATCCATAAATGATATTCTTCTTTGTAATTACTTCGTTATTAGAAATTTTCCTGGAACACTCTTTGTACTTTTACTTAGAATTCGGACGTTACTCTATGGAAAATGTGAATCGTCTAGTCATTTGTTAAAACTGTTTTAGTTCATAGACATTCTGACCTCACCGAAGGGCTTATTGAGTCGACTATTTCTTAAGTGGACGCTACGTCTGAGGTCACGTCAAGGTCCCAGTCTTTCAACGGGACCTCTTCCCTATTCGATGAGTGAGGTCATAAGAACGGACCTCTTAGGGGAACCTGTCTCCTCGGACCGCCCGATGTCAGGTACCCAGAGTTTCTCAGCCTGTGCTGACTCGGGGAATCGTCTATTCTGACCTCCTTCTTGTGACGATATTCTCGTATTGAGTGGATTTGTGTCAACTTTTGTAAACCGTATTAAAGAATGATACTATATACGATATTCGTTACTAAGGTAAAGACACGTATATAAGACCTCTTTAAAAACTTAAAAATTAATCATTTGTTAGTGATCTTACAAAAATTATCATAATAAGTTTTATCATTTTAGGATCTTGGTTAGGTTTATAGAAAGTTTTCCTTTAACTCACCTATTAAACTCCATCTAAGTATGTTATTTAATTAGGTACGTTTACCTCTTAGTTACTTATTATCCAAGTACGTAGTTGTACCTACTTAAAAACTCCCACTACTCAAGTATTGTTTCCGAAGTGTATGACTCCATAGTAAAACTACTTAAAGTTTTTAACGGTTATAACTTTTTATATAACAAATCATTATCAGATATATATACTAATTTCAGATATTTGTTCATATACTATTTGATTTTTAAGTCTTATTCTTAATAAACACACTTACTCTCTCTACGTAACTTCCTTCATACATATTCTTTGACTTTGTTATAACCGAACTAGATAAATAATTCATCTTTCGATCTTGGTAAAGACGAAAGTAATAATATGAAGTATTAAATGTTAAAGTATACATACACACACATACAAACGTGAGTCAATACAGGTGAAGAAACACTGGGGTACCTGACGTCGGGTAGTCCGAAGAGACAGGAACCTTCAAAAGTCCGTTCTTATGATTTCACCAAACGGTGAAGGATGAGGTCCCCTATAACGGTTAGGTCCCTAGCTTGGACTCAGAGGATTTAACTCTCCACTGAGATGGTGACGTGGTGGACCTTTCAGGTATAATATCGATGTGTGTGTGTGTGTGTGTGCGTATATATGTATACATTGTAAGAATATGTATAAACATATATAGTTTATAATGTATTATTGAAAAAATTTTTCTCATACCATCGAACGAAATTGTTCATCTACTGAACACATACAAGACTTGTATCCTCTTGTAATTAGGTCGTAAGTTTTAAGTATCTTATTGGTCGTAATCTACAATTCTTGACTATCCAAAAGTAAGTGACTTACGGAACTTTCTATCCTTTTAATTTAAAAAAAGGGGACTTCATATCATATATGATGTACCTATCAGTTCTGTATCTTGAAAGGTTTGGATGTTTGGGAAAATTGTTTGAAGGGTATTATACACGGAGATCCGACCAGATCACACTACACTAGACAGGTTGGACTGTGTTGAGATCTGGTGTCCGTCGTCCGTCCCTTCCTTCCCTTCTATAGTTTAATGTACAATATGTTTCCGGATATTCCACAACGTTGTCGTCCTAATGGGTTTAGTCAGTATAAAAGAGACATTACCTCATTCATCTACTTAGAGTCATCAACGGTTATCTTTAATTATGTAAAGGCGATGATTCGTCTGTTATTTGTAGTACGTTAACGATCTCGACAAAACCTAAACCTAGTTGTAAAGGTATTGAATTGGAGGAAGATCAGACACTTTCAGGGTCGATACAATAGTAGCGTGACAAAGAGACCCCAAACCGACGGTTCGGTTCTAAGACAGAAGGATTGTGTAGATATAAATCTAGAAGGAAGTGTAGTTATAAATCTTCTTTATGGATAATAAACTCAATTTTTCGGAGATTCTGTAGCAGAACGACATTGACGTAGTTATCAGTGTTATTACAAAGTATTGTATATACCTATGACATTATATGAATGTGTAACGGGTGTATACACCAAGAAACATATAAGTATATATTAAATTTTACGTTACATAATAATATGACAGATTTTTTGATTTAATTATAGGGTGAAGTTTTCATTTGGGTGTGTACTGTTTTTATCAATCGACATTTTCACAGTATATTCCCGAAGAGACCAACGAGTCACCATTTCTTAGGTGGACGGTTACGTCCTCTGTACTCAGGATAGGGACTAAGTCCTTTTAGGGTGTACGGTGTTTCGTTGATTCGGGGGACACGGTTTTGACACTCGGACGAGAGATCTCGGGTTCTCGACATTGATGACTCGGGTGACCGCGTCGCTGGCTTCGGGTGCACGGGATGTCGGACACGACGTGTACTCTTCGCTGGTTTGACTCTTGGGACATGTAACGTTGATCTGTCATGAGAGGTGGACGACGTTGATTTCTTTTCAGACGTGTCGTTGTCTCTAGGTCGTACCGGTTTTTATTTCTTATTCATCTTATTTTAATATTGATAGGATAATTCGAGTAGGGAATTTTTTATATTGTGTACTACTTTTCATTTTTGAAAAGAGTTGAATTAGAGACTTAAGTAAGAGGTTTTCATTGGTGTCTCTAATAATAGAAAGGTTTTTATTGAGAAGACACTTATGTGGGTGAATAATAGAGAAAAAGTCTATTTATTATATTACAAGACAAATTACGGAATGTGGAAAAAACGTAAATAAATAACCCTTTGTAAAAACGTAGTTAATCAAGTCAAGATCTCAAAGTAAACACAAATTGTTTGTTCAGAAGTATAAAAATGATGTGTACATATATATATATATGGAAAACGAGTGAACAAGTTTATTGTAGTATGTAATGACATGAGGACCCTTCGTAAAAGGGAGACAAGGTCTTTGATGTATATATATATATATATATATATACGTCAATATACATATTATATATACATATACACATGTATATATACATATGTATAGATATATATATACTTGTACTTGACTCATATAGTGTCTTAACTAGTGTAAGTCAGATTCTAATTTGTTACTTTAATCTATGTATGGGTCAGACTGATTGATACTTAGTAAAGGCTCCCTTAGGGTTCCTTAAGTCGATAATAGGAAGCAAACAAGAAAAAAGATATGTATAGAACAGAAGATATGTATATAAACAGAAGTAAGACCGTAGTAGTGGTTGAAACAGGAAATATGAAAGGGATAGCACTAAGATTATTGAAAGAGAGTCGGTATACTTGACTTAATAATTAAACTTGGTATACTTTAAAGATTAAATGATTCATTTTACTATTAACTTATAACCGTTAAAGTATACCGGGTTAAGCTACCACTTCCTGTCCCTTTGGACCGTACGACGTCAAGTTCCTCAACGCTTCTCAGCCTGTGTTGAACCGCTGACTTGTCGTTGTTGTCGTNAAAAATTAAAAATAAAAATGAAATAAAATGAAATGTTATGACATAACCAAAACAGTATGTAACTGTACTTAGGTGGTGCCCACATGTACGCAAGGCTTTGTACTTGGGGGGAGGGTGACTTTGATTTTATTAAAATTTTAGGGATTGAAATCAAGATTGTAATTGGGATTTGAGATTAAACGAAGTGAAGAAAGGTGTTGATCTAAATTTTAATTTTAAAGATATAACTGTAAGATGGTGTTAAATGTGACAAAATCACTGAAGTATAGGAAAAATTCCTTAGTTGACTTTAGATATTATTTATTTCCATTATAATTTTTAGATAATATTGTATTAAATCACATTTAGGTGTGTCTTATTTTAATTCATAGGTGTTTTTAATTATTTAAATAAAAACTTTATCTTTTATTTATCTAATATTTATATGGAACTCAACTAATATTTTATTATATTATAATTCTTAAAGTCTCGGTCTATTATCGACTTTAATCCGGTTTTTTAAAAATTCCTTTACCTTTTATGACACATATTATGATATCACCATCTATATACAGTGATATGGAATACTTTGGATATCTCACGTATTGTCATTTTCACTTGGAATCATATTTGATACCTGGAACCCAGTATTACTGAACAGTTTCATGAAAATAGTTAACATTGTATGCATGGTGAGTCAACCTCCTATGACTATTGTGTCTTCCGATACGTACACACCCCCTGTCCCTCATTTATCCAATAAAGAGTTAAAACCGCACTTACATTTGGACGAGATTCTTTAGTAGAAATATTTTTATCTAACTTTACTAATATATTCTTGTTAAAAATAAAACACAGACGTCTTGAACTTAAGGATGGAACATTAAAGTACTTTTAAGGATTTCAAATTTTTGTTACAATGGAAAGTATTGTCCGAAGGGACCACCCGAGTCTACCATTTCTTAGGTGGACATTACACCGTCTGGACCCAAACTAGGGGTCCAACCCTTCTAGGGGACCTCCTCCAGTATCTTTGGATAAGATAATAGGGATGGATCTCTCAGGATACCTATCTCCTCGGACCATCCGATGTCAGGTATCGTAGCGTTTCTCAATCTGTGTTGACTCACTGATTCGTGTCCTGTCGCATGGAAAGTATCGTTTTATAAAGAAGAATTTAGTAGAAAAATTTTTGTGTAACAAAAAACCGAATGTTTCCATTCACAGACCGGTTTTAGGTTTATTTACATGTGTTTAAGTTTTTATTTTACAAATTGGGTATGTCAAATTACGAAAACTCTTTTTGGTTTGATTAAGGTTAAGAAGTATTTATGAATATTAACTTTACCTCCTCCTACCGAAACATAGATTTTATAATGGTCTCCATTATTAATATCATAAATTTCTGTAGCTATTAATTTGAATTTTCAAATAAATGGAAAGATACTATACTAAGATTCAAGTCAGAAGTTGACATGAACATAACAGACGAAGAGTAAATAGTTATTTATATATATATATATATAGGAAAAATAAATACAAAATACTTCCCTTACTGATGACTGGGTGAGTGAATGTAGGAGTAAGGGTCAAATCATCTATGACACAAAGTACTACACGTTCCATTATTATATTCTACTATGTCATACTAACGATTTTCGCAGTCGCACCCTCTTATACTTTAGAGTAATCCATATGACCGTTCAACGGAACATAAATACTTAGTTTCAAGAGTTAAGAGTGATCTTCATTCATTTCCGTAGACAATGGTGTAAGACAAGTTCACTTCTGTACACAAGGTGTGTCTTAAAGTTTTAGTTTACATCAGACGTTGGGGTACGAAACCTTTGAGTAAAAAGAGATTTTAAATTCACAATTTCATACATATAACGTATACTATAGTAGGTAATAAAGTTCGTATCGAATTAGATAGATTATTAAAACATACAACTGGGAGACACTGAGTCACAAGACCCTGATGGGTGAGAGTGACACAGTGAATAAATTACCCATTCTTACAATTCTAGAAGTGGTCAAAACAGTAAACATTTTTACTCTTTTTAATGGATGCAGTAACATAATAAAACTCATATTCATAGTTGGCGGAGGGAGAGTTCCTCACGACGAAACAATAGATCCCCTCCATTCAATACACGAAGGGTCTTCCGTGTCACTGTTTCTTAAGTAGACGGTTATGTCCTCTGTGTCCTTTACACCTAAACTGGGGACCCAACCCTTTTTTTTTTTCCGTTGGGCGAGATCATAAGAGTAGACCTTTTAAGGTATCTGTCTCCTCGGACCACCAGATGTAAGGAGTACCCCAGTGTTTCCAGCCTATACTGACTCGGGGTACTGTGGACGTACTTGGACTACAATGTACGTCCTACCCCCCTGTCATCTTTCGTCAAGAATACCTAAGAACTCTTGATCCTGAATCTTTTCTCTGTCCTCCCTTTTCTCTCCGGTACCTTTTGATATTCGTTCTCCTTTTGAAAAAGGGACGACTTGTCATTTTGACAAAGGGACCTGACATTCGTCTCTCTATAGACACTTGGGACCTATTTAAGTCCCCCAACGTTGTAGGACTCTTTTTTCTGATACACTGAAAAGAATCCCTTGTCCGGGAATATGAGGTAGTCATAGGTCGTAATGTTTCCTATAAAGGTAGGATTAGTAACGTCTTTTCTCATCTCTCAGGGGTCCAGATTTTCCCAGTACATGAGTCTCTGTTATCTACGGAGTCGTTATTGGTCATTCTCTCTACTGACTAGTTTCCGGACTGTCGGATATTCGATAGTCTTGAAACTGTGTTAAGAGGTTCCTCCTTCGCCTCCTCCTTCGTATACTTACACTCGAAGTCTTAAGGTACGACTAAGTTGACTTACTTCTGAGTCTTCGTTGTTGGAGAATTAAACATCGTCGACTTATGTATGGCACAAAGAACGTGTGGTACACCACACCTGTCTCTAAACTTAAACTAGACTCACAGATCGTGTCGCGAGTCTTAAATCATTCACGTGTTAAAAAAAAATTACATCGTAAAAACAAGATTTAAAATTTTTTATTTATTTTTATTTTCTTTGATACTACGAGACTTTCCTTGTGTGTTTTAAGAGTTCAAGGTATGTCCTCTAATCCCTTCTCAGTGTATGTTTATGTATTTACTTTTAATGAAATGATAATCTCAAAATAGTCAGATAACATGTTGATTCAATAGATATCTTTGGTTCTTCTGTTATGACAATTGGGTTGTAAAGAAGGTGTATAAAGGGTCAGAACTTTGGGTATTATAAAGACCATTATAACGATACAACGGATGACAAATTTACTTTTGACTTTTAAGGTTTAATATGAACTCTGTTTTGACCTTGTCTTTTTTTCCTATATTTATTTTCATAAACGCCTTAAATATTTATTTCAGACTTCTAATTAAGTATAATATATGATTGTCACCCAATAATCAAAACTGTTTATGTCGTATCGTTACATTTGTTTTGCCCTACTCATATATGTCTTCAAAAGACATATGAGAAACGTTGAAAAAACACTTAATTTATAATGGTATTTTAAATTTCGAAGAAAAAAATTACTGTTTAATAAACTATACTCGTAGCTAAATTAAACTTCAAAAGTCCTGTTACGTGTTCCATTTCAGACGGCATCGAAGACAGTCCAATTATAACTTTCGTAACACCACTCGTGAAATGTGTTACTCGATCTCCCATATAATTACTTAAGTCAAGTCAAGTCAGTGAGTCAGTACAGGCTGAGAAACACTGTGGTACTTAGCGTCGTGTGGTCCAGAGGAACAAGTAGTGGTTGAGGGTCTCAAGTGACTTTGAGTGCAGGTAGTTCAGTCACTACGGTAGGTCGGTAGAGTAGGAGACAGCAGGGGAAGAGGAGGACGGGGGTTAGGGAGGGTCGTAGTCTCAGAAAAGGTTATTCAGTTGAGTAGTGTACTCCACCGGTTTCATGACCTCAAAGTCGAAATTGTAGTAAGGAAGGTCTCTTGTCGGTGGGTCCCGACTAGAGGAAGTCTTACCTGACCAACCTAGAGGAACGTCAGGTTCCCTGAGAGTTCTCAGAAGAGGTTGTGGTGTCAAGTTTTCGTAGTTAAGAAGCCACGAGTCGAAAGAAGTGTCAGGTTGAGAGTGTAGATATGTACTGGTGTCCTTTTTGGTATCGGAACTGATCTAACTGGAATCAGCCGTTTCATTACAGAGACGAAAACTTATACGATAGATCCAACCAGTATTGAAAGGAAGATTCCTCATTCGTAGAAAATTAAAGTACCGACGTCAGTGGTAGCCGTCACTAAAACCTCGGGTTCTTTTATTTCAACTGTGACAAAGGTGACAAAGGGATAGATAAAGGGTACTTCACTACCCTGGTCTACGGTACTCGAATCAAAAGACTTACAACTCGAAATTCAGTTGTAAAAGTGAGAGGAGAAAGTGAAAGTACTTCTCCGAAAAATCAAGGAGAAGTGAAAGACGGTATTCCCACCACAGTAGACGTATAGACTCCACTAACTATAAAGAGGGCCGTTAGAACTAAGGTCGAACACGAAGAAGGTCGGGTCGTAAAGAGTACTACATGAGACATATATTCAATTTATTCGTCCCATTGTTACATGTCGGAACTGCATGAGGAAAAGGATAAACCTTGGTCAGACAACAAGGTACAGGTCAAGATTGACAACGAAGGAATGGACGTATATACAAAGAGTTGTCCGTCCAGTCCACCAGACCATAAGGGTAGAGAAAGTCTTAAAAGGTCAAATAACACTAGGTGTGTCAGTTTCCGAAACTGTATCAGTTATTTCGTCTTTATCTACAAAAAAGACCTTGAGAGAACGAAAAAACTAATAGGTCACCTACAACCGTAAAACTAGAGACCAAGGAGACGGAAAAGATTTTGGTCGAACTCATAGACCTTCAAGTGCCAAGTTCATAACGACTTCGGACCGAACTTCTTAAAACTTGTAATGAAATGATCGCACACTCTACTCACTTTGACACACCATCAAACTCGTAAGAAACCGTGACGGAAAGAAACCCCAACCTTACTTTTGACTGGAAGAGGTCAGGACACCGGTGACGACTCAAAAGGGTTAAACGACCACATAACTCACGTCGTGAAAGTGTCGTAGTAGAAGGTCCTAAACTTTATCGAGTTGACCTTAAGGTAGTGGGTAGTGGAGGTGATCGAAACAACCATCACTACGAAACTTAATCTATGTCTAATAAATGATCATCCCCGGTTATACACGTATTCATCCATACTAAGTCTGTTAATAAGAACGGCAAGAACGATCTTAAATATCCACTCTTTTATGGAAGAGTTTATATACGAGTTTTAAAAAAAAATTTTATTTCATAGTAAAGTGAACCTAGAACTCACTAGTGAACGCAAACCTACATATGAATAATCCTTTTCCTATATTTCTTTCTTATATGGTGTATTTCAGTGATCCTATATGTGTCAAACGACGATGACGATGACGATTCAGTGAAGTTAACACAGACTGGGACACGCTAGGGTCTCTGCCGTCGGGTGGTCCGAGGGCGCAGGGACCCTAAGAGGTCCGTTCTTGTGACCTCACCTAACACTAACGGAAGAGGTCTCAAAATCCCTGTAGTTGATGTTATCACTACTGAAAAGGTCATCACGTATATTCCTCGAAGTTGAAAGGTGTGATAGGCTTGTTCTCGACTTGTCGGACTTTCTAGTTGTTGAGAAAAACTTAAATATGTTTTCCCATCCTGAGTTACTCTTTACGACTGGCGTCCTAATCTCTGTCTCTCTCAACTTATTTCTTTCAGTGCCAAATGATATCGTCTCTGGATACCCGTCTTTATCGGTACCCTTGATCACTACCCCCATTCTTTTGAACTAGACATTAGTTGTTTAACGAGTTCTCAGTCACTTCTGTTTAACCTCTCGATTTTTGAGGTCTCTCCTGAAAGATCTTTGAGATTTTATTTGTTGTTTCTTTATTTGTTGAAATCTGTCGAGATAGGAAGGTATATCCTCTTTATATATATATATATATATATATTTTACGTCGAGTGAGATGGGAGAACAACGTGGATTCTCACCCCCGTTTTTTTTTTTTTTGGACTTTTTTGAACACTTCAAGTATAAGATTCTGTTTGATTTTCTGACTCTCGATTAGTATCTTGATATATTGTGTACATCGTCGAAATAAGTACTAGTAGGTGTGAACCTTTAATGATTATAGGACGTCAGGAAAAGTAATATCCCCTGACCTTAGGTTTTCATCCTTTAGTTCTTTGTGTACCTCATTGTCCTTTTTAACCGGAACCTCATGTTTACTTCGTCCCGTTTCCGATTATCTTAAGACGGTTCTCTCGGGTGACCAGTATCGTTTGTGGGAGAAGGTTGTTGCGTTCTCTTCTGAAATGTGTACCTGTAGTGATCTACCATCTGTGACTTTAGTCTTACTAATATAAGAAACGTCGGTTTCTATCTCTTCGTGATATGTCAGTCCTTTTTGTTCTAGTCCTTGACTGACACCGAACATAATACTTGAGGAGTAACCGTCTAAGTCTTTCTTTAACTTCTTTCACCTCATTTGGTGATCTGGAGAGTCCATACTGGATTTAGTTTAGAGAATACTAATATGTCACCTTGACTCTTTCTCTAAATTCCCTGATCTAGACTATCTGTCTCACGGACTACTTGATACCTACCTCCAAGTACTGTAATATGTCCTCTGTCCTTAGTTCTGGTGGGAACTCTTTTTCTTTACGTTTTTTCGTTTTACCGATAAACTCCTCCGGAATGTTTATCGACACTTTTCTTCCTTTCACTTTTCGTTTCCTCTTTTCCTTTCTATATGGATAAACTAACGTCTCAAAACTTCTTCTCGTTCCTCTCTATGTTTTCAGAAGGAGTCACTAGTTACGTTTCTTTATCTCCTTTTGTTATGTTACCCTTTCTGATCTCTCGAGATGTTCTTTTAATCTCTATGGTTCCCTTGTAAAGTACGTTTCTACCCGAGTTATTTCCTGTCTTTACTATACCTGGATTTTCTTCGTCTACTATAATTCTTCTGCACCGTTCTTATGTATCTTCTGGACATGTTTTTTCTAGAAGTACTGGGTCTATTAGTACTACCACACTAGTGAGTGGATCTCGGTCTGTAGGACCTTACACTTTAGTTCACCCGGAATCCTTCGTAGTCGTACTTGTTTCGATCACCTTCACTACCTTAACGTCAACTCGATAAAGTTTAGGACTTTCGGTTACAACACTTTCATGACATGAGTTATGTGGTCGTTTAAACCTTTTGAGTCGTCATCGGTGTCCTGACCTTTACCAGTAAAAAGTAAGGTTAGGGTTTCTTTCCGTTACGGTTTCTTACGAGTTTGAATGACGTGTTAACGTGAGTAGAGTGTACGATCATTTTATTACGAGTTTTAAGAGGTTCGGTCCGAAGTCGTTATGTACTCGTTACTTGAAGGTCTATAAGTTCGACCAAAATCTTTTCCGTCTCCTTGGTCTCTAGTTTAACGGTTGTAGGTAACCTAGTAGTTTTTTAGTTCTCTCAAGGTCTTTTTATAGATGAAGACGAAATAACTGATACGGTTTCGGAAACTGACATACCTAGTGTCATTTGACACCTTTTAAGACTTCCTCTACCCTTACGGTCTGGTTGACTGGACGGAGAACTCTTTGGACATACGTCCAGTCCTTCGTTGTCAATCTTGACCTGTACCTTGTTGTCTGACCAAGGTTTATCCTTTTCCTCATGCAGTTCCGGCATATAACGGTGGGACGAATAAATTAAATATATGTCTCATGTAGTACTCTTTAAGACCCGACCTTCTTTGTGTTCGACCTTAGTTCTAACGGTCCTCTTTATAGTTAGTGGAGTCTATACGTCTACTGTGGTGGGAATATCGTCTTTCACTTCTCCTTGATTTTTCGGAGAAGTACTTTCACTTTCTCCTCTCACTTTTTCAACCGAATTTCGAGTTGTAAGTCTTTTGATTCTAGTACCGTGGACCAGGGTAGTGAAGTAACGTTTATCAACCCCTTTGTCACCTTTCTCACCGTTCTGAAATAAAAAGACCCGAGGTTTTAGTGATGTCTACCACTAACTCCGGTAATTTAATTTTCTGCGAATGAGGAACCTTCCTTTCAATACTGGTTGGATCTATCGTATAAGTTTTCGTCTTTGTAATGAAACGGTTGTTTACAGGCAGAACAGTTCCGATACCAAAAAGGTCACCAGTACATACCTACACTCTCAACCTGATATTTCTTTCGACTCCCGGTTTCTTAACTACGAAAACTTGACACCACAACATCTTCTGCGAAATCTCAGAGAACCTGACGTTCCTCTAGATTGGTCAGGTAGGATTTCCTCTAGTCAGGACCCACAAGTAACCTTCCACTACAACTTCGACTTTGAGGTTATGAAACCAGTAGACTACGTTTCTCGACTGAGTAAACTTTTCTGGGACTACGACCCTTTCATCCCGTACTCCTATTCCCCTGCTATCTCCTACTCTACCAACCTACCGTAGTGGTTGAGTCACCTGTACCCAAACCCACATAGGGCCTCGACCACTACCGGTCCTTTCGGACCACACCACACCAAGTACAACAGCGTTTCTCAACCTGTGCTGACTTTCTGACCTGACTTTACTTGACTTCACTTACCTATTTGACACGATAGAAGTCTGTTACCTTAAAATAAGTCACGATCTTTCTTTACTTGATATTTAGATTCTTTTCTATACCTCCTTGGAATTTACGTATATTAATTTACTTTTTTTTTTTTTGGTTCCACTTTTATGATATATAACATACTAAGAGCGATACACTGTAACGTCTTTCCGTATTGAGATATCTGTCAGTTTTATAGTTACCAACGGTCTTCAGCCCCTTCGTCCGTACTTCTCGATCTCGTGTCTCCAAAAGATCCTAACACTTTTATGAGATATACTATCAAATTACTACCTATGTACAGTAGTAAAATATAAACAGGTTTGAGTTTTACATGTTGTGGTTCTCAATTGGGATTATATTTACTATCTGAAACCCAAAATTACTACATAGGTACTTCCAAGTAACTAAAAATTGTTTACATGGTGAGACCACAACCTATAACTTTTACTCCCTCTGGTACACACACACACTCGTTCCCCATACATCCCTTGGAGATGTACAATGAATATAAAATAACACTTGAAATTTAAAGAGATTCTTGATTTCAGAATTATTATTAAAAAATTTTTATCACCTTTGACTTTTGTCTAATCCAAAGTCGTAAAACGTCTCGTATTATTTCTAGTCTGACGACAAAATGAATTGAAACGTCCCAAAACTCAATCCTTCATTAAACAGTTCCGTGATTAATGTTTTATGACATAAGAAGATTTTTGTTACAGAAAAAAAGTTATGTCTGAGTCTCTTCCAAAGTTATTGAAAGAGTGAGAAATCATTCTTAATCTTGGTGGTCCTCTGTCTAGAACTCCTTGTCTCGTTCCGTTGTCGACCCTTTCAAGTCACCCTTACTTCTTGTAAAGTAGTTTTCATTTTCGACTGTTTATAGTGTATCATTACACCCTTTCATCAAGGTTTCATGTCTTTTATCTTCTAAGGGGGGGTCTAGTTGTCTCATATTCCTAGACCCATGCTCATACTTTGGTTCTTTTCTTTTAACACATCTTTTCGTATACCAGTCCAATTCCTTTTGTCTAGACTCAGGTCCATTAACACACGTATAATCCTGTCATGAGGTCTAAAAGTTTCTTTTCCTTAACTATCCTAGTCATGAACCAGTAACAGTTCTTTCCTATTTTATCTTCCAACTAATAATATTAGTCTAAGGATTGAAGAAGGTTTAAGTATCCGGTGGTATAAGAGAGACACGGTTTTGATTTCCATAGAGATTGGGTAGGGGGACAGACACATTCTCTGGACGGACCTTTTCCAGTCAAAAGTAAGGTTAGGGATTCTTTCGGTTACGGTTTCTTACGAGTTTGATGACATGTCAACGTGAATAGAGTGTACGATCATTTCATTACGAGTTTTAAAAGGTTCGGTCCGAAGTTGTCATACTCTTAGTACTTGAAGGTCTACAAGTTCGACCTAAATCTTTTCCGTCTCCTTGGTCTCTAGTTTAACGGTTGTAGGTAACCTAGTAGTTTTTTCGTTCTCTCAAGGTCTTTTTGTAGATAAAGACGAAATAACTGATACGGTTTCGGAAACTGACACACCTAGTGTTAGTTGACACCTTTTAAGACTTTCTCTACCCTTATGGTCTGGTGGACTGGACGGAGAACCTTTTGATATACGTCAAGTCCTTCGTTGTCAATCTTGACCTGTACCTTGTTGTCTGACCAAGGTTTATCCTTTCCCTCATGCAGTTCCGACATATAACAGTGGAACGAATAAATTGAATATACGTCTCATGTAGTACTCTTTGTGATCCGACCTACTTCGTATTCGACCTTAGTTCTAACGGTCCTCTTTATAGTTATTGGAGTCTATACGTCTACTTTGGTGGGAATACTGTCTTTCGTCTCTTCTTAATTTCTCAGAGAACTACTTTAATTTTCTCCTCTTACTCTTTCACCGAATTTCGAGTTGTAAGTCTTTTGAGTCTAGTACCGTAAACCAGGGTAGTGAAGTAACGTTTATCTACCACTTTGTCACCTATGTCACCGACTGAAATAAAGGAACCCGAGGTTTTATTGATATCTACCACTGACGTCGTTACTTTAATTTCTACGAATGATGAACCCTCTTTTAAATACTGGTTCGATCTATCGTATAAGTTTTCGTCTCTGTAATGAAACGGTTGTTTCCAGGTAGATCAGTTCCGATACCAAAAAGGTCATCAGTACATACCTACACTCTCAATGTGATATTTCTTTCGACTCCCGGTTTCTTAACTACGAAAACTTGACACCATAACCTCTTCTGAGAACTTTCAGGGAACCTGACGTTCCTCTACGTTGGTCAGGTAGGATTTCCTTTAGTCAGGACTCATAAGTAACCTTCCTGACTACAACTTAGACTTTGAGGTTATGAAACCGGTGGAATACGCTTCTCGACTGAGTTGACTTTTCTGGGACTACGACCCTTTCTAACTTCCGTCCTACTCTTCCCCTGCTCTCCCTACTCTACCTGTACTCGAACTCATTTGAACCCTCAACCACTACCTGTTCCGTCGGACCGCACGACGTCAGGTACCGTAGCGTTTCTTATCCTGTGCTGACTCACTGACTTGATTTGGTTTGGCAGACACATTGTTTAGTGACTCCCTCGTCCTCTGTACGATAACTTTTCTCGACAACTTCTTACTCCCTAAGAACCGGTTTTTGTCTCAAAGTCATCTTTAATATATGGTTCATGGTTCCTCTTAACGGTCTCGGAACCTTGTTTTCTACAACTTACTATGGTTTTTCATTTTTGTTCTGGAGTTCGTTCCAGTTTTTATCTATACGATTCAGATAAATTTGATCTGGTGTGTTACTACGGACACGTGTAATCTTTCACACACACACACACACACACACATATATATATATATATATATATACATATATCGAACTCGAGAAACGACAAGTGGACTTTAAAAGTGTTGTAACAATTAGTCGATGTGGGGTTATGTTTTATTTATAAAAGTTTTTTGAAATTTTTTCTTTTATATAAACTACGTCCCTTTAATTCACAAATATAAAGTGAAAAAGAAGAAGAGAAAAGGGGTTGAACCTTTGCAATTTGGGTTCCGTACACGTTGAATCCAATTTACATAGAAGAAAGGAGTAGTTAACTATCAAGTCTATCTTTCCAGTCGTATTTAGGGACTTGAGATTGATCAGACCAAGACTCAGTATAATTTAGGATACTAGGTACCCCCACCGGACTCTACGTCCTTTATCAATTGTTAAATCTCAATCCTTATAGAGTTTAAAGTGAATGGTTTAGGTTTAGTAGTCTGTGACTCGGGAATCTTACTATGTCTTCGGTTCGAAAGGTTTAATCTCTTTTGCAAAGATAAAAGGTGTCAAAAAAAAAGTGCAAAGTAAAAAGTGTCAAGAAGGTCAGATTATACTATTTTGTTATTACGAATTTCTTAGATTGTATCTTTTGTTTTATACGAAATTACAAAATCGTACTGATTGGTATAGTTACTATAAAGGTATGTAATGTTAGACTCCGTCTTAGTAGGTATGCACTTTTTAAAACATCCATTACAGATACGAGTATGTTAGTGTGAAACATACAATTACTGGGAGTCTAGATAACTCGGGTTTTCTTATCCTTTGATAATTTACAATTGACCGTTAATACATGGTTTACTATGTAGACGATAAAATGTATTTAATTAGTTACGAGACTTTTGTCTTTGTCTCAATATATACGGAATGTAGTATATTCACTCACGACACACGTACACACGTGAGTCAACACAGACTAATAAACGTTGGGACATCGAACGGTCCGAGGAGACAGGTACCTTAAAGGGTCCGCCCTTATGACCTCACCCAACGGTAAAGGATGACATCACACTTACGACCGTACAAAATAGAATATAAGAGAAAGTTTCTCTAGTTCTACTTATTTATTCGACTAACCGTTCAACATAAATAAAACATTGTATTATCAAAGATCTTGATTTCAACATATTTATTCATTTTCTCTCTGAAACTACTACTCTCTTCGATATAAAACTTACCTATATAATTTTCCGATATTTTATATGTAATCAAAAGTTCGTCCTACGCTAAATTAACGGAGAAATTTTTAGTGGAAAACAGAAGGATATTTGACTTATAAGAGAGGACTGTAAAATTATGTGAGTATCGAGGTCGGAGAAACTTGTAAGACACAGGTAAGGATCCAGTCCATAAAGGTAGAAGTTTCGTAAACGAGACAGAAGTAATTTATACCTTAATTTTTTTCAAAACAATGAATAGAAGTTATTACAAGTTTAAATAGTAGATGTGACTTTATGTCGAATTTTAAATACTGATTCAATCATTTAATTTTCCTTACTGTTCTGTTTCCTCTATTAGTTACAAAGACGAGATTAAAAGGTCTTTAGTTGTTTTAATTCAATAAAACTGTTCCTATATTTATTGAACTAGGTAAATCTACGTTAGATTTTAATATCTTTATTATACTTGTAGTAAAAAGAATTTTTTCATTTTTGTTTATATAAAGACTTGTCTGATACTATTCCCTTTCGACTAGAAAAAAAAGGGGAAACGTCATCGTTTGTGAAATGAACGTCACATGTCAAACAAAAAAAAAATTGAACTAAAAACACTATGGGAAAGTTTACCGGACATTTAAACACTCAGAAAGTCACAATGGACTAACGTTTTCAAAAAGACTCTACATTAGTCTATTTTTATAAAAAGTAAATCTCTTTTATTTAATACAACATTGTAATAAGATTTCATTGAGTCACACGTTAAATTTTTATTTTATAAATTCTCCAATTTTTTCGTGATAAAATTGTGAGTAAACAAGTTGTACAAATAAATTCATACGTAAAATTTAGTAAAGTTTACTTTATTCGAGGAGACAAGTACCTTAAGAGGTCCGTTGTTTTCAGACTCGGTGCTCCCTTTGAATGAAACTTTTTACAATTCCCGACACTTGATCCTCCAGATGTTTCTTCCTTCTTATCCGAGATCAACAAAATTAAGTTTTAATAGATAAGACGAAAGGTACCGAGGTTGAAAAAGGGATAGTTTCTTTTTGATATCTTAAAGTTTAAAATTGTAAAAATCTCGACTAAAAGCAGTCCATACTCCGAACTACTACACTAAAGGTTACACTTTTGTTTTTATGGACGAGAGTTCCCTAATGTCTGATTGTCTTCCTCGACTTTGAGTGTTAATTAATGTTCAGTGACAGTAAATACACTTTGGTATATTTTAAGGTTTACATAATAAAAGGATGTAATTTATAATATTTAAATATACAGTTGGATACTAATACGATTTTGTCTTACTAATTTTACGACGACTTAGTATCTTCATTTTATTGTCAACACCAGGGGTTTTAATTTACTTATAGAATAAAATATTTTTATGTCTGATTCGGTACTTAGAGTTTTAAAACTTATGATGTTTCTTTAATCTTGAAAAATTGTTATTTCAAGACCATCAAACCATGTTTGCCTTCTACGACTCCCAGGTGGCACAACGTAGTGGTACTTTAGGTCTTGTACTCCAACCTCAAATCCTAAACTTTAACCCCTAGTCCTTTCGTACTAGTGATTGGTTCTTTAGTCCTTCCGTCCTCGGAAGAGTCATCGTTGGGGTCTTCGGACACATCGACCCCGAGTTTTACGACCTTCTATGACGAGAGGTCGGATCTTAAGACGAACTTCTGTGTGTTCCGGAACCTTTATACAAGAACGACGGAAAGACCCAGTCTACGAGGTGATTTTGTTTTCTTAATTTAAGTCTTTTCACCCCGTAGAATCACGTCCTCTCCCCGGGTCGTTTGAACCTTCTTTCTTTGGGTAAACTGGGTAAATTCAACCTCGTCCTCTACCTTCGAATGTTTTTTTTTTTTTTCTTTTCTTTTCTTAACCGTAGACCAATATGTCTTTTCCTAAAAGATTAAATTGATCCCTTAAATTCCTTTTCATCATTCTTCTAATAATTTTTACTTTTGAACTCCGTCTTGTTTTTTCGTCAACACTCTCCTCTCAACTGACAACTAATACGTGTACACAATAAATTTATGTTTATTTTCAATTGTACTCCCGGAAAGGTCTACTGTTTGTCTACCCCCTTTCCACCTTTGTCACTGTCTAAAATAAAAGAGTCCGAGGTTTTAGTGACACCTGTCACTAAAGTACGTCGGCACTTTAATTTTCTACGAACGAGAAACCTTGATTTCGATGTTGTTTGGATCTGTCTCCTACTTTTTCATCTCTGTAGTGAAACGATTGTTTCCGGACATATCAGTTTCGATACCAAAAAGTCAGTAGTACATACCTAGACTCTCAACTTGGTATTTCTTCCGACTCACGGCTTCTTAACTACAAAAACATGACACCACGACCTCTTCTGAGAACTCTTAGGGAACCTATAGTTCCTCTAGTTTGAGTAGTTAGTATTTCCTTTAGTCAGGACTTATAAGTAACTTTTCTGACTACGATTTCGACTTGGAGGTTATGAAACCGGTAGATTACCCTTCTCGGTTGAGAAACTTTTTCTGCGATTACGACTCTTTCTGACTCCCTTTATCCTTTCCCCCGTTGTTTTTTATCCTACTAACTTACCATAGTGGTTCAGTTACCTGTACCTAAACTCGTTTGAGACCCTCTACCACTTCGTGTCCCTTTGGACCGTACGACGTCCGGTACCCCATAGTTTTCGGTCTGTGTTGAATCGTTGACTTGTCGTTGTCCACTCAGTCGTCATTTCTTAGACACACGGTTATGTCCCTTCCTTTTCCTTTACCGTTGGATGAGGTGATAAGAACGGACCTTTTAAAGTACCTGTCTCCTCGTACCGTCTGATGTCAGGTGCACTAGTGTTTTCTCAGTCTATGCTGAATCACTGGTTTGTTATTATTGTTTGATATTTTGAATCCTTAAATACCTTCTGGGAGACCTCAGAAGGAAGTTGTGTATGCATATTTATACACGTACGTGTCTGTAAACCTGAAAAAAGTACGGATTTTTACATAATACGAAATGAGTAAGTCTCTATGGTCAGTCACAAAGGATTAGTTTCATTTCTGGTACTGTTTTGTCATACGGAGTCTTGAACGACGACGACGACGATTCGGTGAAATCAGCACAGGCTGAGACACGCTGGGGTATCTACCTTCGTACTGATAATTTATATATGAAATTTTATAATGATTTACCACCTAAGATCGACTAATTCATTTTAGGAGAAATTCTATATAACGGGTCGACCTTATTCTTCCCAAATATCTTAATTAATTAAAATTGACTTAAAATTACTTGATATAAATAATCCAATAAATCAAAAATTATGATATTTGTAAAAAAAGAAGTAGACATTGAGTTTTATTATTATTATTATTATTGATTTCCGTAGTCAAGTCGGTGAGTCAGTACAGACTGAGACGTTGGGGTACCTGACGTCGTGCGGTCCGAAGGGCCATGTAGTGGTTCAGGGTCTCGAACGAGTTTGAGTACAGGTAGACAGTCACTATGGTAGGTTGACAGAGTAGGATACAGTAGGGGAAGAGGAGGAAGGTAGTTAGAAAGGGTTGTCGTCCCAGAAAAGTTTACTCAGTCAAGGAGTGTAGTCCACCGGTTTCATAACCTCGAAGTCGAAATCGTAACCAGGAAGGTCACTTATAAGTCCCGGCTAAATATTCGTTTCAATTTTACATAAAAAAAAAATTATAGACTCCATATAAAAAATCAAGAGTTTAGAAATCTTTAAAAATCTATTAAAAACAATAAATTAAGATCATATCGTGTATAAGACATACTTAAATTAGAAACTTTTACACACCTAAGGATTCTTAAGGATTCTAAAGTACAAGAAGGTATGACAGAAAATTTTTTTACAAAATACACACGAATTTATCCGAAATCATCCACTACATACGGTGTCTAAAAGTCACTCACAAGAAATTGAGAGGTCACAAGAAATTGATGTCGTGTGTAATTGAGACAACAAGTTTAAAGGATATAGGAATAATAAATATATAACCATTTAAATAGATGACTTTAGACCATAAATAGACCATACACAGTTGACTTTCTCTACAAATTTTTATTTTACCTACCTTACTAGAGACAAGAAGAGGTTCCTTTTGGTAAGTTAGTGTCATTAGGTTCAGATACGGGGTTGGTCATTGTGACTTTTTCGATTCAGTATATCAAGATACTTCTGGATGTTCTGGAAGATCTTGATTGTGGGATTTTTCTACAGGAAAAGTAATATCCCCTGAACTTACGTTTTCATCCTTCAGTTCTTTGTGGACCTCATTGTCCGTTTAAACCGGAATCTCATGTCTTACTTCGTCCCGTTTCCGATTATCTCAAAACCGTTCTCTTGTGTGTCCAGTATCGTTTGTGAAAGAAGGTCTTTGTGTTCTCTTGTGAGATGTGTACCTGTAGTGGTCTACCAGTTTTGTCTTTAGTCTAACTAATATAAGAAATGTCGGTTTCTACCTCTTCGAGATGTGTCAGTCGTTTTTATTCTGGCCCTCGACTGACACAGAGTCTAGTACTTGAGGAATAACGGTTTAAGTCTGAATTTAACTTCTTTCATCCCTTTTGGTGAACCTCTTCCGTTATCGTTGGGTGAGGTCATGAGAACCTCTAAAGTGTTAAAGTTTCTTATCGTTCCTCTCTATTCTTTCGGAAAGAGTTACTAGTCATTTCTTTATCTCCTTTTGTTATCTTACCCTTTCTGATCTCTCGAGAAGTTCTTTTAATCTCTATGATTCCCTTGTAAAGTACGTTTCTACCTGTGTTATTTCCTGTCTTTACAATAACTGGATTGTCTTCTTCTATAATTTTCTCCACCGTTCTCATGTGTCTTCTTTACATGTTTTTTCTAGAAGTACTGGGTCTATTAGTGCTATCACACTAGTTAGTGGATCTCGGTCTGTAGGACCTTACACTTCAGTTCACCCGGAATCCTTCGTAGTGACAATTGTTTCGATCGCCTCCACTACCTTAAGGTCAACTCGATAAAGTTTAGGACTATCTACTACGATATTTTCACGACGTGATTTATACGGTCGTTTGAACTTTTTGAGTCGTCACCAGTGTCCTGGACTTTCTAGTCAAAAGTAAGGTTAGGGTTTCTTTCCGTTACGGTTTCTTACGAGTTTGATTACGTGTTAACGTGAGTAGAGTGTACGATCATTTCATTAAGAGTTTTAAGAGGTTCGGTCCGATGGTGTTGTGCACTTGATACTTGAAGGTCTACAAGTTCAACCAAAATTTTTTCCATCTCCTTGGTCTCTAGTTTAACGGTTGTAGACGACCTAGTAGTTTTTTCGTTCTCTCAAGGTCTTTTTGTAGATGAAGACGAAAAAACTGATATGGTTTCGGAAACTAACACACCTAGCTTGATTTGACACCTTTTAAGACTTTCTCTACCCTTATAGTCTGGTGGACTGGACGGAGAACTCTTTGGACATACGTCCAGTCCTTCGTTGTCAATCTTGACCTGTTCCTTGTTGTCTGACCAAGGTTTATCCTTTTCCTCATGCAGTCCCGACATATAGCAGTGGTACAAATAAAATGAATATACGTTTCATGTAGTACTCTTTGCGACCCGACCTTCTTCGTGTTCGACCTTAGTTCTAATGACCCTCTTTATAGTTATTAGACTCTATACGTCTACTGTCGTGGGAATACCGTCTTTCATTTCTCCTTGACTTCTCGGAGAACTACTTTCACTTTCTTCTCTCACTTTTTCTTTCGAGTTGTAAGTTTTTTGATTCTAGTACTGTAGACCAGGGTGGTGAAGTACCGTTTATGTACCCCTTTCATCTTTCACAGTCTGAAATAAAACCCCCCGAGGTTTTAGTGACGACTAAAACTGACGTCGGTACTTTAATTTTCTGTGAAAGAGGAACCTTCTTTTCAATTCTGGTTGGATCTATCGTATAAGTTTTCGTCTCTGTAATGAAACGGTTGTTTTCAGGTAGATCACTTTCGATACCGAAAAGGTCATCAGTACATACCTACGCTCTCAACCTGATATTTCTTTCGACTCGTGTTTTCTTAACTACGAAAACTTGACACCACAACCTCTTCTGAGAATTCACAGGGAAACTGACGTTCCTCTACGTTGGTCAGGTAGGATTTCCTTTAGTCAGGACTTATAAGTGACCTTCCTGACTACGACTTCGACTTTGAGGTTATGAAACCGGTGGAATACGCTTCTCGACTGAGTAAACTTTTCTGGGACTACCACCCTTTCTAACTTCTGCTCTCATCTTCCTCTATTATCTCCTACTCTACCAACTTACCGTAGTGGCTGAATTAGCTGTACTCAAACTCACTTGAGGCCTTCAACCGTTACCTGTCCCTCCTGACCGCTCAACGGTAAATATGACAACGTTTCTCAGCCTGTGCAGACTACCTGACTTGACTTGACTTTTTATTTTATATAGTAGGAAACACGTAAACATAAGAAGGGGAACACCTAGACAGTTAAAAAACGAATTCATAAAACTTTAAATCTTATTGACATAGAAAAACTAATAAGTCTGGATGATAGTAAAACTAAACTAGACTGAAGTTCCAAAAACGGAATTTTCGAACAACATTAGATTATATCATTGGTTGAAATAGAACTAATCAAAAACGTACCATAAATATAGATTATTAAGAAAAAAAAAAAAAAAAAAAAAAAAAAAAAAANAAAAAAAAAAAAAAAAATGATAAGGTGAGGTGAGTCGTACACACGAGTATATGAGTCAGCACAGGCTGAGAACCGTTGGGGTATATGACATGGGTACATGGGTAGTCCGAGAAGACAGGTACCCTAAGAAGGTCGTTCTTATGACTGTACCCAACGGTAAAGGAGGAGGGTATGTAAAAAGACTGGGTCCCTAGTTTGAGCAGAGAACAGAGACCGTAATCACGGTAGACCCATCGGCGAACCTTACGTCTTAGTTTAGAGACTGGTCCCTGGTGTGGGTAGGGGGAAACTTCGGAATTGGTGACCTGACGGTGTCTTTATTATAAGAAAAATTAAATTAAGAAAGGAGAGTTGAAGTCCCTTAAGAATACGAGAGTTCCACAGTGAACAAATTTTTACGTATAATAAATATATACACATGTACATATATATACATTTATTAAGTAACGTAAAAACTTTTCAAGACTGTTAGAAATCGACTTTCAAACAGGTGGACGGACCTTACATTATTATAAATGAAATTTATTTTTAGACTACCAAATAAATAAGGAATAGAGTAACGAAAATATAATAAAAAGGAAAAAAAAGAAAGTTCGAATAACTTTTAACAAAGAAAAAAAAGATAAGTCAGTAGAGTACTATTGGATTCTTCGATCTCATACATAGGAACTGAATATTTTTAAACCTCAACTAACCATCAAGGAAAAAAAGGGGAAAAAGAAGTATGTGATACTCTCTTTGTATATAGAGAATGAGGTAAATAAACGAAAAGTGGAATACGAGAAAATCACACCACACGAAATAAAAAGATATATACAACTTGGGATTTTCTGACATCGATAACGACGTGTCAGTTGTAGGAAAGTCAAATTGGGTGTATAAATAGTAAAATCAAGAAGGAAGAAGGAAGGAAAGAAGGGATTTAAAAGGAAGAAAGGAAGAAAAAGAAAGGAAAGGTAGACCTCATTAAAAGGAACACTGACTTTTTGTATAAAATCTCAAAGATAACCTAAAAGGTCAGACCCCACACGACCAGTATTTGAGATTAAGAGTGAAAACAGTAGGATTTTTACAGAAATAAAACGGAAGTAAAAACTACCTATAGAAACGACTAACAATTGAAAGTTCGAATATAAATAAAAGAAAGTGACACATTTCGAATAAAAAGATGATCGAAGAACAAAGGAACGACTACACCTTATTAGCTAACTGACGAGACAAAAAAAAAAAAGGGATCGTCGACGTAAAATCTATAAAAATAAAGAAACCATAAGTCTTGAAAGTGACTATACCTAGTTACATCTAAAGTCAGATGAAAGAGACGATCCTTAAGAAACCCGAGAGATTAAGAAATTAGTTAAGGACCTTAAAAAATCGGTAATATAGAAACTAATATTTAAAAAAATAAAAAGAGAAGAGTCGACCTAGAGGTTAGCTTGGATACGATCTAGTACAAACAACATTCTAAAATAAAAAACACAAAAGGGAGAAATAGACACGGACACTAAGTAACACCCATATAAAAAAAAAGAGGAGGACAGAAAAAACCAGTCGAAACAGACTATGACCCTCCCTAACCCCCGTCCTCCTCTTCCCCTGCTGTCTCCTACTCTACCGACCTACCGTAGTGACTGAGCTACCTGCACTCAGACGTACTTGAGGCCCTCAGCCACTACCTGTCCCTCCGGACCGCCCGACGCTAAGTACCCCAGCGTTTCTCAGCCTGTGCTGACTCTCTGACTTGACTTGACTTGACACATTATCTTGACAGACGTAACTAACTTTACAAGAGATAAACGTAAAAGGTTATGTCACCGCGATTTGTACGTACTGATACCTCGTGAACTTTACAACGATCATGTTGTCTTCTTAAATTAGAAAAGGACTCATATTAAAATATTTTGAAAATCAAACTTTATGAAAATCTAAATGTCTTCTCAACGTTTCTACCATATTCCTTAAAGAGTCATTCAAAGTAAGTCGAAAGTGATTTCAATTGATACTTTGTAACTAGTTTTGATTTTACAATTCATCACCATTTTATCATAATTGATTCGATGTTAGTAATGAACTAAAAGTGGTAAAAAAAGGTAATTGCAGGAAATAGATAAGGTCTTAAGTAGGTCCTATGATGCAAGGTAAATTAGTGAAATATAGGTCAGACACTTAAAGAATGTACAGAAACAGGAGGTACTGGACCCGTGAAAGTTTCTCTTGACCGTTCGATAAAACACCTTACAAAGAGTTATAAATAAACATCCTACAAAAAACATTAACCTAACACCTATACTTAAACCCCTTACTATAGTGTATCCACCAAGTGGGAGGAGTAGAGTAGTATATTTGTTTCAACTATGACTAACGTATCGATTCCTACACGGACAGTCCAAATAGATGACGTTTCAATATAGAAAGGTGTACTAAACACAATCTTATGTCTGGTTTATGTTCCGCTTCTCAATTCAGGATGGAGTACCTGTCTCGTGATAGTTTCTTAAACATCTGTATATAATTTCGGTAATCTCATTAATTATTTAACCCCCTCCACTCACTATGTAAGTCTCATACGTTGTTAGGACAATAAGGAATTTTAAAATGGATGATTACAATTATAAATAATCACCAAGAGAGGACGTCGTCAATAATGATACTATATGATTACCACTAAAATTTTAAAGGAATGAGGAAGACGTAAATAATTGACATAACGAAGACATTTTTTCTCAACTGGGAGGTGTATACAAATAATTAATTAATTAAGTAAGTAAATAAGTAAGTGAATAGATATTGTCATACCTGAACACCCATAAAAAAAAAGAGAGACATGACGTAATGATATATAAAACAAAGGTAACAAGATCGAAACCAGTCTTCCTCGAAAAGGTTCAATCGAACGTACAGTAAACGGTATAGGGTAGACACACACACATTTTCTACCTCCCTCTCTCTCTCTCGTTCTCTCTCTATCTTCCGTAAAAAAAAAAAAAATGAAAGACCGTAATATTTTACAAGATGTGATTACTGTCTAACTTTAATATTACCCAATTATATCAAGTCACCCGAAGGGTCAACCGAGTCACCATTTCTTAGACGGACGGTTCCTCCTCTACGTCTAAACTAGAGACCCAGTCTTTCAGGTGATATTTGGTGAGGTCATAAGAACGGACCCTTTAGGGTACCTATTCCCTTGGACCGTCCGATGTCAGGTACTCCAACGTTTCTTGACCTGTACTGAATTACTGACATGATGTCGACTTTATGTCGAGTCTGTATTTTTTTGTCTCAATCCACCGGTGACTCACAGACCAGAATCCACCTAGAACTTCTGGTCTATGAGTGGTGACTTTTGGACTTGAAAAGAAACTTGATATAGTCTACGTTCCTGTGGTGGTCGGGTCGGTGTAAGTCTTGTTGTGGACGGTCGACGTGGAAATAACAGAGTTCAAGAGGGAAACATTGATGTGACTGAAGTCTGGAGTTAGTTAGGATTTAATCGTTCGTGGGAATGATGACCGGTCGAGATTGATATCAAGGAGATTAATTGACGTAGGAATCTCGAACGGAAACATTCGGAGAAAGTAAAACATCAGGTCGTCTTGTATTAAGTTTACGAAGAACTTAGATAGACAGGGTCTGTAGTCAGGATTGTTTAGGGTTTATGTCTAGAAAAATAAAGTTAGTCTAAAGACAGAGACTTTAAAACCAACTATTAGAGTAAAAGAGAAAAACAAACAAACAAACAAAAAGGACAGGGTTGGGATCTTAGTCTGTAAAGAAAATCCTAAAGATCGAGGTAAATTATCTCTTAACATAAGTTCTTGTTTTAAACATTACTTGTATTAAAATTAATCTTCATCGATAAAGAATAATTATAAATGGTATAACCTGTCGTACCATGCTCTAGTAAGTAAGAAAAATGTCAAAAAGAATCAGTTTTTGATAGTAAGGGTATAGAATAGTAATGGTCATTAACGTTGGGAGGTATATAATTATAATACGCTATTAGACTGGTAGTAGAGAAAAACGGGTCCAGTGAGAGAGGTCATGGTGTTGAGGTTGATAAGAATAGTGGAACTTAGATAATTAAGATTATGAAAAGTGACGTAGGTAGAATTTAAAGTACTAATCAATAGTATTGATGAGGGAACTCAGTAAACAAGGAGAGAGGTAGTATGAGACTTGAGACGGAAGAATCGTGAAGAAGACTCTTTAACTTACATCTTTCCTTTTTCTATCGGTAGGGTTACTGGTCAGAGTAAAACTTGTGCACTAATGTTTGATGTTGCGAGGTCACTTTGTAGTGTGTATAACGATTAGATGAAATAGTAAGAAACTTTACTGATAAAAGAGGTTATTAAGGAGAGGGTAAAAATTATTAAGGATGTAGTTAAGATGGTCCTAGTAAGGAGTCTCTTGAAACTTTGCCAATATATTGAAGTCTCTCTTTAAAGAACCATCACCGATATGGTTCAGAGGTTTAAGGAGTTCTTAAAAGTAATAGGTTCTAATCGTACCTGTAACACTACAAAAAAAGAATCTCTTTATCTTTTTTACGTAGAGTCTTTGTTGATAATTCTTGACTTTTAATTACAAAAAAAAAAAAAAAAGACCAGTTGAACATACATTCAGAAAAACGAAGAGTATATTGAGATCCACCTTCCTTCCTGGTGGTGTTTATTTTCAAAATATAAGGATGGTAAGTTTGTCCACCTTAAAGTGTCTTTCTAAATTAAACTAAATCTTTTTTAGTTAAACTGTAAAGAAAAAAATAAAAATTGAATAAAAATGAAATAAAATGAAATATTATGACATGACCAAAACTGTATGTAACTGTACTTAGGTGGTGCCCACATGTACGCTAGGGTTTGTAAAGAACTTGATTCTACGTCACTACCTTTTAAATATGGACCGGGTTTTGAGGTGACTGCCGTCGGGTGGTCCGAGGGGGTAGGGACCCTAAGAGGTCCGTTCTTGTGACCTCACCCAACGGTAAAGGAAGAGGTTACGTACTTTCACTTTTCACTTTCATTTCAGTGAGTCAGTACAGACTGAGAAGTTCTGGGGTGTCTGACGTCGGATGGTCCGAGGNGACCGGGTTTTGAGGTGACTGCCGTCGGGTGGTCCGAGGGGGTAGGGACCCTAAGAGGTCCGTTCTTGTGACCTCACCCAACGGTAAAGGAAGAGGTTACGTACTTTCACTTTTCACTTTCATTTCAGTGAGTCAGTACAGGCTGAGAAGTTCTGGGGTGTCTGACGTCGGATGGTCCGAGGAGACAGGTACCCTAATAGGTCCGTTGTCATGACCTCACCCCACGGTAACGGAAGACGTGTTATACCTTACTATGAATCCAGATTTTTAAAAGTAAGTGGTGTATTAATGTAGTGTCTGTCTTATTTTGAGGTCGTACCCCCGATTGATTTCATTTCGTTGTCGGTAATGGGCTCTTTCTAGGTGACACATTTCCACTTACCACGAGAGTTTTGAGTGATTACTAAACCACTTATTTTCTTCTGAAATTACTTAGACTCAGACACTTTTATGTAGTTTTACGAATTTTTGGGAAGTCTTTTATGTTCTACTGTACCCTTTAATAAAAAAGTTGTACTGTCTCATACTTACGAAGGAAAAGTCTTGACAAAAAGTGTTATAATTAAAGACACATTAAGGGACAAAAGAGTCAGTGAGTCACCACAGACCGGAAAGCACTGGGGTACCTGACATCGGGTGGTCCGAGAAGATAGGTGTTTTAAAGGATCCGTTCTTATGACCTCACCCCACGGTAAAGGAAGAAGTCCTATAGAAGGGTTGGGTCTCTAGTTTGGGTACAGAGGACGTCAAGGACGTATCCGTCCGTCTAAGAAATGGTGACTCGGTGATTCCTTCGGACATCGGTTTTATCTCTACATGTTGTATTGAATCAGAATCGTGTAAGATCACTTTTTATTATTATTTTTTTTCACAAACAAAAGGATTAAGACTTGAATTGTGATTCAAAACCTATCCACCATCTTTTTTAACAAGATAGATAAAATTTTTCACTGTTTAAAGGGGGCTTAGTCCTACACAAAATCCTTACTTTACCGATGGTACCCTCTTCTCATTCAATTTGTAATTTACCCCGTTACCACTGAGAGGTCCCGATTCGTTACCACCGTTGACTACCTTACAGATTAAAAGGGTCTGAAACATCGGTAAGTATCAGTGTCTCGATTGTTATCAAGTGGCTGAGATCGACTTGTCGACTCATATAATCTTATCCGAGGACCTCAATCATTTTAGATGTAGTGAATATGAAGTCTAGTTTATAAACTAGGTTACCACAACGGGACCTCTTGAAGTATGATACCTTCATACATGGAGACCATACAATTCTGGTTATCCACCCTCCTGTTATTCATCGCAAGAGACGAAGATCGAGTCAGTGTGACGTGGGGTGGTACGAGGGTTTAAGAGAGTTGATGATTTTGACGACCCCGGTCTACCCCCCTTCTACCTCCACCTCTCTTTCCTCTTCTTTCTACTCTCTTTTTTCAACTAACTAACGGAGGTGTCACTCCGGTTAGTGTGTGTCTATTGAAGTCACCTTAGTCGGATTCGGAACAGTGGACTTCTGAAGATTCTCGTCTTTCAGAATTGATTTATCAATTCGAAAACTCTCCAATCCACTGTCGTTAAAAGATAGATGGAGAATTTTCAAACGGAGAGTTCCACAACGGGTAACTAGTCGTCGTACTCACAGTGACCCTCTAACGATCTTTAAGTCTTAGAGATTCTCCAGAGTCTCCATAATTATAATTTAATCTTAGACTTAGAATTGTTCTAGGAATCAATAAAGTATATGAGTAATTTCAACCTCTTCCTTACGAAATTTTAAACGTAAGGTCTTGGTCTCTTGGACGTATACTAGGATTCATAATTTCCGAGAACTAGTAGATACGTAAACCAACGGATCACGGATTCTTTGAACCTCTTTCTCTTATCTGATGTATCATTGTGCCGGGGTTTCGTTTGTTTACAGTTGTAAAAAGTCTCATCGTGATCAAATACAGTACCGTTATATGTTTGAATCTTTAGAGTCACTGAAATATGGTATCATTAACCCCTAAAAACAGAAAAAAGTATGTACAACGTCGAGTCGTATCCTTATCACTAGAAGACGAAATATCCCACCGGTAAACCTTGTCACCAGTGGTTTCAGTGACACCGTCCTTTTCTACTTTCACCGAGTGATCGAGAAATAATAGAATCGGATTTTTACTGTTTGTAGTCAGGACAAATACTCGGTGACCCGTTTTGACCAATTTATCACTTCAAGTACTTATAAATCACTGACGACGACGTTAGAGGGACACACGAGAGTATTAATAGTAAAATTTTTAAACCAAGTGTAAAAGTACAAAGAAGATATCGTCGAGTCTAAGTAATTTCCGGTAGACAAAACCAATAAGATGAATAAAAAGGAGAGTGAATGATGATCTAAGGACAATCTTATACACAAAAACAAACAAACAAACAAACAAACAAAAATATCCGATTGACCCCGAGGTCAGGTCGAAGACCCTATGGAATACACCAGAGGTCACTTAATACTGTCACTTTTACGGAGACGGGAACACTTGATCGTACAAATTCCGTAGTCATATAGTCAGAGGTCAACAGTGGGTCGTCGTTCGAGAGTCAAGGTGGGTCTGGGGGTCTGAGGTCTCTTTTTAACTTAAGTCGGGCAGAAACGCTAAAGAAAATCAAGAAGTACATGGTATTCCTGTGTTTGTGTAATTTAAGGTGGAGGGTAGTAGTAGACTCTATTAAACACTAGAGACATCTGGTTCGATAAACATCTTAGAAGATACATGGTTACGAGTGAGGAACCTAAGAACCTACGATATAGGGGTCCGAGGAGAAAGTACTCCTGTACTTGAGGACTCGGCCCGAAGGGACTACAGAGTCTACCATTTCTTAGACGGGTGTTACACCCTTTGGACCCTAACTAGGGAACCAACCCTTTTAGGAGACCTCTTCCCTTACCGATATAAAAAAGACCTCTTAGGGTACCTGTCTCCTCAGGAACCCTAGTGTTTGTCAACCTGTAACGACTTCGTTGAATCGTATGTGTGTGTTTGAGGACTCGGTCGAGAAAGATGGTCATTGACCTGTCTGACCGGGGTAATCGTAATGGACGGATAATTCGGAACGACGGTAACGAGTCGTGGTATTTCTATATGTCATTATACTCCCTTGATCCCACGTGGATTTAATATTAAATGGGCCTTAAAAATGAAAGAGTAAAATATCCTTTGTTCCTTTGAGTCGAATTCTATAAAATATGAGAAACATGATTCAGTTAATCCGTTATTTTACGTCTCTCTAATCTCGGTTCCAATCACCGAGGTCGAAGGTTCCATAAACATAACTTGTCCAAGTTAAATGAATGTAGTCGAAGTCATAGTTCCAGTCCATTTACCCTTTGTCAGATACGACCTTAGTGTTTTCGTTCTCCTTGTGTGTACATAGGCACCTATACCAATGGAGTTCCAGTATCTACCCCTTCACCACAAACTCTTAGTCCAGAGTTGTTCCCCGGAAGACCGACCACAGGAAACTCGGTTATCTCGTTTTGGTTCAAACGAAGTCTTCATCAAAATAAAAAGTAGTATCTTACCTTTTCTCGTGTAACCGTTAGTACTCATGTTCGAGAGGCCCTTTCCCCTACCCGTCCCAGAACAGTCGGCCCTTCCGCACCTCAGGAACGTAGAATTCACGTCGATACTGTGTTGCCGAAGTATTCCTAGATCAGTCACCCCTCCCTCGTCTCAAGAATGTTCAGACCATGTCGGAGTAACGAGTGTCAAGAATAAGGTCTAGCGTTACACTCTCCATGTCGTAAAGACGTCTGTCGAGTGGTGGTGTAAAAACATGACTTCTCAGTCAACCCACACAGGCGAAACGTGATTCTTGGGACCAGACTTCATGGTCCCCCGTTCCAGGGACGTGGGATGTTCGTTCACTTTGATCTACTCTGTGTCGTCTTTTCTTTTCCAATCTGAAATAAAATTGTGAGTCTAAAATAAAAATAAAGGGTCTCATAACAATTACCCGAAACGACCAACTGTTTAGGAAGAAGACAACAAGCAGGACGAGGAGTAAGAACTCTCCACGAGCCCCAAGTCCAGATAGAAAACATTGATGGAGACGACTAGACTCCGTAGTAGTATTAGGTCCCTCTCCTCGTCATGAAGAGGGGTCGACGGAAATCCACACAAACTAACAAGGGTCCGGAATCGGGACTCGTAAATGGGACTTATTGGTGGTAAACAGATTACAAAACCTGTGTTTCCCAAGGTCTGTCAAATTGTACGTACTGGGTTTATAATCTTGTCTTATTACCAGTGTACAGTCGAAAGAGGACTTTTACTTCCATAAGTCCCAAAAAAGCACAAAAAAAAAAAAAAAAAAAACGCCATCCGTTTTCATATATGGGACTACGACTCCGAGTGACGGAACCGGATTTAAAGGGACCAGAGTGAAAACAACAACAGGTCTTGTCTTCGACATTCAATCTCACCTCAAGTGTTCGTATCAGTTCCCCCAGAGAACGGGGTCCAACTAAGAGGTCCCCAACCCCGAGACCCCGGAGAAGTAAGTTCACTCTACACGGATACCTCACTTGAGTACATTGACATCCGTATCACCTACCAATCTTGGTGGTTCACTCCAGGTAAGGTGAATCGTCACTTGACTAGAATTCACGATGACCAAAAGGTCCAAAAGTCGAAATGGGTCGGAGGACCGACCCTCCCCTCCTCCCAGACTAGTCACCCACGTTCGTCGTGGACCAATGGTATAAGACACTCTCCAAATTTCTAAAGAGGATGGACCTCCCGTATGAATTCAACAAGTAAAGTTCCCCTCTATACCCCAACCAAATGGGAAAAGAACCAACACCCCTTACCCATATGGAATACCCTTAAGTTTACCCGAATTGAAATTGAATGAGGAACCCCGATTGGTGGGTACCTCGTCCCGTTATCTTCGTTGAATTAGGTTAAAAGAACTCACAGGACCGTATCGAACCAATTGTGAACATAGTTCCAGACTAACGTAGAGAGATGAAAGAGACTATTGACCTCAGAGACGCGACTCACCTTCCAGGTAAAATACGGGTCCTGTGAACAATGGGGTGAAACAGTGAACTCTGTGTTTACGACCTAGTAGTAATGAAACGTCCCTAGGACCCTTGGGTTTGGACTTCTGATAATAAAAATCATTGTGGAATCGGTGAAGTCGACGACAAAGACAAGATCGTCTCTTACGAAGACAGGTGGATCTTTTACACACATGCTCCTGGTTCCTGATGGACTTTAAAGGGTCATCAGGGTTATCCGTCCCTTTGGTTAGAAGTTTAAAACCAGTCCTATATCGAGAGACCAAAGTTACCCGGAATAGACCCCCGGAAACCCCTCCGACCAAAACCCCAACAAGTAACACGTGTACCACGTCCAGAGTCGATAGGGTAACTAATTTGAAAAGAACGGTCTTTAATGGTACTGGAGCTCATTGGTCAATATATCCCTAAGGGTGGACCTGACTCAAGGAACTACTCGGAGGGTCTACCGAACTGTTCGACGTCAACCCCTTTCTTCATAACAGGCACTAGTAGTCGATTGGTGTGTACCGGAGGATCCGGAGATGACGTCGGGGTAAAAAAACCAGATTAAGAAGGAAACATGTCCGATCCCTCATAATCTATCTAGATGGGAACCTCCATACTCCCTATCAACGGTTCAATGACCAAGATCCCGACGGGAAAGTCGTAAACGAAGGTGGAGTAATAAGGGGAAATAATAGAGACGCAGGGAGAAACCATTGGGATGTGACTTAGTGACGGTGGAAAAACCTTCGACATAACAAGGGTTCTCGAAGTTATACGAACCTTCGGTACAAGGTGGACAAATAAGAGACGTCATTTGTATGGTGAAAGGAAGGTTTATTGGGATACACGAACATCTTACCACATACGTGTAGTCCTTAGACACGTTTATAAATCATAGAAGGGACAGGGTTCGAGATTCCGAGTCCACTCCCGATAGTCAAGATGGAAACCCCGTTTTCAGCCAAAACACTAAAATACTGAATCTAGACCCTCCAGTGACGCATAGGTCAACCGACACGGATAGACAGAATAAGTAACCTGGGACCGTTCCGTACTCGTCCCTTTGACCTACTTTGAGAGTTCCTCAACCTCCTTGACGTCAGTTCAGTCCTCTTCCCCTACTCTCTCCTACTCTATCAACCTACCGTAGTGGCTGAGGTACCTGAACTCAAACTCGTTTGAGGTACTCAACCACTACCTGTCCCGTCGGACCGTACGATGGCAGGTACCCCAGTGTTCCTCAGACTGTGTTGACTCACTGACTTGACTTGACTTTTTGACGTCTGTACAAATAAGAGAGAACCGACCGTGTCGTGGCCAAGTCGTCTACACTCATGTTGCACTACACACACGTGTCACGATATTTACTAGATTGGACAATGTATTGGTACGTCTTAGTAACAAATGTCTTGTACCCCGTACTGACTCTCTTGTAACTCGTTCTTTCGGACTGGTGGTGGTAGAACCGATTGACTATAAAGGGATGTGGTAGACACTTGTTAAGCAGAAGATGGAAACCCTCTCCGAACAAGGATCCAACCCTGTTGATTTTATCTGGCACAGATACCAAAGATATATTAGTACGAAGTCTCCGGGGTAAAGACACCCACCGTCCTAAAGTACACACTGTCCAAAAAACAAAACAAAGCAAAAATTAAATAAAAAAATAACTTCCTATTAACAAAATGGCTTAAAACAACAAAAGACAGTTTGGAGTTGTTCTTAGTCGGTATCCATATGTATATATAGGAGGGAAAACTTGGAGGGAGGGTAGAGGGAGGAGTAGAGTGAGGAGATCCAACTATGTCTCGGGAACAAACTAAAAGGACTCGGTACCTCGTTTAAGGGTGACCGATAGATAAAATGTATACCATTACATTCAAAGGTACCATACGAAAGGTATTTAGAGTGGGAGAGGAGGGAGGAGGGAGAGGTGAAGGTATTGAGATAAGAGGTACAGAGAAAGAGGTAACAACGGGATATTTATTTAAGAAGTCTTGGTAAAAAGATATAAAGTATATATACACAATCTTACGTTATAAATAGAAAGAGAAAGACTGAGTGAAATGACACATATTATCCAAGATCCAAATAGATGGAGTGGTCTTGCCTTAGTTTACATAAGGAGAATACCGACTCATTATAAGGTAACACATATAAATGGTGTTGAAGAAATAGGTAAATAGACAGTCACCCGTAGATCCAACGAAGGTACAAGATCGATAACATTTATCACGAAGGCCCTTGTTAGCCTATATACACAGAAAAAGTTAAAACCAAAGGAGACCCATATACGGATCCTTACCCTAACGACCCAGTATATCCTTTGAGTCGTCATCGGTGTCCTGACCTTTTCCAGCAACAAGTAAGGTTAGGGTTTCTTTCCGTTACGGTTCCTTACGAGTTTGTGTTAACGTGAGTAGAGTGTACGATCATTTCATTACGAGTTCTAAGAGGTTCGGTCCGAAGTCGTTATGTACTTGGTACTTAAAGGACTACAAGTTCGACCAAAATCTTTTCGTCTTCTTGGTCGCTAGTTTAACGGTTGTAGGCGACCTAGTAACTTTTTCGTTCTCTCAAGGTCTTTTTGTAAATAAAGACGAAATAACTGATACGGTTTCGGAAACTGACACACCTAGTGTTAGTTGACACCTTTTAAGACTTTCTTTACCCTTATGGTCTGGGGGACTGGATGGAGAACTCTTTAGACATACGTCCAGTCCTTCGTTGTCAATCTCGCCCTGTACCTTGTTGTCTGACCAAGGTTTGTCCTTTCCCTCATACAGTTCCGACATATAACAGTGGGACGAATAAATTGAATATATGTCTCATATAGTACTCTTTGCGACCTGACCTTCTTTGTGTTCGACCTTAGTTCTAACGGCCCTCTTTATAGTTAGTGGAGTCTATACGTCTACTGTGGTGGGAATACCGTCTTTCACTTCTCCTTGAGTTTTCGGAGAACTACTTTTTCACTTTCTCCTTTCACTTTTTCAACCGAATTTCGAGTTGTAAGTCTTTTGTTTCTAGTACCGTAGACCAGGGTAGTAAAGTACTCTTTATCTACCCCTTTGTCCCCTTTGTCACAGTCTGAAATAAAACCCCCCGGGGTTTTAGTGACGTCTACCACTGACGTCGGTACTTTAATTTTCTGCCAATGAGGAACCTTCTTTTAAATACTGGTTGGATCTATCGTATAAGTTTTCGTCTCTGTAATGAAACGGTTGATTCAAGGCAGATCAGTTCCAATACCAAAACGGTTATCAGTACATACTTACACTCTCGACCTGACACTTCTTCCGTCTCACGGCTTCTTAACTACGAAAACTTGACACCACAACCTTTTCTGAGAACTCTCAGGGAACCAGACGTTCCTCTAGGTTGATCAGGTAAGATTTCCTCTAGTCAGGACCCACAAGAAACCTTCCTTACTACGATTTCGACTTTGAGGTCATGAAACCGGTGGAGTACTCTTCTCAACTGAATAACCGTTTCTGAAACTACGACCCTCCCTAACCCCCGTCCTCCTCTTCCCCCGCTGTCTTCTACTCTACCGACCTACCGTAGTGACTGAGCTACCTGCACTCAGACTCACTTGAGACCCTCTACCACTACCTGTTCCTCCGGACCACACGACGCTAAGTACCCCAGCGTTTCTCAGTCTGTGCTGACTCGCTGACTTTACTTAACTTGACTTGACTACCACCAAAATAAGGATCAAAAAATTTCTTAGAGGTATGACAGAAGGTATCACCGATATAGTTAAATGGAAGAATGGTTTACAAGTTCTCGAGGGAAAAGAGGTGTGGGAGAGGTCGTAAACAAAAATCTGAAAAACTACTACCGGTAAGACTGACTACACTTCACTATAGAGTAAAACCAAAATGAAATGTAAAGAGATTATTACCCCCTACAACTCGTAGAAAAGTACACAAACAATCGGTAGACATACAGAAGAAACCTCTTTACAGACAAATCCAGAAAAAGGGTGAAAAACTAACCCAACAAACAAAAGGACCATAACTCAACATACTCGACGAATATATAAAACCTTTAATTGGAAAACAGTCAACAAAGTGAACGATAATAAAAGAGGGTAAGACTCCTAACAGAAAAGTGGAACAAATATCGAAGGAACGACACGTTTTCGAAAATTCAAATTAGTCCAGGGTGAACAAATGAAAACAAAAATAAAGACAATCAGATCCTCCACCCAATATCTCGTAGTACGAAACTAAATACAGTAGCTCACAAGACGGATACAAAAGGAGATTCTCAAAATATCGAAGACCAGAATGTAAGTCCAGAAATTAGGTAAAACTCAAACAGAAACACATACCACAATCCTTCACAAGATTAAAGTAAGAAAATGTACCTCGACAGGTCAAAAGGGTCGTGGTAAATAACTTCTCCGACAGAAACGGGGTAACATATAAGAACGGAGAAAACAGTTTTTATTCCATGGGTATCCACGTACCTAAATAAAGACCCGAAAGATAGAAAAAGACAACCAGATATAAAGACAAAAATACGGTGATGGTATGACAGAACTGATATCGAAACATCATATTAGACTTCAGTCCTTCCAACTAAGAAGGTCGAGGTAAGAAAAGTTCTGACGAAACCGATAAGTCCCAGACAACACAAAGGTATACTTGACACTTTAAAAAACAAGATCGAGAGACTTTTTACGTTAACTATTAAACTATCCCTAGTGTATCTTAGATTTCTAACGTAAACCATCATAACAGTAAAAGTGTTATAACTAAGAAGGATGGGTCCTTATACCTTATAGAGAGGTACAGATAATTATAGTACAAACTAAAGAAAGTAGTCACAGAATATTAAAGACACATGTCAAGAGAACAGAGGAATCCATTCAAATAAAGATCTATAAATTGAGAAAAACAACGTTATCACTAACCCTAACTAAGGAATTAAAGAGACTAAAAGGTAACAATCATATATCTTTACGTTCAAAAGACACATAACTAAAAGATAGGACGTTGAAACGATTTAAGTGACTAGTCGAGATCATTAAAAGACTGTGATAGAAATCCCAAAAGATACATGTCATAGTACAGTACACGTTTGTTACTCCCGAAAAGAAGAAAAGGTTAGACCTAAGGAAAATAAAGAAAATGAAGAGACTAACGACATCGATCCTGAACGTCTTGATACGACATATTATCAACATTTTTACCTGTGGAAACAGAACAAGGACTAGAATCCCCTTTACGAAAGTCAAAGAGTAGTAATTCTTGTTACAAACGACATCCGAATAGTATATACAGGAAATAATATAATTCCATCCAAGGAGATACGGGTAAAAAACTTCTCAAAATTAGTATTTACCCACGACTTAAAACAGTTTCCGAAAAAGACGTAGAGAACTCTACTAGGAAACCAAAAATAGGAATTCAAACAATTATACTAAACGTATATATCTTCTTAGGAACGTAAGGACCTTATTTGGGTTGAACTAGTACCACATACTCGAAAAACTACACAACGACTTAAGACAAACGATTTTAAAACAACTCCTAAAAACGTAGATACAAGTAGTCACTATAACCGGACATCAACACACACACACACACACCCCCCCCCCCCCAACAGAAACCAAAACCATAGTCACACTACTACCAGAACATCTTACTCAAACCTTCACAAGGAAGGAGACATTAAAAAACTTTCTCAAAATCTTCCTATCCGTAATCGAGAAGAGATTTACAAACTATTTTAAGAGGACACTTCGGTAGACGAGGACCCGAAAACAAAACCCCCTCTAAAAAAAGTAGTGTTGAAGTCACAGTCACGAACATTAGCCCAATAAGTATTAAAGTTAAAGAAGGACCAAGTCAGAACCTTCTGACTTGAAAAGATTCTTAGACAAGTAAAGAAGGTCCAATATGTAAAATAACGTTATATCGACAAGTATTAACAAAGAATATTAGGAAAGATAAAGACGTAACAGACAACATTGGAGAGGAAAAATTAGAGATTAAAACAACTAAACTAAGAAGAGAAAAAAAAAGAACTACTCAGACCGATTTTCAAACAGTGAAAACAAATAGAAGAGTTTCTTGGTCGAAAATCAAATGATAACAAAGAAAGTAAAGAAAAAGTAAATAAAGCCGAGTCAAGAATATTATAGAAAGGAAGATGATTAAAAAAAAAGAAGGTAAGAAGAAAAAGGTTAACAACATCCACATTTCAATCCAATAGAGAAGTTACACAAAGAACTTCATCCAAACACAACGATATTTGAAGTGAGAATCCTGACGAAAACGACATAGACTATCCAAAACTAATCAACATAAAAGTAACAGTAAACAAAGATCTTTAAAAAACTAAAGGGAAAACTAAAGAAGTCATTGGACAACCAATAAATCTTTGTACAATAAAAGGTACACAAATACAAAGAATGTCAAAAAAAGAACATTGACTATAGATCAGAGTATCGAACACCAACCTCTTCTACGAACTATATTAAAGTCAAAAGAATTTAAATGACTCCAAACTAAACACTGGGTTATACACCAGATAGAACCTCTTACAAGGTACACATGAACTCTTCTTCTACATAAGAAGACGTAAACCTACCTTACAGGACTTCTATAGTTACTCTAGGTAGAGTAGATTACATAGTAAATTCTGAACACAAAGGAATAATTAAAAGACAAAACTACTAGACATGTAACCACACTCACCCCATAATTTCAGAGGATGATAATAACAAAGGTGACAAAGGGGTAGATAAAGGGTACTTCACTACCCTGGTCTACGGTACTAGAAGTAAAAGACTTACAACTCGAAATTCGGTTGAAAAAGCGAGAGGAGAAAGTGAAAGTAGTACTCCGAAAACTCAAGGAGAAGTGAAAGACGGTATTCTCACCACAGTAGACGTATAGACTCCACTAACTATAAAGAGGGCCGTTAGAACTAAGGTCGAACACAAAGAAGGTCAGGTCGTAAAGAGTACTACATGGGACTTATATTCAATTTATTCGTCCACTGTTATATGTCGGAACTGCATGAGGGAAAGGATAAACCTTGGTCAGACAACAAGGTACAGGTTAAGATTGACAACGAAGGACTGGACGTATGTCTAAAGAGTTCTCCATCCAGTCCACTAGACCATAAAGGTAGAGAAAGTCTTAAAAGGTGTCAAATAACACTTGGTATGTCAGTTTCCGAAACTGTGTCAATTGTTTTGTCACAGTCTGAAATAAAAACCCCCGAGGTTTTAGTGACGTCCACCACTGACGTCGGTACTTTAATTTTCTACGAATGAGGAACCTTCTTTTCAATACTGGTTGGATCTATCATATAAGTTTTCGTCTCTGTAATGAAACGGCTAATTTCAGGAAGATCAGTTACGAGACCAAAAAGGACACCAGTACATACCTACACTCTCAACCTGACACTTCTTCCGACTCACGGCTTCTTAACTACGAAAACTTCACACCACAACCTCTTCTGAGAACTCTCAGGGAACCTGACGTTCCTCTAGGTTGGTTAGGTAAGACTTCTAGTGGGACCTTAAAGAAACCTTCCTTACTACGATTTCGACTTTGAGGTCATGAAACCGGTGGAGTACACTTCTCGACTGAGTAACCTTTTCTGAGACTACGACCCTCCCTAACCCCCGTCCTCCTCTTCCCCTACTGTCTCCTACTCTACCGACCTACCGTAACGACTGAGCTACCTGGACTCAGACTCACTTGAGGCCCACAACCACTACCTGTCCCTCCGGACCGCACGACGTTAAGTACCCCAGCGTTTCTCAGTCTGTATTGACTCCCTGACTTGAATTGACTTGACTGATAATAACACAATTACAGTTAAAGAGGAAAATACACATAATCACAAACAGTATATATAACCCCACGAGGATACAACCCACGTATCTATGAATGTTAACAACAGAAAGAGAATCTAACAGAAGGAGAAGGAGGGATTTAGTAATATATCACAGGAAGGAATAGAGAATATTAGAAATAAAATTCCAGACAAAACAAACTATACTCCTAACGATGAGGTTGTAAAAAAACGAAGGGTAAATGTACCTTATATAAAAAGGTAGGAGAGTGAAAGACAGATATACGAAGAACATCTGTCGTATATATACCCACATGAAAAACATAGGTAAACCGATCAGACACAGAAAACCAACTTCGTGAATTGGGTAAATGTAAATTTCATTAATAACTATATATACAAGGATAACGGTAAAAGAATTAACAAACCCCAACTAAAATATATAGAAAAAAGAAGAGAACATAAAAAACTGATACATATAGTCAAATTGTAAACAACGTTTCGGTCAAACAACCATGACATCAGAGAATCGAAAACGAACAGACTTTTCGAATAAGGAGGTAGTTAAAACTTACTCTAGGAACGACTTATGTTCCATGTTCTAATGGAACGACTCATTGGAACCAACATCTAAAAAGGAAAAGTAACGAAATTTATATAGGACGGTAAGGGAAGACCGGACGTCTCAAAGACGACTTTCTAGTAGACACTTCACATACCCCAAAGTGAACATACAATGAACAACGAAAAGGGAACGACGAAAATTATAAGAAAGAAACACAAATCAGAAACAATCAAACTAATCATACACAGAACCACACAAGGAGGAACCTGAATAAAACATACCCTGAGAAACACGGAGAGTCTGAACTAACTGATAAAGAAAAAGGTACAACCCCTTTAAAAGTTGATATTACAGAAGTTTATAAAAGAGTGTGGGAAAGAAAAAGAGAACAAGAAGATCCTGGGGATAATAAGTTTACAACTACATAAACTATAACAGGGTCACCAGAGACTTTGATAAGAGTCAAGAAAAGTAAGAAAAATGAAATAAGACGAGAAGTCTTCAATAAAGGTGGTAAAATAGAAGGTCGAGTGACTAAGTAAGAAGACGAAGTCTATAAGACGATAACTAAGGAAGATATCATAAAACTTAAAGTCATCAACACCACAAACAGAGACATACAAATGAGAAATTAAGAACATCCAGAAACAATTAAATAAGAACGTAAAAGAGGTAAAACGAAAGTACCAAAAATTAGTAGAAATGATAGTAATAAGACTTAAGAAAAAGTCCATCAAACGGATAAAGGTGAAGTAAATAAACCTGAAGACACAAAGATCACACAAGGAAGTAAACACATCATAAAGAGACGGAAAGTAATAATGATAATAAAATTGAATAACACAAACTGTAGAGTAAAAGGGTCCGAAGTTCAAACTTATGAAAGAAGGAAAACCAAAGACGGGAGATTTCAACCAGGTCACCAAACACTTTCGAAATATATCCCACTCTAAACACGACTCAAAAACAAAAAGGCGACTACCCGTTCCTAGTCATTCCACCATTAGTACAGACGACTACTAACCCAAACATAAAAACAAAACAACAAAAACAAAACTACTCCATAGGACGTGTCCTACGATAACCATCAACCCACTACGGTCCAGAACGTAATGTCATCAAAGGAAACACACTCAAGGGTGATAAACTATTGGGGATCCTACTCAAGAGACCATCAGATCTCAGAATCTCAGTCACGAGGGTGAGATTTCCGAGTTCCGAACTAGAGACCAGTCCTTATTTCTAAGGTGTTCACCAACCAATACCGTAATTCACTCTAATTTTGTTTATAGGTTTTCTCTCTTTAGTTTCGATTTGGGGTCTGTTTATCGTCAATGTTTTAGTCCGTCTATTATTAATTCTATTACCTTATATGTGTATATGAATTTGTGGGTACTCGTTTTAGTTTTGTCAGGTTGCTTTTAGTGCATGTTATGTAACTGGACCGTTTGTTTCCTTTAATCTTTAATATAATTGGTCAATTCTTGTTTTGATTTCATGTTTAACCTTTTGTTTTGATTTCGTTCCACGGTTTACCCCTTATTTCGTTACTTTTGTTATGATTGTTTATACAACTCTCCTTTCCTTTCTTTCTTATCTATACGTTTCAATTCATCTCCATCTACTTCTTCTAAATATATATAATTTCTAATTACCGTTCCTCTTTTCTTATCATCCTTTCCGTTTGTTTCCTTATTTACATCTTTTTTATATTAGCCAAATTTTTTTAATTTTCAATTTTAATATTTTTTCTTTTCTAATTTTTTTTTTTTTCTTTCCCCGTCCCTCCCTCTTTCTATTTTTCCTTCTTTTTGGTCTTTTGAGGTGTCTTAACGTTTTCAGGTTGTATCTATGTCTCCAAATATTGTTGTTATTTTACACACTGACTTACATGCATATGTGTATATGGGGGTATTCGTTTTAGTTTTGTCAGGTTGTTTTTATTTCATGTTATACAACTGGACCACTTGTTTCCCTCGGTTTTTAATACAGATGGTCTTGTTTTGATTGATGTCGTATTTGACCTTTTCTTTTGATTTCGTTCCACGGTTAACACCGTATTTCGTTACTTTTATCTTGATTGTTTATACAACTCTGATTCCATTTCTTTCTTTTCTTTCTTATCTATACGTTTCAATTCATCTCCATCTATTTCTTCTAAATATATATAATTTCTAATTGACGTTCCCCCTTTCTTGTCATCCTTTTCGTTTGTTTCCTTATTTACATCTTTTTCATTATTATCCAATTTTTTTAATTTTAATTTTTTTCTCCTTTTTCTTTTTTTTGAGGGGTCTTGACGTTTTCGGGTTATATCTTCGTTTCCAAATATTATTGTTATTTTTTCACTGACTCTTTTCTTTCCTTTTGTCTTTTTCGGGTTTTCGAACCAATCTAAAGTATCACGGTTATTTTAACTGTTGATGTCGTCTACCACCCCTCCCTTTTTTTCTCCTTTTTTTTCTCTTAGATACTTTGTTTTTGTATTCTTATTATTAAAAAAAGGAACCCAGTGACGACAGTCTCAGGAAAGGGAGTGACCCTCAGTGTCAGATGAAGTGGAAGGATCACTTTCACTTTCAGAGAGTCAACAAAGACTGAGAAACACTGGGGTACCTGACATATATCTCAGGTACCTTAAGAGGTCCGACCTTATGACCTTACCCATCGTAAAGGGAAGAGGTCCCCTAGAAGGGTTAGGTCCCTAGCTTGGGTCCAGAGGACGTAACGTCCGTCTAAGAGATAGTCGACTCGGTGTTACCTTCGGGTCCTACCGGAGACTGTGACACGACTAGAGACCTAGACGACACTCCCGTCGAGTCTAAGATTAGACTAGGATGAGAAGACACAAGAACGGTGGTTACAGGTGACGGTAGTCTTGATCACGCAAAAGAGAACACCCTCGAGAGTTACTGGAAAATATATAAGGTGTCTGTATCTAAGACGGATCAACTAGCACACCTAAATTAGACGTCGAACATGTCGTCCACCCTCCCAAACCCCCAGAAGTAATCAGTGTGACGGGGACCCAAAGTTAACACCAAAATAAAGATGGAGACCTATACCCAGCAGGTGACCCCATACGAGGACTCCGACGGGACCTCCTGAACCCAAACGGGGACACTCCCGGTCCACATCTCTACCACGTCGACGAACTCAGTGTCCCCAAGACCGTCGTGGTCCATGAGTCTCCTCAACCGTGGATCCCGTCGTTCTTTATATCACGAGATCTTCCCATACCGTTGGTCATAACCGGTTATATGAGGTCATAAGAAGGGACCTCTTGGGGGAGGGTCTGTCTTCGGACCGTCAGGTGTCAGGTGTCCCAGTGTTTCTCAGCCTGTGATAGTTTCGTTGAGACGTGCGTATCCACGTTCTGAGAAAACGGACACCGTTGAGACGGGGTCCCTGTCAACTCGCACTGTCATCGACGAACGGAAAGTCCCTCGGACCACCGTGGTTTACATGTCCCTGTGCCTGACGGAGACGGCGTCCTCAATACCGGGATAGTCTCTGAAAAAGACTCGGAGAACATCGACCACTAGTCTTCCGGAACAACCTGTCAGAAAGAGACTTCGAGGCGGGTAAGTCTGTGAACTTCTCGAAGGAACGGACCCCAGGAAGAGACAACAAACCGTGTAGTCCTTATATTTCCCCGGGGGACGGACCCCAGGATGAGACATCTAACCGTTCAGTCCGTGAATCTCCCCGTGGGACCCACCCCAGGATGAGACATCAAGTCACGCAGTCCTCAAACTACTCGGTCGGAGAGATAACAAGTCGACGGTTATGACCGAACACATCCCTCTCTCCGATATCACTACCGATGTGGGGGATGGGTACTGAGTCGTCATAACGGAACGAAGGTACCGACGGGACGAAAGGAGGTGTCTGTAAAGGGTGGTATTAGAGGAGGGAGTGTAGGGGAGGTATGTAAAGAGACGTCAGTTGTCGTCGGGAGTGGGACGTTAACGAGGTGTTAGGGATTTGAGGTCGAGGGTCGGTGACGTGATAGATCCTATACATACCGACACCGTTCCTGACAGACTAAGAGTAAGGTAAATCCGACGTTGTCTAGTCGAAAAAGGGAACGTCTAAATTGACAAAGAGGAGACTGAGTCTACGGGACTACACCCCTAGTCTAGGGACGAGGGTAAAGGGTTGGGTGGCTCCCGTCCAGGTCAGGATGATTGTGAGGGTAAAAGGGGGGATCAAGGAAGTAGGATGACTCAAAACGTACCTAGATATATAAGAAAAGACGAGCAGTGGATGAGGACAGGTGAGAGTCGACCACAAGACGTATGTGAGGATTCAGGCTCCCACATAAAGACTACATAAACACCTCTCTCTACATAAGGTACATGTAGATGAGGAGGCAGTAGAACAAGGAGAGTATACACTGTCCAAAAATACCATTGGTGACCCAACAGATTTTCATGTTGGACTTAAAATTAACTGAAGGACCCCCTATCGTTAATGCAAGGGACTCTTGAATGATTTCGGACCTGGTATAGGACTGACCGACTTAAAAGTCTGACCCAAGAATATTGACGTTCCTCTGGTAGAGAATCACTAAACTAGATTGACAAATCTCTTTATTCGTAGGTGGACTCTTCTCCAGAGTCGTGAACTCGATTATGGGATCCGCGTTAAGGAGAAGAGAGTCCTTACATTTCTAGTTTCTCAAATGGATTTAGACCCTCCCGGTCCCGTTCCCGAAGTTCATTAACGAAAAAGTCAAGAATTTTCCGGGGAAACGTAAGAGACACAGACATACGAGTCAGATTGAGAACGGTGAGGTACCTGACATCGGGTGGTTCGAGGAGACAGGTACCTTAAAATGTCTGTTCTTATGACCTCACCCAACGGTAAAGGACGAGGTCCTCTAGAAGGACTCGCTCCATAATTTAGACGACAGAGAAAACCGTCCACCTAAGAAATGGTGATACGGTGGAGTTTCCGAGTGGTAGGAAAGGAAACCTGAAAAGTATATCTCCAGACAGATTACCAAGTCTCACTCCCTAGATCTAGGTCGTTTTGTTCGGTAGGGGTCCTTTGGGGGTTCGACAGAAGATCAAAATCCTCCCCTATCAGACGTTTACCGAGAAAAAAAAAAAAAA
>SJYO01007492.1:32637908-32854320 GCA_006410555.1 Capra ibex
CGTTAAGGAGAAGAGAGTCCTTACATTTCTAGTTTCTCAAATGGATTTAGACCCTCCCGGTCCCGTTCCCGAAGTTCATTAACGAAAAAGTCAAGAATTTTCCGGGGAAACGTAAGAGACACAGACATACGAGTCAGATTGAGAACGGTGAGGTACCTGACATCGGGTGGTTCGAGGAGACAGGTACCTTAAAATGTCTGTTCTTATGACCTCACCCAACGGTAAAGGACGAGGTCCTCTAGAAGGACTCGCTCCATAATTTAGACGACAGAGAAAACCGTCCACCTAAGAAATGGTGATACGGTGGAGTTTCCGAGTGGTAGGAAAGGAAACCGGAAAAGTATATCTCCAGACAGATTACCAAGTCTCACTCCCTAGATCTAGGTCGTTTTGTTCGGTAGGCGTCCTTTGGGGGTTCGACAGAAGATCAAAATCCTCCCCTATCAGACGTTTACCGAGAAAAAAAAAAAAAAGGACACTATCAGAAGAGACTGAAAACACTCTTATATCGGACCTATTCAGTGGGATAAAACACTATAAACTCGGAAAAAGATCTGTAGTATATAGGAAAATATTTAATCCACTTTAGTGCCACCAATGTCATAAAATCAGTCTCCAGAGGAATCAATACCAACCACTAGTCTGACAACAGACACATGATCCCCTTCTAAGAGAAGAAGTCTACACCTAAAAAGTCTAGAAAACGATCGGAGTTTCTACCACCACCTTAAAAACTTTTGAACCCGGTCCTGACATGTCGTCATAACAACGAAAACAACGTATAAACCCAAGACGGTGAATTCTCGTTCTGAAAGGACACTGAGACCCGATTATATCATTTCTCCGAAATAAATAAGTTTTTAAAACCGGTGTGACACGTCGTACATCCTAGAATCAAGGGGTTGGTCCCTAGTTTGGATACGGGGTGACGTCCCCTTCGTGTCCGAATAGGTGTAGTGGAGGTCTCTTCGGGGTTCTTCTGTAGAAAATTTAAATTATGTCTTATGATCTAACACACCGGTCGTCCTACATCCCTAATCCCTGTGGATATAGGATCTACCGAAGTACTTGACGATACTCTGGGACATGGTGGGTCATAAGGGGTAACCCAAAGAAAGATCTCTCTTACCCCTATAATGTCTGACTAACTACACTGGATTGTTCCAGGAAAAGTTACCAACAACAAGTCAGGGATTCAACATAGGTTGAGAAACTCTGGACTACTCTAGGGTACTTGACGTCGTACGGTCCGAGGAAACTTTCACTTTCACTTTCAGCGAGTCAGTACAGGCTGAGAAACGCTGGGGTACCTGATATGTCAGATACCTTAAGAGGTCCGGTCTTATGACCTCACCCATCGGAAAGGGAAGAGGTCGTCTAGAAGGATTGTGTCCTTAACTTGGTCCCAGAGGACGTAAATGGTTGACTCGATAGTCCCTTCGGTTCCGAGGAGACAGGAAGAGATAGAGGCCCTCAAACGAGTTTGAATACAGGCAACTCAGTCACTACGACAGATCGGTAGAGTAGGAGAGGACGAGAGAAGTGGAGGACCGAAGTTATAAAGGGTCGTGGTCCCAGAAGAGATTACTCAATCGAGAAACGTGATCCACCGGTTTCATAACCTCGAAGGCGAAGTCGTAGTCAAGAAGGTTAATTATAAGTCCCAACTAAAGAAAATGTTAACTGACCAAACTAGAACGACAGGTTCCCTGAGAGTCCTCAGAAGAGGTCCTGGTGTCAAGTTTTCGTAGTTAAGAAATCACGAATTGGAAGAAATACCAGGTTGAGAGTTTTAATTCGGGACTTATTACCCCGTCACGGGTCGTTCCGACGGGTTATTCCGGAGACCTATTTCTCCCATGATATAAGATAGCTTGGTACTTACAGACCCAAAATAAATCTACTTAATAGTTCCCTGACCGAAGATGTCGAGAAGGAGGGGTAGGGTAGGAACCCGAGTCTGGAGTCCTAAATGAGATCCCTCTAATTAAATGAGATAGACTTCTCCGAACAGAAGGTCGTACTTGTAATACTAGAACACGGGAAACAGATTCTCCTGTAGCAAGATATCTAAAAGAGGGAAATCCCCCTGTTATCGGTGGTTAAATATATAGAGAAAGATCGTATAATTTCTAGAAACCCCCTGTATGTCCTTCACTACCCACTTACGTACTAGTAGGTTACACATAAGATTACCGAAACACTTACAGGTAAGAACTTGAAAGGGAGTATAAGGTATTAAAATATTAAGAACACTAGACCACAAGTCTCAAATCATTCACCGTGGTTGTCGTAGTCCCAGTTGATTCTTAAATTGTGCGAAAAGGGGATACAGGTTACAGTCGACCCCAAGTAACACCCAGTTAAACTTACGGTCGAATCCTGTGGAGACCGGGATAGTAAGGAGTAGACAAACCTGGTATAAGGAAGTTCCCAACTCCGGTCCGAGACAGTAGGATCAACGGGAAGTCCCCACTGTTATCGTAAGAGAAAAGATCACAGGGAGAAAAAATGTAAACCGTGTGACTAACCCAAGATAAAGGGATCGAACCATAGGGTATCACCCCTTACTCCCAGGGTGGTCTTATCTCTCAGAGTACCTGTGTAACAGGTATAAAAGTACGATTTGTCAACTACAACCCTCCGTTATCGGTTATCCAACCTCACGGAGGTCCGGGTCAGTAGGAGACTAAAAAGGAGGAGACTAAAAAGGAGGAGATATAAACCCAATAATTTTTAGGTCATCCGTTGGAGGTGTTCTAAGTTCTCCATCCTCATAGACCTAGATAAATATTGATGGTTTCAAATGTGGATTACAGTCCCTATAACCCTTTATTTTAAGAGTGGTGTTAACGTGGGAAGGTTAATGAACCCCAGTACCTATTCTATCTGAACCTCTGTAAGTTCCGTGACTTCGTGTGTTCCTTACGACGTCTCAAAAGGTAAGTCAAGTCAAGTCAGTGAGTCAGTACAATCTGAGACGCTGTTGTACTAACGTCGTACGGTCCGGAGTGACAATCAGTGATTGAGGACCTCAAGTGGGTTTGAGTACAGGTAACTCAGCTACTACGGTAGGTCGGTAGAGTTGAAGACAACAGGGGAAGAGGAGGACGGGGGTTAAGGAGGGTCGTAATCTCAGAAACGGTTACTCAATTGAGACGCGTACTCTACCGGTTTCATAACCTCAGAGTCGAAGTCGTAGTCAGGAAGGTTACTTGTGGTTCCTGACTAGAGGAAATCCTACCTGAACAACCTAGAGGAACGTCAGGCTCCCTAATAGTTCTTGGAAGAGGTTGTGGTGTCAAGTTTGCGTAATTAAGAAGTCGCGAGTCGAAAGAAGTGTCAGGTTGAGATTGTAGGTATGTACTGGTGACCTTTTTGGTATCGGAACTAATCTGCCTGGAAACAACCGTTTCATTATAGAGACGAAAACTTATACGATAGATCAAATCAGTATTGTAAGGAAGGTTCCTCATTCGTAGAAAATTAAAGTTCCGACGTTAGTGGTAGACGTCACTAAAACCTCGGGGGTTATTACTTCAGACTGTAACAAAGGTCACAAGGGGTAGATAAACGGTATTTCATTACCCTGGTCTACGGTACTAGAAGCAAAAGACTTACAACTCGAAATTCGGTCGAAAAAATGAGAGGAGAAAGTGAAAATAGTTCTCCGAAAACTCAAGGAGAAGTGAAAGACGGAATTCCCACCAAAGTAGACGTATAGACTCCAATGACTATAAAGAAGGACATTAGAACTCAGGTCGAACACGAAGAAGGTCGGGTCCCAAAGAGTACTACATGACGTATATTCAATTTATTCGTTCGACTTTTATATGTCGAACTACAAGAAGAAAAGGAAAAACCTTGGTCAGACAACAAGGTACAGGTCAAGATTGTCAACGAAGGACTGGACGTATGTCTAAAGAGTTCTCGGTCCAGTCCCCCAGACCATAAGGGTAAAGAAAGTCTTAAAAGGTGTCAAACAACACTAGGTGTGTCAGTTTTCGAAACCGTATCACTTATTTCGTCTTTATCTACAAAAAGACCTTTAGATAACGAAAAGGCTACTAGCTAGTCTACAACCGTTAAACTGGAGACCAAGGAGACGGAAAAGATTTTGGTCGGAATTGTAGACCTTCAAGTTCCAAGTGCATAACGACTTCGGACCGAACCTCTTAAAACTCGTAATGAAAAGATCGCACACTCTACTCACGTTAACACACCATCAAATCAAACTCGTAAGAAACCGTAACCGAAATAAACCCTAACCTTACTTTTGACTGGAAAAGGTCAGAACACCGGTGACGACTCGAAAGGTTTAAACGACCGTATAACTCACGTCGTTAAAGTGTCGTAGTAGAAAGTCCTAAACTTTATCGAGTTGACCTTAAGGTAGTGGAGGTGATCGAAACAAGTATCACTACGAAAGATTCCGGGTGAACTGAAGTGTAATTTCCTGCAGACCAAGATCCACTCCCTAGTGTGGTAGCACTAATAGACCCAGTACTTCTAGAAAAAATATGTAAAGAACACACATAAGAACGATGGAGAATTATAGAAGACGAAAACAATCCAGGTATAAAGACAGGAAATAACTTGGGTAAAAACGTACTTTACAAGGGAGCCATCGAGATTAAAAGAACTTCTCTAGAGATCAGAAAGGGTAAGACAACAAAAGGAGATAAAGAAACGTAACTAGTGACTCCTTCCGAAAGAATAGAGAGGAACGATAAGAAACCTTGAGACGTAAGCGTACGAATATAGAAATTAAAAGAGGAAATGAAAAACGAAGAGAAGAAAAGTGACGATAAAAATTCCGGAGGAGTCTGTTGGTAAAACGAAAAACGAAAAGAAAAGGTACCCCTACCAGAACAAGGGACAGAGGACATGTTACAGTCCTTGGAGACAGGTATCAAGTAGTCCGTGAACCAGATAGTCTAGATCAGGGAATTTAGATAAAGAGTGAAGGTGACATATTAGTATTCCCTAAACTAAATCCAGTATGGACCTACCAGATCACCAAAAGGAATGAAAGAAGTTAAGTTCAGACTTAAACCGTTATTCCTCAAGTACTAGACTCGGTGTCAGTCGAGGACCAGAACAAAAACGACTGAGACATCTCGAAGAGGTAGAAACGACGTTTCTTATATTAGTTATACTAAAACCACAACTGGTAGACCACTACAGGTACACATTTCTGAAGAGAACACAAAAACCTTCTCCCACAAACGATAGTGGTCACGGAAGAGAACCGTTTCGAGATAATCGAAAACGGGACGAAGTAAGGCGTAAGGTTCCGGTTTAAACGGACAATAAGGTCCACAAAGAACTGAAGGATGAAAACGTAAGGTCAGAGGATATTACTTTTCATGTAGAAAAACACCACAATCAAGATTTTCCAGAACATCCAGAAGTATCTTGGCAAGTTGAAGTCGAAGAAGTCACGATGACTAACCCCATATCCGATCCTAGTGACACTATAACTTACCAAACGGAACCTTTACTTGTCTCTAGTTAGACAGCAAAAACTCTAACGTAGGTTCATGACGTAAAGTCTGAGAAAACAACTGGTACTACCGATGAGGTAAAGAAGATTCCCTAAGGACGGGGGTCATCATCTATGTTACCAGTAGACTCAATTTAAGTGAGTAAAGTCAGGTAAAATTAAGTGACTAAGGATCTTACAGTTGTAAGGGAAAATGGTAGAGGATAATCTGGTGGAGGTTAAACGGAACTAAGTACCTGAACTGTAAGGTATAAGGATACGTTATAACGAGAAATATCGTAGCCTAGAACGAAGATAGTGGTCAGTGTAGGTGTTGACACATAACAAAAACGAAACCGAGGTAGGGAAGTAAGAAAGACCTCAATAAAGAGGTGACTAGAGGTCATCGTATAACCCGTGGATGGCTGGACCCCTCAAGGAGAAAGTCATAGGATAGTGAAACGGAAAAGTATGACAAGTACCCCAAGAGTTCCGTTCTTATGACTTTACCAAACGGTAAGGGAAGAGGTCACCTGGTGTAAGACAGGCAGGTTTGAAATGTGAATTACAGTCCCCGTGAAACCCTTTATTTTAAGAGTGGTCCTAAGGTGAGGGAAGGTTAATGACCTACAGTAATTCTATCTAAACCTTTGTAAGTTCCGTGACTTAGTCAGTTCCTTACGACCTCTCAAAAGGTAACCGAGGACTAACCATAGAATAAAGTTGACGTCCCAAGGAAAGACGACGGTCCTAGGACAACAACAATAAATCAGTGGTTCAACACAGACTGAAAAAGTTAGGGTACTTGATACCGGTATTCCGAGGAGACAGGTACCTTAACTTTCTCATTTAAGGATCCATCCAACTATTCTTCAGGTCCAAGAGGTTCCTCCTCTTCCACCAGACCCCAAGAGTTCCCCCGTTTTTCCTGTGTAAAAAAAAAATTATATATAACGAAACGGATCATATTCTTACATACAATGAGTTCCTGTACAAAGAGGAATTGTTCTTGGAAGACTCGTTAGAACAATAGAATTCTCCAAACAACACCCTCACCTAGACCATTCTGGAAAAATAACAATCAAGATTAGAATAATTAAATTTTACATACAATTCCCTCACCCAGACCATTTTCATATATTCCGGAACTATTCTGATCTTTCACCCCGGTGAGAGACAAGGGAAGACTACAGGTACAGTCTTCAAAAGAGACAGGGAAAAAGTGAAATCATTTTGAGACGATGTGTTTTCGAGAACTTACTAGTTCGGACCAGGGACCAGGGACCAGGGTTTCGATTGAGAAGAAACCTCTAGTGTTTAGGTTGTAATAAGAGACATTCGATAGTCCTAAAGGGTCCGTTCTTATAATCTCACCTGACGGTAAAGGAAGGGGTCCCCTAGAAGGACTGGGTCCATAGTTGGGTTCGGAGGACGTACCGTCCGTCTAAGAATGGTAGACTCGGTGGTCCCTTCGGGGACTTAGAGAAATCTTAGTATAAAAAGATAGTCCAGTCCGAGACAGAAGAGGTAACAGAGACATTAGGGAAAACCCGAACACTAAACCCTGACGAACTAAGGGGTCGGGGAGTTTTTGATCGTCTCTGTTACTAGACGTAACAGAAACAAGAAACAGACAGACCGAACCACTGCATCTTGACAGTGGTTTGACAATTACCTAAGGAGTTTTCTGGTTTTATCTTCCGTAGGTCTACCATACCTGAGACTATATTAACCCTAAGGGAAACTTATCAATATCAAGTACAAACTATGGTAGAGAGGAGTCAGTCTTAAAACGTGTCCTCGAATCTACCCCAACGGAGGTCCGATCTCCTCGAACCGGTAGAATTAAGGACTTGTCGTACCCGGTAATCCCCCACCATGTCGAAAGAATTTCTTCGAATAAGGAACCTTCCTTTCAATACTAGTTGGATCTCTCGTATAATTTTTCGTCTCTGTAATGAAACGGTTGTTTCCAGACAGATCAGTTCCGATACCAAAAAGGTCACCAGTACATACCTACACTCTCAACCTGACACTTCTTTCGACTTACGGTTTCTTAACTACGAAAACTTGACACCACAACCTCTTCTGAGAACTCTTAGGGAACCTGACGTTCTTCTAGGTTGGTCAGGTAAGATTTCCTCTAGTCAGAACCCACAAGAAACCTTCCTGACTACGATTTCGACTTTGAGGCTATGAAACCGGTGGAGTACGCTTCTCAACTGAGTAACCTTTTCTGAAACTACGGCCCTCCCTAAGCCCCGTCCTCCTCTTCCCCTGTTGTCTCCTACTCTACCAACCTACCGTAGTGGCTGAGCTACCTGTACTCAAACTCACTTGAGACCCTCAACGACTACCTGTCCCTCCGGATCGTACGATGTTAAGTACAACAGTGTTTCTCAGCCTGTACTGACTCTCTGATTTGACTTGACTTGTCAACAGACTCCGACCCCAAAGGAGAAGGAGGAAAACCGACTTTCCCTCCTCAAAAGTCTGAAGACGACGATTTTGGTATTCCTTAAGGGTACCCCAGGAGTGATCTAGTGACCCCGTCGACCATGAGACACAGCTATCTCCTTCTCTCTGACACTTTGGAGGTAACTCTAGGGGGAGTTTTCGTCTCCTTCCTCAACCTACCACTATAAAGGATAAGAATGAACGTCAAGTGTCCCAAAGGATTATTACCCTAAGGACCAGAACTCTTACCGAGTGTCCGGAAGAACTAGGTGAAGTCTCTTTGATCTCGCTTAGACTTCTTCAATCCATTCGTTAGTACATGAATAGAACCCTGGGAAAACGTGAGTCTGTAGGGGACACGATAAAAAGACTCGAATATATATCATAATAGTAGGATAAAACAGTCCGTCAGGAGTAAATAACCTGGGATACGACCAGAACGGAGAACCGAGTGTTCCGATCGGTGAAAGGAAATCGTTTTCACTGACACCTCTTATGATGACAACTGGGGACACCCCAGTCGTTCCTCTTATTTTTCGGGACCACGTCGGGGATACTTCTGTCGTGATGATCGGTCTGTCTCTCGTTCAAACGATACCGAGGAAGAGTAGGTGTCCAGGGGTAACAAGACACCGTCGACCATGGTGTCCTCCCGCTCGGTCTCCGTCACCCGTCTGTACTATATACTCAAAATCAAAGACTAAGGGTTATTATAACATAATATTAGGGGAGTTCCCCCAAGTCATGTATAATGACACCCCCAATACGACACAACTTGGTTTAGGGTGTCATAAGTCAAGGACCTGTCTCAACGAGACTTAAGACAACTTCCGACGAGAGTAAGAGAGGTAGTTAAGTCAAGTCAAATTAAGTCAGAGAGTCAGTACAGGCTGAGAAACGTTGAGGTACTTGGCGTCGTACGGTCCGGTGGGACAGGTAGTGGTTGAGGGCCTCAGGTGGGTTTGTCTCACTCGAGTTTCTAATGTCAGTCAGTAAAAGTAGTTTGGAGGGTTTCGGAGGTGTTTAGAGGGTGACCTCGACCCGTTAGAATTTCGGATCACTTCTTCACGTACAAGATATAGTAGACCCAGTGACTTTAAACAATGTGTGGGAAAGTTCAACCCGGGTCGTTCCCGGGGGGAAAGACCACAGTAAGTTCGGTTGACTTGTTCTGATGTAAGTCAAGTCTTCGTTTCCTTTCAAATTAAAAACTGGTTTCTTACTTCTCCATGTTAGAACGTGAGATCTCATGTATGAGAGCATCGTTCGGTAACCACCTTGACGAAATATACCAAAAATAGTTGTCCCTTCGTCCACCTCAAGAACTTCCAGTCCGTGTTGACACGACGAGTCTCGAGGTCTAGTCACGTCCCGTGTCGTTGACGTGTGTCGGATCTTAACTCCCTAACACAGGACACAGAGACGTTTACCGGACGGTAGGACTTTACAACCCACGTCGGTAAAACATGATCTTTGAAACCAGACTTCACAGTCTACATTCCGGAGACGTATCTTATGGGTTACTTGTTTATTTTGATCCGATTCGTGTCTCCTTAAAAAAAATTCCAATGTAAAATAATGGGTCTAAGGTGAAAATGACAGACCCTTAACAATTACCCTAAAAAAGTCACTGTAACAGTATGTCAAATGGACTCTGTACGAGACCAAAGTGGAAACTGAACCGGACAAAGGACAGGGATTGGAATTCCTCACTCTACCTACTTGTAGATTAAAAGGGGATAACGTAACAACTTTCCCGATTGACTTTTCCAGTTCACAGAGACGTCCGCCCATCTGGTTCTCGGGTCTATGTATTAGTGTTGTACTTTGGACGGACCTAAAGAATATGTATTAATTATTTCTGGAGATACAGATGGATTCAGAACCAATAGAATTTCAAAGTAAGACTGTTCTTCTCGTCCTAAAGTCGGTCCAAAACTCTTCTTCCATTCCCTTTAAAACCATGCCAGTTATGAGGTTAGTTGGGTCTATATGACAGGTCCGATTATTGATAATGTCTATCTGTTCGTTTAGGTCGGTATGAGACACATATCTGTGTGTCCAATCGTTCCTATGTGTTCGTTAGACTCTGATGGTTACGGGGTATCTCAATCAGTAATACCAATGTTACTACCGGATCTATGAGTCTTACAAAGTCTTCTGACTGACCGAGTTGATTAGAATTACATGTGCATTATGTCACATCTCAGTAACTAGTGGGGTCTAGACTGATTAATTCTAGTCACTGTGTTTTGTCTATTTTATTAATATTGTGGTAGGACCTGGACGACTGGGAATACGGGGATGACGGAAGGAGTCATCGTAGGTCCTTTGGTAAACGATATGGTATAACCAAAGGGAAATTCATCTCGGCTCCCTTCCGACCCTAACGAGTGTCTGAGATCAAGTCCCAGTTTGAGAGGGATGTAAAGTCAAACTATACCAAAAAGATCCTTACGTAAAAGAGTTGTTTATGTTTACATAAAATGTCTTTGATAAGATTTAGAACTGTTCTTCTCCATTATTCCTTCAAAATTGATGAAAACTCTAAAAATATGTGATAAATCCCAACATATCTGGAGACTCAGACTGCGTCTTCGTCCATGACCTGGTTTAGAATCTATAAGAGACTAGACAAAAATATAGTTCATATACTACGAAAGAGTTTTTACAGTGACAATATAAGTGACACAATATAGACTTTTAAAAATTTATATCTTTTACTTGTTTTATTCCATTATAAAATCATCATTGAATTTGTACAAATAAACGTATATAATATGAAACAATTTTTTTTTTAGTTCGATTGGACTTCCTATTCTCTCGTTTATTCTTAGTCATTCTCCAGAACCTTCATCGTATTTGGTTGGTTTTCCGGAAAAGTTCTGTATTTAAGGGGACGTATTTCGTTACTCCGGTTGGAAACTCGTAAAGTAAGTAAGTGAACAAGTAAGTGTTAGTTGGATATAATTTACTGATGAAGATTTAAAGACAAACGAGAGGGGTACTATTCAATTCGGGACTCGTCCATTATCCTTATGATATCATTCTACTGAACAAAAGTCTTCTTTATTCTTTACCCCACTCAGTCTTTTCTGTGTCGTCACGATGTCTCGATTTACTTATGATCGAACTTCCCATATTGACGAGAAAACTCAATATTAACCATAGTTTCTATTAAAAGTAAACTAGTAGATACACTGTCACCTCTTAATACTTTCTGTAACTATTATTTACTATATCCCTTTTATTTTCATTTTTCAATAAAACAGTCACAAATCAACTCCTCCCATAATGTTATTACTTTCTTGTTTTAGGATTTGTAACTCCTCATATTTCTTGAGAATTATCACTAAAACCTATTTTTATATAAGGATTTCAATGTAGAGACCTCTTGACAATATTTGTCCGTCGATTTATTTAGTTGGGTACAAATTGTTTATAGAAAGTTTTATGTCTAAAATAAAAATTGAACCGTGTCGTCAAAACGTCGACAGTTACTTATTGAGTCCTTTCGGAATGGTTGTTTTCTCGGTAATGTTCCTATTCTTTTTAAGGTCTTCTTATTATCTTCCGAATGAATCCCTTTTTTATTATTAAAAGTCATGTAAATTTATGTATAAATCTAAAGAGTCGACAGACGTATTTACTCTACTGAGCAAACTACTAAGGATATTTCTCAAATGTATCTCAGACTCATAATTTATTTATTTATTTTATACTTGTGAAAACGACGATAAGAGTTACTCTTTTCCTTCGGTTCTTTCGGTTAACTGTTAGGGGGTTAGAAAATTTAAATACTCTTCACTGTAAAAAATTCTGGCACGAGGGTGGACTAATATTATGAAACAATTTGACGAACTAGAAATCCTTCTAATTAAAAGAAGAATAAGATACTTTCTGAGGTATCGTATGAATAATTGTAATGTCTGAGACGTCGGTTCAATAGACCCAAGTTTAAGATCACGATGGTGAATGGTCGAAATACTGGATCAAAAAAACGGAGTCAAAGAGTATATATTATGACATCCTCTGTCCTTCTTATTTTCTTTTCGTCCGGTGTCCTTCCCGGTGTTTTCTTTACATATTAATAACTATTTAACCTACGATATTCCGTACTCTGAGAACCTTGTTCGGGTCTCCCTTGTCAAGTATCAGAACTTTTGTTCTATACTATGACCCCAACCTTTTGACTGGGGTCTGACGGAGAGTTGACCGCAGAGTCTCAGTGTACAAAATACATAGACCACCTTTTAGATATCCATTCTTGTAAACAGAATCAATGATTAAACAATAACTAATGAGAAAGAATCAAGTCATGTCAAGTCAACGAGTCAGTACAGGCTGAGAAAAGGTGGGGTACTTAACGTCGTGCGGTCCGGAGGGACAGGTGGTGGTTGAGGGTCTAAAGTGGGTTTGAGTACACGTAACTCAGCCACTACGGTAGGTCCGTAGAGTAGAAGACAGCAGGGGAAGAGGAGGACGGGAGTTGAGGAGGGTCGTAGTTTCAGAAAAGGTTACTCAGTTGAGAAGCGTACTCCACCGAATTCATAACCTCAAAGTCGGAGTCGTAGTCAGGAAGGTTACTTGTGGGTCCTGACTAGAGGAAATCTTACCTGACTAACCTAGAGGAACGTCAGGTTCCCTAAATCAATGAGTTACCAATTACTAGTAAAACAAGAAACCGGGACTTTCGGTGTACTTAATATCGAATTGAGGGGCGTATAAGAAAGGAAGTACCGACTTTCATAATTATTTCGACCGAACCTAAGTCAAAGTCGTGGAAGTGGAACCTCGTTACGACCAGGGGACTAGGATCGAAATGTGACTTAAGAACACAGAACAAAGAGTAAGAGAGCGGTACAACGCGAAAACCATTGGGACGAACAGTTCGGTCAGAGTTGTATTATGTTTCACTCGTACGATTAATATGATCGGTACAGGACACCAAAAATCTTCCCTTTTTCAGTTTTATGAATCGTGTCACGGACTATCATAATCTGGAATGATATATACTGGTTAAAATGTACCGAGTCGAGATCTCTATCACAATTACTAAGAATTATATTATTGATTTCTTTATCTGTAAGTTTGCATTTCCTCTGTTTCTCTTCCCCTCGTCTACTACGTTTCCCTCTTTTACGTCTTTTTTCTTCCCTTTTACTTCCATCTGAAATACCACTTAAACCTACCTTATTCCCTTTCTCTTTTTCTATAACAGGAAGGATCTTTTCTTTTTTCACTACTGTAGTACCTGTATATTATGAATGGGGTAAAAGGTTAGAAAAAGTAATCTTAAATATATCCGTCTAGTACCGATGGATCGTGAAATCTATATTTCGAGGTTGATTTGGTTTTAAGTCGAATCAATAACTTGATTTACGTACCATGTCAATTAACACATCGACGCGTTATTGCGCATTTAATCGGAAGGAGGTCGCACCGAGTCTACCATTTCGCAGACGGACTTTACGTCCTCTGGGTCCAAACTACGGACCCAACCCTTCTAGAGGACCTCTTCCTTTACCGTTGGGTGAGGTCATAAGAACGGACCTCTTAGGGTGGCTGTCTCCTCGTACCATCCGATGTCAGGTACCCCAACGTTTCTCAGCTTGTGCTGACTCACTGAAGTGAAGTGAATGGTCGTCAGTGTACCTGACAAATCACCACTGATCTGTATTCTAGATGGTTGTTAGTTATATTACGTTTAGATAATAAAGACTCGACACAGTGTGTAAAACTTTCTACCGAGTAAATAAAAGAAGAAAGTAGGATGAGTTCGTACCGTACCTTCAGATGTCTCGATTTTTGGTCTAGTACTCGAAGATCTCGTTCCTCAGTAGTGACTGTCGACCCCAAGGGTTTCTTTTTAGTATTTCATCTCTATGATAACCTTCAACCCTCGTCTTTAATTTTTATTAAAACGATAAAGTAAAAATTCAAGACGTCACACTATTTAGACGAATGTTATAAACACAAAAATGATTGTGACTCTAAGTAGTTACTACACACACACAACTAGTCAGTACAGGTTGAGAAACATTGGGGTGTCTGACATCGGGTGTACCCTAAGAGGTCCGTTCTTATGATCTCACCGAATAGTAAGGGAAGAGGTCTCCTAGAAGGGTTGGGTCCTTAGTTTGGGACCAGAGGACGTAACGTCCGTCTAAGAAATAGTAAACTCGATGTCCCTTCAGGAATAGTTACTACTGTTTCTTATTAGTCCAAAATAAAAGTACTTAGAAGTTTAAGTATTAAACAATTAAGAAAACTGTTTGAAACTCGTAGTTAGTCATTAAGTTCCATTAAGTTTTAATTCAGGAATCACTGAAAAGTCACACAATTCACTTACAACAGATAGATAATGGACTCAATGATGTCGAAGAAAAAGGGTGTTCTTCCTTTTGGTAAGTCGGTAAATAGGAGGACTCGTAATCATGTTCGGAATGAAAGTCCAATTGAAATAGAAGACCAAGTAACATTTTTACTTTTGTGAATTTATAAATAATTTTTATGTACGTTTTAAGGTTTATAATGGTTTTCTAACTTTAAAAAATTGTTACCTCATTAATAGAACCTTGTTGAGGACCCTAAGGGACCGTTCCGGGGACTTTATACTTCTAGTCCGACTAAATTTGGTCATTTGTTAACTTTTTCTCTTTTAGTTGTTTCATAAAGTTTCCTATTATGAAACTCTAAATTCCGTATTTTTCACCGAGAACCTTTTTGAATACTGTGAGTATAAAACATCGTGACTAGGAAGAATACTACGACGTTAGTAGTTTCAACTTAGATTATTTAATTATAGTGTGTTGACAAAACAGATTTACATTTTTCGTTACCAATTCGTTCAGATACAAAATTCTTATAATCAACACTAAAATCGGGTCTAAAATGATTAAAAAAATCTTATTCAATGTATAAAATAAAAAGTCTTTTGGAGTTAGTGTGGGGTGGAGGAGGTTTTAATAAAAACGAAATCCTCTAAGTGAAAACAGATAATAAAAAACAACAAAGGAACATATTGTTTCTGGGACACAACCTCCCCCTGTGATTCTTAAAACAAATATCATGACTGAAATGGAAGGACTATTAAACAATGTAAATTAACACTTACATTCTCCTAAAGACTCCCTAAGTCTTTAAGTCGGTTGATCTCCAATGAACCATAAGTGGAAAGGTCTCTTATGTCATTAATAAATTTCATCCCTTTGTGTTTCGGGTATATAGAGTCTTGTTTCTTGAGAAAACATAATTTCGACATAATTTCTTTACAAAGATTTTGTATCATAAGACGGGATTAAGAGGTTTACACACTTATTGGTCCTCGTTTATTTTCAACACAGTTATGAAAGTAATAGACTATATGGTTACTATTCCACCTAAAACCTCAATCGCTTCTATACCATTAAGGACTCCAAATTGTCATTGAAAAATTTATCGTTGATAAGTTCGTACGAGCACCTTTAGTACGTATTTATCCACGAATTTAGGTACAATAAATACGAGTTCACAATCAGGTTCTGACGACTCCGAAAGACCCATTTACAGACACCGATTAACCTTTATAAAATTATTATCAGTAAAGATATGGGAAAGGTAAATACAAAATCGTAAGACAAACGTTAACCTTTGGAACAGAAAATTAGAGACTTCACTATTTGACTAATAAAAATATTTACTAGACGATAAAAAATGTAATAAGTCATGTAGTTGAGTAAAAAAGGACTCATCTTAGCGGAGTAAAGTCACATGATACAAACCTGTCGGACACGTCCTGGGACGATACCAGTATTCGGGTAGAAAGGTAGATTACGATAAACAGATTATTCTTATTTTACCGGAGTCCACGATTGTCGTAGATCTTCAAATTGTCGTAGATTTTCAGTGTCAGTTGAGGCGGTGAGGAAATCTCTTACAAAAACAACACAAATCCGAACCGAATTCATAGAATTATTAAATAGTATTGAGAGTTTCACCAACTCTCAATTACTTGTAAATTCTACTGAGTTGATCATAATACGACTCGTCAAACGTTGGATGTGTCGATGTCCTCTCTTTGTTTATCTGTTAGTCGGACTCACTCAACATTCCGTTCTACTAATTGTTCTTTATTTAACATAGATAAGAAAGACAGGTCATATTCTTTATCAAATTTTTGTTTGACTCCTGTCAAACTATATGAGAAGAAATGTTTTTATCTGCATTCCTGTCCTATTTTTGTCTTGTGTCTCTGTCCCAGTCTTTCTGGTTTTTTTACTTTTCTGTTAAGACTATCCATGTGGACAGTAGTTTTGTTAACATCCATTTTACACTTACCTACGAATTTAACATAAGAATATAGTCGATCCTAGAAACCGTCCCTTGACTTTGGTCACGAACGGTTCTCATAAGTTTTCTACTCATACTCCATCTTGTATGTTAATTTCCTTTAATTTTTTTTTTCTTAAGTTTATTAAGTCCTTGTCGTCGATATCTTTGGACCTTAGTTCTTGGTCACTCTGTAAAGAGACCCCGTGGTGGTTGTCCTGGTTAATCGAGGTTAGTATAGAAAAGAAACACTAAGAGTCAAATCCTTATTTTAAGATCTTTCTGCCTTAGGTTGATCACGGCCCTAGGTCGGGGCCACCTAGGTCCCACTAAACTTCCACCCCTGCCTCAGCCGTAGAAACCTTTTTATGTATAAATTAATGTCTATATCTCCCTCTAATCTTTGTCTATCACATCATCCTCTTAATCACCTCTTTTCTCCGACTTATAGACCAAATGTACCTTAGGGTTAGTGGTAGATGCATCCGGTGTCCACAGAAACGTAAAAGGGTTTCCTCTCCTCCGTGACTCCGGAGGGGCCAGGCTGGAGTCTTCGGGTCCGTCTTAATGGTCCGAACCACTCATGGGTGTAAAGTCTACCATTAAGTCGGTCCTTTCGCCTCTCGTTCTTTCTTTGCTGTGCCCCCTTAGTCAGAAAGGTCTTTGACTAGGCTAAAGAAATAAAAAGTCCAAACAAAGAAATGGAAAAACAATATGTATCCCTACTTATGTCTCAGTGCGCCCCCAGTCGTCTGGACTGGGAACAGTGTTAGTCCACGAAGTATATTTTAATATGTTTCCAGAATACTCAAAGTAGTAGAAAATCGGTACTCCAGACGACTGTAAAATACCGGGAAAGACTATGACCAGTCAATTGGTCTTTTGAATAAAAGGGTCCCCACTAAAAAAAAAAAAAGAATTTAGTCCACGGTGGGAGGTTTATTTCAACGTAAGGATTTCCCACTCCCACATCACTCAATGTTAGTTCTTTCCTTAAATGAATTGGATTCCAAATTGTACTAATTAGAATTTCCAATTATGAATAAAAAGAATATACGATCAATATAAGTAATATTCCCGTCCTTATACCTCTAAATCGTCGTTTATAACCGAGTTGTTTACATTTGGGAAGTGGTTACAAGGGGAATTCTAGATAAAACAAAATTCTATCTCTATTTCAATGTAAAAACGTATCGTTCCTGTGTCACTAAATATGACTAAATATTGTTTCATGTCACTAGATATTGTTTTCTCTTCTAAGTAATTGAGTTTTTCAGATCATAACGATTGTAGTTTTTGATGATATAAAGGAAAAGATATAAGGTTTATGTAACTAATTATATAAGGGTCCACGGATTCCTATACCTCCGGACTACCGTTATTAACTGAGTAGTTACTTTTTTCGGGATACGATTATGAGGTTTGAGAGACACGATAAATACCGACTCTCCGACAGTGTGTTCGATCAGACAGTCGTCTCTCCAAACTGGACTCTGTAGGAACAGTGTGGGTCCCGTCCCTTAATCGTCATTAATAACCGTCCTGTTTACTTTTTTGGGAAGTGGTTATGTTAAGGATTAGTTAGATGATTATGATATGATTACTAGAAGATTGAAGAGTTTTCTCAGACATAAATCTGTCAAAATTTTGTAGGACACGGAGAGTGTCAACCCTCCGACATTTGTTAGTGTACACCGGTCTGCTCGGACTAGTCCGTCCGGTCTCTTGGAGGTCTCAAGGATTCAACTTTGTGAGAACAGTACGGGTCCTTAAAAATAATTGACCTCGACGTTCAATTGAGGAAGATACTCTCTTTACCAATACCCCCTCTCGAGGGGCATTTCATGAGACCAAAACCCCATCTACGAGCCCTTGTCCCCCAAAGGACGCAGAACTAGTGTGGAAACGCATACGGTTCCAAGGAAGGAGTACCGGAAACGATACCCGCCACAAGGAGTTCGACCGAGGGTTGTTTGATCGAATTGAACCTAGTACCCGGTAAACGGACCTCTTCCCCTCCGGGAAAATACTTCAGAGTAACGTAGTATAAGTCACCCTATTCAGGGGGTTCGTTTCGGTAGTATGGGTAGACATCCTCCCCCCTACGTACAACTTTTACGTTTGGTTGTTTGTAGGTGTTATATTAAGACACGTTCAATCTGTCCATCTTTTTTTTAATTTGGGACCTATTGAATTCTTTGGAACAGACTTGACCTCAGTTTTTTAACAGAAACCGTTTTTACCCCCACCTCTCCGAATCGAATTTGTTAAAGTGATTAGGGAATCATTCTTTCTTCTGACGACTGGACTTTGATTATCTTTCGGTCTATAAATAGGTCGTTTCTACTCAAATAAGTTCTAGTCGTCTCTGACTTTAAGTCCTAGACGTTGGAACATGTCGGGGGTTTCGCTTCCCTTTCACTTATGAAAGCAGTTTTCCATTTCCTGTAACCCTCCCTATATCATTTTTTCTTTTTTCAGACACCGAAAAGTAACCTCCATAGGAACGGTCTTTTCTTCTCCTTAAAAAGAACAACCCGAGACGTAATAGGGAGAACAGAGGGTTTAAAAAATTTAACTTCGCAGAGACATAATTAAATTTTTAAAAAAAAAGGGAAGACTAGTTTTAGAAAGAGACTCTCATTGTGACTAGTTCCCAGTCCAAAAGGTCAAAGTCACCGAAAAACATGGAGTCATAGTCTTTCTAGAGAGGACCTATATTGAAGAATGGAACTTCTCTTTCACACGTCTAACGTTTAATACTCTCAGTATAAGTTCATTGTTCCTCCCAATCCTTCCTCTTGAAAGTCTATGAAAAATTAGATTATGGGCGTATGATAGTTCTGGTACTGTGACTTCTAGTAGATTTCCCAACATGGTTATAGTTTACAAGTTACTGTTTTAAGGTTGACCAGACCAGGTCTATATAATCTTTTAGACAAAGTAACATACAGTAGACCAATTTAAGATCCTTTAGTTGAAAACACAGGTTTACTACACGTCAAAGTCAGTCTCAAACCACAGAAGAAACTGATACAGTGTACTTGGGTTGTTAGACAGGAATCTCAAACCGTTATGTTTCCAACCAATCACCAATCATCATGAACTATCACCAGAAAGGTAACTCCAACTTCTCTCAAAGAGATCTCTCAGAAAAGATTATCTGATTTATAAGTTCGACATTTTCATACTAAGAATTCCGGAAACAGAGGGTTCTCACGTAACACTTTTCTAACGACAAGGTATCGTACCAATACCCTGAAATGTTATAACCTCATAGAGAGGAAAAGAGTTGACACCCAGTTTTCCTCGTTCTCGGTTCAGTGACCCTTAGGACTCTGATAGAGTTTTCTACTCTCTAATACTCAAGGTTTTCCCTCATCTAGACTCTAAATCTTTCTGGTTACCGTAACGAAAATTGGTTCCATAAACCTCCCGGAGATGTTTAAAACGGTAGACTCAGAATTATTACGACGATTCACGTAAACTGATTTGTTCTCCCGTATGACTTTTGTAACATTTTGGTCAGTTTGTCGTGTGTCGGAACAACTTTGTAAACCGTTTCATTTACCCAAGGAGTTAGTGATACTCCAAACTCTGATCAAGAGGTATATATCCCATTAGAAAAGGGTTTCCCGGAATCAGTGTCTTCTCCGAAGACAGGTCACACTTTCGTATGTCTGGTACTGATTTTGTATAAATATAGGTAATGTACTTCCTTCAACATACTTTAGGTAAACGGTCTTGAGGTTACCAGGTAAGTCGTCAAATTCTACAGACTTTCGTCATGTTTGTCCGAAGGGACCTGACATTAAACTTACTCACCTTGTTCACTCCACCTGTGAAAAACGTCTGAACAATTATGAAGAGATGCTTATAACCAAGTACTTCCGATAGTAAACAGTCTTCCGACTACTAAATCATGTGTATGTTATCACTGTTTACTCTCAAAATCTTCCTAACCAAACAATAAACCAGGTTTGGTCTCAAAAAAAAAATAAAATAGTTTGGTTGTTCACAACCAAAAGGTTAGGACTAAAAGGAAAAGACTCTGGTTAATGAACCGGAAAGAACAGTCAGAAAGATTTAATAATAAACACCTTTATAGGGTAACCTGATATGATCACCAAATCGACGATAACGAGGGAAATTTTCGTCGAAAAAAAAAAAATTGTCTTTATAGTCTTCTCATTAAAGGGAATTGAAGGTTTCTCAGTTCAAATCGTACGGGATCTTAGAGTTTTCGATTTCATCCTACGTTTTAATAACATAAATCATTAAGTGTTCATATCTCGGTAAATATTAAAATGAATGAGACCTTCCTTCTGTACAACGAAGGTGTTGTGAAGTTTTGACACACGAGAGATTTTCGTACAGATGATAGTCATATTTATAACCGTCGAAACAGGGAGCGATTACATGTTTAGACAAATTCTGGTATCTCAAGATGGACAACCCGACTTCATCGGTATCCATTTCTACGACAGAGTTATGGTTTTTCTCAATGTTATCGTATATGTCATGTTATAAACGGTACAGTAGAAAATTTATTCTTGGTAGTTACTTGGTACTCTTCAGTTGAAATGGGTCACCTTAAAACATACCTAGTAGGTCTCCTCAGTCTGCACCAGGTAGTCACAATTCATCATCATTCCCTGAAGTAGTCCCGAAGGAACCACCGAGTCTACCATTTCTTACACGGACGTTATGTCCTCTGGATTCAAGTTATAGACCCAGTCCTTCTGGGGACCTCTTCCCTTACCGATGGGTGGGATCATAACGGACCTATTAAGGTGCCTGTCTCCTCGGACAGTCTGATGTCAGGTGTCCCAACGTTTCTCAATCTGTGCTGACCCACTGATTGTGGAAGTGAAGTGAAGTGTTCCCTGAAGTAGTGACTACTTCCTCTCTTCTCATTGACCCTGTTCACTAATGTTGTATTTTCTAATACACTCACCGTTAATAAAAATTTCCTGAAGTATCCTCCACTCCACCCGACCGACCCTTTACAACTCAAATTACTCTTAAATCCTCTCGACGATGATATACCCTATGTTTTTATCAATGTCCCCTAGGGTGTTATTAAAGAGTGACCATTGTTGGTTTTCCCGTCAAAATCCATACCCCTTTGATCCTGTGGTACCCATCACGAACAAGGTTAGTATCTACGGGATTATAATTTGGACCTAAACTCTTTTGACGTTAAAGAGGAACCGTCTGAATACAAGGAAAGTCCAGTTTTCGAAAGTGTTCCCCTATGGTTGAAGAACTCTCCAAACTCTTCCTCGTTTTTCTTCGTTTAGAAGTGATAAAACGGTGTCTCATCTCGGAGATCCCCTGAAACACAGTCCGTCTAGAGGAAGTTCTAACACTCTTTATTCTTCCCGATTGTCACATTGGGGTGTCGAAATGTAGATCCGTTCAATCCCAAAGAGGGGTTCATCTTCATCTACAAAAAGACCTTGAGAGAACGAAAAAACTATAGGTTGTCCACAATCTATAAACTAGAGACTAAAGAGACGGAAAAATTTTAGATCGAACTTGTATACCTTCAAGTACCAAATGCACGATAATTTCGGACCGTATCTCTTAAAATTCGTAATGAAAGGATCACACATTCTACTCACGTTAACACACCATCAAACTCGTAAGAAACCGTAACGGAAAGAAACCCTAACCTTGCTTTTTACTGGAAAAGACCAGGACACCGGTGACGACTCAAAAGGCTTAAACGACCGTATAACTCGAGTTGTGAAAGTGTCGTAGTAGAAAATCCTAAACTTTGTCGAGTTGACCTTAAGGTAGTGGAGGTGATTGAAGTAGGTATCACCACGAAGGATCCAGGTGTACTGAAGTGTAAGGTTCTACAGAGCGAAATCTACTCACTAGTGTGGTAGTACCAATAGACCCAGTACTTCTAGAAAAAACATATCAAGAAGACACATAAGAACAGTGGAGAAGTATTATAGGAGACGAAGACAATCCAGGGATGGTAAAGATAGGAAATGACTTGGGTAGAAACGTACTTTACAAGGGAACCATAGAGATTAAAACAACTTCTCTAGAGATCAGAAAGGGTAAGATAACTAAAGGAGATAAAGAAACGTGACTAGTGACTTCTTCCGTAAAAATTAGAGAGGAACGATAAGAAACCTTGAGACGTAAGTCAACCTATATAGAAAGGAAAAGCGGAAACGGAAAATGAAAAGAAGAAAAGTATCGACAAACATTCCAGAGGAGTCTGTTGGTGAAACGGAAAAACATAGAAAAAACCCCCTACCAGAACTAGTAACGGAGGATAAGTTACAGTACTCGGAGACAGGTATCAAGAAGTCCGTCAGACAGATAGTCTACATTAGAGAACTTAGATAAACAGTGAAGACGACATATTAGCTTTCCCTAAACTAAATCCAGTATAGACTTATGATTTCTTACGGGACGTATTTAGTTAAGATGATTTCTTAAATAAAGGTCATCCTCAGCTGAAATCACTACATAATCCCAAGTCAAGTCAAGTCAAGATAAGTCAGTGAGTCAGTACAGGTTGATAAACGCTGGGGTACTTAACGTTGTGCGGTCCGGGGGGACACGTAGTGGTCGAGGACCTAAGTGCAGGTATCTATCTCAGTCACTACGGTAGGTTGGTAGAGTAGGAGACAGTAGGGGAAGAGGAGAACGGGGGTTAAGGAGGGTCGTAGTCTTAGAAAAGGTTACTCAGTTGAGAAGTGTACTCAGTTTGAGCGTGGTCATAACCTCAAAGTCGAAATGGTAGTCAGGAATGTTTCTTGTGGGCCTGACTAGAGGAAATCTTACCTGACCAACCCAGAGGAACATCAGGTTCCTTGAGAGTTCTCAGAAGACGTTGTGGTGTCAAGTTTTCGTAGTCAAGAAGTCACGAGTCGAAAGAAGTGTCAGGTTGAAAGTGTAGGTATGGACTGGTGACCTTTTTGGTATCGGTACTGATCTACCTGGAAACAACCGTTTCATTACAGAGACGAAAAGTTATTCGATAGATCCAACCAGTATTGAAAGGAAGGTTCCTCATTCACAGAAAATTAAAGTACCGACGTCAGTGGTAGACGTCACTAAAACCTCGGGGGGTTTTTATTTCAGACGGTGAGAAAGGTGACAAAGGGGTAGATAAACGGTACTTCACTACCCTGGTCTACGGTACTAGAAGTAAAAGACTTACAACTCGAAATTCGGTTGAAAAAGTGAGAGAAGAAAGTGAAAGTAGTTCTCCGAAAAATCAAGGAGAAGTGAAAGACGGTATTCCCACCATCTTTCCCACCATAGACGTATAGACTCCACTACCTATAAAGAGGGCCGTCAAAACTTAGGTCGAAAACGAAGAAGGTCGGGTCGCAAGGAGTACTACATGAGACGTATGTTCAATTTATTCGTCCCACTGTTATATGTCGGAACTGCATGAGGAAAAGGATAAACCTTGGTCAGACAACAAGGTACAGGTCAAGATTGACAACGAAGGACTGGACGTATGTCCAAAGAGTTCTCCGTCCAGTCCACCAGACCATAAGGGTAGAGAAAGTCTTAAAAGGTGTCTAATAACTCTAGTTGTGTCAGTTTCCGAAACCTTATTAGTTATTTCGTCTTTAACCACGAAAAGATCTTAAGAGAAGGAAAAGGGTACTAGGTCACCTACAACCGTTAAACTAGAGACCAAGAAGACGGAAAAGATTTTGGTCGAACTTTTAGACCTGCAAGTGTCAAGTACATAACGACTTCGGACCGAACCTTTTAAAACTCGTAATGAAATGATCGTACACTCTACACACGTTTACATACTATCATCATCATCCTTGATATTTCACAATTCCCTATTATTACATCAAATGACGTGTCTCCAGGACCCGTTTAGAAGTAAAGACGGGATTACAAAAGAGTGAATACTTTACCCTCACAAGGTTGATGTCCCTATTATACCGGAGTTCGGACATTATAGATGATGTCCGAAATACGGAACTTGTCGAAGATATAAATATCCCGTAATTAGATCCGTTCTCCAAAACTCTCCAGACAAACTTAGAACTGTCCTCTACGAGACATTGAAAACGGTTTTAGTAAACCTCTAAAACTGTATTCCTTCCATCATCTACTAAGTCATGCCTTTACTAGTCGTCAAGGGTCTTAGACGAGATCATGAGAGTCTCTACCTCGTTTATTTTCTACAGATTTGTTTATACATCAAGTGGACAAACCAATGAAACTGATGATGACAGTTTAAGATCTTACGAAAGGGGGAAAACCCTCTTTTTCTGAGACAGTACTATTAGGAAATTCTTCAGAGCCTAATTATTTACCTCTCCCCGTCTCCATGAGCCTCTTCCGTTACCGTGGGGTGAAGTGATGAGAACGGACCTTTTAGGGTACCTACCTCCTCGGACCATCCGACGTCAGGTACCCCAGCGATTCTCAGCCCGTGTCGACTCACTGAAGTGAAAGTGAAAGTGAAAGTACGTGACCTCTTCCTTTACCGTTGGGTGAGGTTATAAGAACGGACCTCTTAGGGTCCCTGTCTCCTCGTATCACCCGACGGCAGATACCCCAGTGTGTCTCAGCCTGTGCTGACTTCACTGAATCGTCGTCGTCGTCTGCATGATTCCTTTTTTCACAAACATGGAGAATTTCCCGGATTTCTTTTCCCTGATCCAGGTCTCTTTCCTTTGAGAACTCCCAGTGTGCTCTCTGGGTGTAATATTTGTAAAAACTATAAGATTCTGTCTCCGACCGATGAAATATCATCACCCTAATTTGTAGTTCTCACACCGAGGTCTCAGTCAATCCTGACCTTCTTTAAGTAAGGGTTACATCGTTTTGCAAAGAGGTTCTACATTCTCCTTTCTAACCCTTCTGGAGGGTATCTAGGAGTCTTGAGACTCTTGACCTTCCCATAACCTTTCCGACCAATCTCCAGACTTCCATTTAAAATTGGTAGACTTCCATGACAATTTAAATTGTCAGAGAACAGTTGACAGGACAGTAGAAAAAAAAAAAAAAAAAAAAAAATGTGGTTATTGTCTTTGATCCTCTCAAAACAAAACCCCCAGAAGTGAACGACCTGAACTTCTAATTCTTAATCCCACCAGAAAGTAAATCCACTTTAAGTGTAGATTTCACACTTAACAAAACGGTCTAACCGATTTAGATTTCATCTGTCAAAGAGTAAAGTAGGACCAGGAAAAATGATCTACCCTTTCCAGGGTCAAGTTGTTGTGTAATCATTTGTATCTCAATTCTCGATGGACTCACCCTAGTTATAAACTTCCTTCTGGTCTTAAGGGAAATTATTGTAAGGTTTCACCTAACATTATTAGTACTTTTTCAAGTAGTCTAAAAACAAACGTTCGAACGTAAAACAAGGTTAGTTATCCGAAACCTTTTCGGGATCCTTAACGAGGTATTTCAATGGATCACTAACGGGTTCGAACTAGTATATTCAATCACCTGACCAGAGATTAAACATTAAGATCTCTCAAAAAAATCCTAAATGGGTTAAACCGCCAAAATATATTTGACCGACTACTCTCAGTCTCTTTAGTCCGACTATTTGAACTTACTGAATTTAATTTAGGGAGTCGTTTAGACACTCCTTAATGGAACTCTTTTTAGAAAAACCGATACCGAACGTCAAGTAGGAATCAGGTCCTTTATAATCTTTAATTCACAAAACGAAGACCTAAGAGACTACGAATGAAAATTTCCCTGTCTAAAACTGTCTAAGTCGTCTTTTCCCTCGTCTTTCTCATAGTCTCTTTTCCCCTGCAAACCTCCCTCTTAATCAAACCTCCTAGAATTCCATGTCACCATAAAACCGGTGGAGTACACTTCTCAACTGAGTAACCTTTTCTGAGACTACGACCCTCCCTAACCCCGTCCTCCTTTTCCCCTGCTGTCTCCTACTCTACCGATCTACGGTAGTGGCTGAGTTACCTACACTCAAACTCACTTAAGGTCCTCTACCACTACCTGTCCCTCCGGACCGCACGACGCTAAGTACCCCAGTGTTTCTCAGCCTGTACTGACTCGCTGACTTGACTTGACTTGACTTGACTTCCATATCCCCTCCATATATATGTGCCTTTCCTCCTTCTTCTCCACTTCCGTCTCGTACTCTGTTTCTTCAGTTCTTCTGCTCGGACTTCTAAACGTTCGGTAAAAGAGAAAGAAAGAAACAGAGTCAGAATTTTAGAATAAAACGTCTCTTCGTTAAAATCTGAGGGTTATAACCTTTTAGAGTTTTATGTTATTTTTATTCGTGAGGTGAGTTAAGGCCTTCAAAAACTCGAAAACATGAGGTTAAGTCAAACTTCTTTTAATTCAAAAAGAACTAAAGTTTTCCTGAAGTTTTCAAGGAGTATTACCGATAACTATAAGATTTAACTGAAAAAGGTCAAATCAGGTAAATTCAATCTTTACTCACACTTCTTTCTGTTTCCAAAATTTGTATTTTGATCGGTGTCAGGAACCCGTCCGTGGGATTTTATGAATCTATCCCTGGGGGAAAGGATCCCTCAAAAGGAGATCTCATTTCTTGTTAGAAGTTTGTTGAACGTTCGGTTAGGGTCGGTCAGGATTTTGCTGACGAATTCAGACTTTCTCGGTCCGACTTCCGAAAAAAAAAAAAAAAAAAGTCGGTCAGAGGTCTTTTATCTGAAAGGTTTCCTTATCCGATTTCGGACTTTTTGACCGTGTTAAAATGAACTTCGTTGCGAAAGGACTTCTTTAACTCGACTTCGTAAAAGTCGGTCGAAACCAACTTTGTTAGACTAGAGTTCTAGTCTGACTTCACGGTTTGTTCGTGCATGTATGTCTCGTTCCGGAATTGATCTTTTTGTTTTGGAAATTTGGAAATAAGTCTAGGACTTATTTGGGACATCTCGAAGTTTGAGTTTCTCCCGTACTTGAGTCTAGGTTCTCTTTCTACATGGAAGTTTGAGAAGTCACTCTTTTCGTCACTCACTTTAACCCGACTCAATACTTAGAACATGGACAGACGAGTAGTCGAGGTCTCGGTAGTCCCCAGAAGAGACCAAGGGTATATCCGGTGTTTTTACGACTGGACTTTGTTTATCTGACAGTCTATAAAGAGACCGATTCTACCCAAATAAATCTTAGTCGTCTCTCAACGTTAAACACCAGACGTTAGTACCACTCGGTATCCGTTTAAGAATATCCGTTCCTTTCCTCTTCTGAAATTACCTCCTATTTTCCTCCAACCCTCCCGACATCGCTTGTTACTCATACTCAAAAGTTTCCACCTCAGGGACGGATCCTTCTTTTCCTCAGAAAGAAGAACAATAGCCTAACGACAGTAGCGTCCTATATCCTCGAGGGGGAAGAACAGTGGGTCGAGATAAATTGACTCCAAAGACGAACAACTAAAATGTTCTTGTTTCATGTTCAACTAAAAGTTTGTCAAGAATAATTAAAACATTTCAGTCTACCATTTTATAGAAGAGGTCCATACGAATATCATGACTTGAACCATATATGGTGGTCCGGTCCTATGACCTCACCCATCGACAAGGGAAGAGGTTTCCTCGAAGGTTTGGGTCCCCAGCTTGGGTCCAGAGGGTGTAACGTCCATCTAAGAAATGGTCGACTCGGTGGTCCCTTCAGGTTCTTGTGACCTTACCCATCGGATAAAGAAGAGGTCCCCTAGAAGGGTTGGGTCCTTACTTGGCCCCAGAGGACGTAACGTCCGCCTAAGAAATGGTTGACTCGAGGGTCCCTTCAGTATGGTGGTCAGTATACGACCGTTTAATCTGTTGATTCTAGTGAATATTGTAGAAAGACACCGAGTTGAATACAGATGGACTGACCCGAGGGACACCAAACAAGTTAACACTAGTACCGCCGTGACATTGCTTTCTTTCTACATTCTCGAAAGGGTAACAAATACGCACACACGAGTCAGGACACTGAGAAACGGTGAGGGACCTGATATCGGGTGGCCAGAAGAGGTAGGAACCTTAAAACGTCCGTTCTTATACCTTTTCCAACGGGAGAGGATGAGTTCCCCTAGAAGAACTAGGTTCCTAGTTTGGGTACAGAGAAAACAAAGGACGTGACCGTTCGTCTAAGAAATTGTAACTCGGTGTACCCTTTGGGGTATGAGTTCTAGAACCATCTTGATCCCCCGGTTGTGAATCCAAAAGACGGAGGTTCAGGTTAACAAGGTGACTTTCTTTCTCCGGAGATAATGAGTCAACTTCCTTTCAATGTACTCGTATCTCATTTGAAGTTTCCTCCTTAAGGTAACCGTTAAAGGTGACCGTTTTTCCTCTTCGTTAACCTCCTACACGTACTGTTAGACTTATCCTTTGGGTTTCATCTCAGGTCGTGTCGACGAGACGAAAAAACGACAAACTCAGATCATTGTTATAAGTCAATTGTTGGCAAATTTACATGTTAAACATTATGGTAGTTTCTTCTGTAGTATAGAATCTTTCATAACAACCTTCCTACCTAACTGACATAATTTAACAAAAGGTTCACATTCCGGTTTAAGTCGAAAGAAAGTTTTGTACGATAAAAGGGAGAACATAAATGTTAAAGTTCTAAAAACCTATATGATTCTTTATGATATCAATAATCGTAAGGGCCTCCTAAAGGGACCATTGAGTCTTTCGTTTCACAGACGGACGTTACGTCCTCTGGGCCCAAACTAGGCACCCAGTCCTTCTAGGAGACCTACTCCTTTACCATTGGGTGAGGTCATGAGAACGGATCTTTTAGGGTACCTGACTCGTACCATCCGATGTCAGGTACCCCAGCTTTTCTCAGCCTGTGCTGGCTCGTTGAAGTGAAAACGAAAGTGATGGTAAGGGTCTCTGGTTGTCAAATGAGGATCGTCTTACGAGAATCACGACTTAGTCAAAGGTAGGAGAGTGACTGTTCTTTTGTGACCCGTCCTCGTTTTACCCCGTATTCTTTTCTCGTATAACAAGAGTCAACTTCGACAAAACACTCGACACGTACGTACGAGTCAGTACAGGTTGAGAAACGTTAGGGTTCTTGACATCGGGTGGACCGAAATTTACCATCTTAAGTTTTCCCTTAAAATACTTTTGATCACGATACTTGTAACCCCAGGTACATAGAAGTTAATGTCTATATGCAGGTCCTCGCCCTAACGTCCTACTATACCATCGAGAGATAAATCTATAAACTCCTTTGAGGTATGACAAAAGGTATCACCGACATTGTCATAAGTAAGGATGGTTGTCTCATCCTCCAAAGGGAAAAGGGGTGTGGGAGAGGTCGTAAATTTCAAGTATCTAAAAAAACACTATCGGTAGACTGTCTACACTCCACTATGGAGTCACATCAAAACTAAACATAAATAGATTATTAATCACTACAAATCGTTGAAAAGTACAAGGACAATTATTAACTACGGAAGAAATCTCTTTGTAAAGAAATCTAGAAGACGGGTAAAAAACTGACCTAAAAAATAAAAGAACAATAACTCAACATACTCAACAAACATATAAGACCTATAATTGGGGAACAGTTAGGTAGTAAATGTTTGTAAAAGAGGGTAAGGTATTCGACAAAAAAAACCAACAACTAAACAAACAAAAATATCGAAGGAAACGTCACGATTTCGAAAATTCAAACTAAGTCAGAGTAAAATAAATACGAACGTAAATAAAACTGAACCCTCAGACTAGATTCTATAATGATACTAAATACAGGTTCCTTGAAAACGGATATAGGAGAAAATCCTCACAATACCTAGTGCAGTATAATTTCGGAAATTTGGCAAAATTGAAACAGACATACTACACTCCATCCCAGGATTAAATTGACTAAATGTAGATCGACAAGACCAAAGGGTCTTTAGGAACGACCTCTCTGAAAAGAGGTAACTTATAAAAACGGAGGAAACAGCATCTAATCAACTAGTATCCACACACCCAAATAAAGACCTGTGAGATAAGACACGATAACTAGGTATACTAAAAGACACACACACACAGTCATAGTACGACGAAACTAACGACATCGAAAATCATAACAGACTCCAAACTTTTACCATTACGAACATCGAAACACTAAAAAAGGAGTCCTAACGAAACCGTTAAGACTCAGAAAATACCAAGGTATATTTCAAATCATAATAAACAAGATCAAGACACCTTTTATAACACCCACAAAACTATCTCTAATACAATTTAGACATCTAACGAAATCCCATTCTTATCGGTAAGAGTGTTGTAATTAGGAAGGTAGGTTATCGTGCACTATAGTAAGATAAAGAAACCTGGTAGAAATTAAAGTAAAAAGTCACAAAATTACAAAAGTTTTTTTCCTGGAGGAACCGATTTACAACAACAACAAGTCAACGATTCAAAACTGAGGAATGTTGGGGTACTTGACATCGCTCTGTCCTCAGGGACAGGAAGTAATAGAGGACCTCTAAAGAGTTTAATTACACGTACTCTACTATGACGGGTAAAGAGAAGAATGGGAGTTAGAAAGGTTCGTGGTCAGAAAAGGTAAGTCAGTCGAGAAGTTTTATCTACCGGTTTCATGACCTCGAAGTCGAAGTCGTAGTCAGGAAGATCACTTATAAGTCCCAACTAAAGGTAATCCTACCTGACCAATTAGAGGAACGTCAGGTTCCCTGAGAGTTCTCAGGAGAAGTCGTGATGTCAAGTTTTCGTAGTCAAGAAACCACGAGTCGAAAGAAATACCAGGTTGAGAGTGTAGGTATGTACTGGTGACCTTTTTAGTATCGAAAAGGTATACCTGGAAACAGTCGTTTTACTACAGAGACGAAAAATTATACGACAGATACATACAGTATTGAAAAGAAGGTTTCTCGTTCACCGAAAATTAAAGGACCGACGTCAGTGAAAGGTGTCACTAAAACCTCGGTTTCTTTTATTTTAGACAGTGACAAAGGTGACAAAGGGGTAGATAAAGGGTACTTCACTACCCTGGTCTACGGTACTAGAATTCAAAAAACTTACAACTCAAAAACTCGGTCGAAAAAGTGACAGGGGAATTGAGAATAGTTCTCCGAGAAATCAAGGAGAAGTGAAAGAAGGTATTCCCACCACAGTAGACGTATAGACTCCAATAACTATAAAGAGGTCCGTTAGAACTAAGGTCGAACACTGGGTCGTTAGGGTGAAGACCCGTATGTGTGGTTCCTTTGGTCTTGACTTTCTCTGTGTACATGGGGTTACAAGTAGCGTCGTGACAAATATTATCGATCCTGTACCCTTGTTGGATCTACAGGTAGTCGTCTACTTACCCATTCTTTCGACACCATGTATATGTGTTACCTCATAATGAGTCGGCAATTTTTCTTAAGTAAACTTAGTCAAGACTACTCTACCTACTTTGACCTCGGCTAATATGTCTCACTTCATTCGGTCTTTCTTTTTGTGGTTATGTCATATGATTGTGTATATATACCTTAAATCTTTCTACCGTTACTGCTGGGACATACGTTCTGTCCCTTTCTCTGTGTCTACACATATTACCTGAAAACCTGAGTCTCCCTCTCCCTCTCCCACCCTACTAAACCCTCTTACCGTAAGATTGTACATATGATAGTACATTCTTAACTTAGCGGTCAGATTCAGACTACGTCCTATGTCTTACGAACCTCGACCACGTACCCCTACTGGGTCTCTCTACAATACCCCTCCCTCCACCCTCCCCCCAAGTACAAACCCTTGCGTACATTCTTAATTTCTAAAATTTTAATTTTTTTTTATTTTTTCTTTTTGTTTTTGTTTTTGTTTTTGTATCTGTGTTTGTTTTCATTTTGATTATCTTTTTATTTATTTATGACTAACACGTGTTTATTTTTTTATTTATTTATTTATTTATTTGGTCAGGTAACAAGGTACAGGTCAAGATTGAAAACGAAGAACAAAACGTATATCCTAAGAGTCTTCTGTCCATTTCACTAGACCATAGGGGTAGAGCTTCTTAAAAGGTGTAAAAAATACTGGGTGTACCAGTTTCCAAAATCACATCAGTTACTTTGATTTCATCTACAAAAAGACCTCAAGGAAACGAAAGAGGTACTAGACTGTCTACAACCGTTAAACTAGAGACCAAGGAGACGGAAAGATTTAGGTCGAACATATAGACTGTAAGACCATGACATTAACGTTATGTTAACGTTAATATAACCTCAAACTTGTAAGAAACCGTAACGGAAAGAAACCCTAACCTTCCTTTTGACTGGAAAAAGTCAGGACACCGGTGAGGACTCAAAAGGTTTAAACGACTGTATAACTCACGTCGTGAAAGTGTCGTAGTAGAAAATCCTTAAAACAACTTTATTGAGTTGACTTTAAGATAATAGAGGTGTGATCGAAACAAGTATCATTACGAAGGATTCCGGGTTGACTGAAGCCTGAGGTCCTACAGACCGAGTTCCATTCACTGGTCCGGTAACACCAATAGGCCCAGTAATTCTGGGAAAAAACATGTTAAGAAGACATATAAGAACAGTGGAGAAGAATTGTATAAGATGAAGATAATCCGGGAAAGGTATAGATAGGAAACGACATGGGTAAAACGTACTTTACAAGGGAGTCCAGAGGTCAAAAAACGTTTCCAGAGATCAGAAAGGGTAAGATAACAAAAGGAGATAAAGAAACGTAACAAGTTAATTCTTTTGAAAGAATAGAGAGGAACAATAATAGACCTTGAGACGTAAGTCAACCCACATAGAAAGGGAAAACGGAAAACGAAAAGAAGTAATGAGTCGATAAACATTCCGGAAGAGTTTGTTTATAAAACGTAAGAACGAAAAATAAAAGAACCCCTACGAAAACAAGAGGTAGACGACGTGTTACAACGTTTGACAGTAGGTATCAAGAAGTCCGTGAGATGGTCTAGATTAGAGAACTTAGATAAACAGTGGAGGTAACATATTAGTATTCCCTAATCTAAATCCAGTATGGACTTACAGTCACTAAAGGGGATCAAAGAAGTTAAACAAACTTAAAACGTTATTTCTCGAGTACTAGACTCGGTGTCAGTCGAGGTCCAGAACAAAAATGACTGATATACTTCGAAGAGATAGAAATCGACGTCTCTTATATTAGTTAGACTAAAGTCATAACTGATAGACCACTGCAGGTACACATCTCAGTAGAGAACACAACAACTTTCTCCTACAAACGATACACACAAGATAACCGTTTCGAAAGAATCAAAAACGGGACGAAGTAAAAAATGAAGTTCCGGTTGGAACTGGTAAAAAGACATATAAAGAACTGAAGGATGAAAACGTAAGGTCAGGGGACACTGTTTTTCCTGTAGAAAAAAAACCACAATCCAGATCTTTTAGAACATCCAGAAGTAACTTGATAAGTCGAAGTCGAACAAACGGTAATCACCAACCCCACATTTGAACCAAATGACAGTACAACTTACCAAAGGGAACCTTTCCTTGACTCTAGTAAGACAGTAAAAACTCTAATGTGTGTTCATGATATAAAGTTTGAGAACTGACACTCCCGATGAGGTAAAGAAGATTCCCTAAAAACGGGTGTCATCATATATATTACCAGAAGGTTCAATTTAAGTGGGTAAGGACAGGTAAAATGAAGTGACTAAGGATTTTACAGTTACAAGTGAGAACGGTAGAGGACAAACTGGTGTAGGTTGAATGAAACTAAGTACCTGGATTATAAGGTCCAAGAATACGTCATGACAAGAAATGTCGTGATTTGAAATAAAGTCATGGTCTGTGTAGGTATTTACTCGTTTCAAAGTCAAAATTGGGATGGAGAGGTAAGAAAGACCTCGACATTGAGAGGAGACGACGTCATCGTATAACCTGTGGATGATTAGACCCCTCTTAGTAGAAGAGGACAATATATAAAAACTGAAAAGTAATACAACTACCCAAAGAGTACCATTTTTATGACTTCACCAAACGGTAAGGGAAGAGGTCACCTGGTGTAAAATAGTCCGGGACTGATCGTCCCTGTACGGAAAGTCGTCGAGGTGCATCGATCTGTTGTACGGACCGTGTACACAACAGTATGATAACCAGGAGTAACTCGGACATTTAGAAATGGGACCTTACATTTCAGTTCAGCCGGAATCCTTCGTAGTGATGTTTGTTTCGACATTTTCATGAGGTTAGTTATACGGTCGTTTAAACCTTTTGAGTCGGCACCGGTGTCCTAACCTTTTATAGTCAAAAGTAAGGTTAGGGTTTGTTTCCGTTACGGTTTCTTACGAGTTTGATGGTGTGTTAACGTGAGTACAGTGTACGATCATTTTATTACGATCATTTTAAGAGGTTCGATCCGAAGTCGTTCTCCACTTGTTACCTGAAGGTCTACAAGTTCGATCAAAATCTTTTCCGTCTCCTTGGTCTCTGGTTTAACTGTTGTAGGTGACCTAGTACCCTTTTCGTTTTCTCAAAGTCTTTGTGTAGATAAAGACGGAATAACTGATACGGTTTCGGAAACTGACACACCTAGTGTTATTTGACCCCTTTTAACACTTTCTCTACTCTTATGGTCTGGCGGACTGGACGGAGAACTCTTTGGACATACGTCTAGTCCTTTGTTGTCAATCTCGACCTGTACCTTGTTGTCTGACCAAGGTTGATCCTTTTCGTCATGTAGTTCCGACTTATAACAGTGGGGTGAATAAATTGAAGATACGTCTCGTGTAGTACTCTTTACGACCTGACCTTCTTTGTGTTCGACCTTAGTTCTAACGACCCTTTTTATTGTTATTGGAGTCTATACGTCTACTGTGGTGGGAATACTGTATTTCACTTCTTCTTGATTTCTCGGAGAACTACTTTCACTTTCTCCTCTCACTTTTTCAACCGAATTTCGAGTTGTAAGTCTTTTGCTTCTAGTACCGTAGACCCAGGGTATTGAAGTACCCTTTATCTACCCCTTTGTCACCTTTGTCACAATCTGAAATAAAAACCCCCGAGGTTTTAGTGACATCTACCACTAACGTCGGTACTTTATTTTTCTACGAAGAAGGAACCTTCCTTTCAATACTGGTTGGATCTGTCGTATAAGTTTTGTCTCTGTTATGAAACGGTTGTTTCCAGACAGAACAGTTCTGATACCAAAAAGGTCACCAGTACATACCTACACTGTCAACCTGATATTTCTTTCGACTCGTGACTTCTTAACTACGAAAACTTGACACCACAACCTCTTCTGAGAACTCTCAGGGAACCTGACGTTCCTCTAGATTGGTCAGGTAGGATTTCCTCTAGTTAAGACCTACAAGAAACCTTCCTGACTACAACTTCGACTTTGAGGTCATGAAACCGGTGGACTACGTTTCTCGACTGAGTAAACTTTTCTGGGACTACGACCCTTTCTAACTTCCGTCCTCCTCTTCCCCTACTGTCTCTTACTCTACCAACTTACCGTAGTGGTTGAGTCACCTGTACTCAAACCCACTTGAGGTCCACAATCACTACCTGTCCCTCCGGACCGCACGACGTCAAGTACCCCGGTGTTTCTCAACCTGTATTGACTTACTGACTTGCCTTGACTTGATTTTTAAAATGGACGGGAGACCACAGGTAGTTTCACGACGGGTCCTCGACTCCGTCTCTGGGACGACCTCAACGGTCCTTCCCATAGATCCTTTCCCAACCTCGGTACCAAGTTCCTACGAGTTCTCGTCTCCAGAGGGACCGGAGTGTCGACACCGACGACAGGAACCTGGAAAGTAGACGGGACTACCGGGTGACGGTCGACTCGATACCGGGGTCGGAAAGGAGAGGAGGTCAAGGAAATACAATAACAAGTCCGGACCATCGGTCCGACGGGACTCCCCTCACGTATCATGAAACGTCTGAGGGAGGGGTGGTACAATCCTCGAGTCCACGACCAGTGATAGAACGAGGACGGAGACGGTACTAGAGTCGTTTCGACGAAGGGTCTGTAATGTGTATCCTTCTGAAATCGTATCAGTTACTTCGTCTTCATTTACAAAATGACCTTAAAAGAAGGAAAAAGATACTATGTCGTCTATAACCGTCAAAATAGAGACCAAGGAGAAGGAAAAGATTTAAATCGAACATATAGACCTTCAAGATCCAAATACATGACAAATGCGGATGGAACTTCCTATAATTCGTAACGGAACGATCGTACAATTTACTTGTGTTAACGCGACGTCAAACTTGTAAGAAACCGTAACGGGAAGAAACCTTAAACTTACTTTTGACTGAAAAAGGTCAGGACACCAGTAACGACTCAAAAGGTTTAAACGACCGTATGAATCACGTTACGAAATTGTCGTAGTATAAAATCCTAAAAAACATAAGGATCAATAAAATTAAAAACTGTGTTAAAATTTATCCTAAAGTTTTGAAAAAGACTATAAGATCACATTTCTTTACGTTGACTAAAGACGTATAATTAGAACGTATGACGATGTAACGACTTAGATACATAATCAAGATTACCAAAAACACACCACTGGTGCCAAGAGATATATTTCACAGTATAGTAATCGTTTCTCACTGTCAAAATGGAGAAGGGAAGGTTGAACGTATGGAAAATAAAGTAAAGAAACAGATTAATGACACCGATCTTGAGGGTTATGATACAACTGACCTTCACCACTCTCACCCGTGGTAACAGAAGAAGGACTGAACATCCTTCTAAAATGGTAACTCTTAATACAACCAACACCTGAACAGAATTTTCCCAAATTAAGACAAGGGAGAGAAGGATGGAACCCGAAGGGACCACCGAGTCTACAATTTCTTAGACGGAAATTACGTCCTCTGTACCCAAGTAAAGGACCCAGTCCTTCTAGGGGACCTCTTCCCTTACCGTTGGGTGAGATCATAAGAACGGACCTCTTAGAGTACCTGTCTTCTCGCACCACCCGAAGGTAGGTACCCCAATGTTTCTCAGTCTGTGCTGACTCGTTGATTGTGGTGAAGTATGAAGTTGTATATACTGAGTATCGTCAAAGTCGTCCTCTCTTATCTCCACTCCTCTCCGTACTTGATATCTGAAATCAATTATTATGACAAATTTATAACCGAGGAGTTAACATTGTTTTCGTTGTGTTATTAAATTTATCTTTTGACACGGTCCCTTCCCTTTTCACCAGTATACATAGTCTATGGATGGAGTCACTCTCAAAAATAGTACTTACTTACAAGTCAAGTCGAGTCAGTGAGTCAACGCAGGTTGAGAAACGTTGGGGTACTTAGTGTCGTGCGGTCCAGAGGGACAGGTAGTGGTTGAGGGCCTCAAGTGAGTCTGAGTGTAGGTAGCTCAACCACTAAGGTAGGTCGGTAGAGTAGGAGACAGCAGGTGAAAAAGAGGACGGGAGTTAGGGAGGGTCGTAGTCTCAGAAAAGGTTACTCAGTTGAGAAGCGTACTCCACCGGTTTCATGACCTCAAAGTCGAAATGGTAGTAAGGAAGGTTTCTTTAGGGTCCCGACTAGTGGAAATCTTACCTAACCAACCTAGAGGAACTCAGGTTCCCTGAGAGTTCTCAGAAGAGGTTGTGGTGTCAAGTTTTCGTAGTTAAGAAACCACGATTCGAAAGAAGTGTCAGGTTGAGAGTGTAGGTATGTACTGATGATCTTTTTGGTATCGGAACTGATCTGCCTGGAAACAACCGTTTCGTTACAGAGACGAAAAGTTATACGATAGATCCAACCAGTATTGAAAAGAAGGTCCCTCATTCGCAGAAAATTAAAGTACCGACGTCAGTGGTAGAAGTCACTAAACCCTCGGGTTCTTTTATTTCAGACTGTGACAAAGGTGACAAAGGGGTAGATAAAGGGTACTTCACTACCCTAGTCTACGGTATTAGAAGCAAAAGACTTACAACTCGAAATTCGGTTGAAAAAGTGAGAGGAAAGAATGAAAGTAGTTCTCCGAAAAATGAAGGAGAAGTGAAAGACGGTATTCCCACCACAATTTAAAATAACTTATGAAAGGGACGTAGATAACTCTGGTAGGCCTCTTCCGTTACCGTGGGGTGAGATCCTGAGAACGGACTTTTTAGGGTACCTACCTCCTCGGACCATCCGAGGTCAGGTACCCCAGCGTGTCTCATCCTGTGCTGACTCGTTGAAGTGAAAGTCAAAAGTGAAAGTACGTAACCTCTTCCTTTACCATTGTGTGAGGTCACAAGAACGGACCTCACAGGGTCCCTACCCCCTCGGACCACCCGGCAGTAGATACCCCAGTGTGTCAGTCTGTGCTGACTTCACCGAATCGTCGTCGTCGTCGTAACTTTGGTGTACAACAAAAACAGTAAGAAAAACAATTAGACAGTATGACTAATGAACATATACAACTTCGTAAAAAAGTTGTGACCTTACTTTAATTTAACTAATACCACATACTAAGAGAAATATATAATAACCTAATTTAATCGTGTATAAAACAATTCTAAAAACATAGGTGTGAGTACTATCTACAACCCAACTTTTTAAGAAAGAGTCAACAACAACAACAAGTCAGTGAGTCAGAACAGACTGAGAAACGCTGAGGTACCTGACGTCGCAAGGTTCAAAGGGACAGGAAGTCATAGAGGACCTCAAACGAGTCTAAGTACAGGTAACTCAACCACTACCGTAGGTTGGTAGAGTAGGACACAACGGAGGACGAGGAGGACGGGAGTTAGAAAGAATCATAGTCCCAGAAAAGATTATTCGACCGATGAACGTAACCCACCGGTTTCAAAACCTCAAAGTCGAAGTCGTAGTCAGGAAGGTTACTTATAAGTACCAACTAAAGTAAATCCTAACTAGAAGAACGACAGGTTCCCTGAGAGTTCTCAGAAGAGGTCGAGATCAAGGTTTCGTTACTAAGAACTAACGAGTCTGAAGAAATACCATGTTGAGAGTGTAGGTATGTGCGGATGACCTTTTTGGTATCGAAACTGATATACCTGGAACAGCCGTTTCACTATAGAGACTAAAATTATACGACAGATCAAAACAGTATTGAAAAGAAGATTCCTCGTTCACCGAAAATTAAAGTACCGACGTCGGTGACAGACGTCACTAAAACCTCGGGCCCTTTTATCAGAGAGTGATAAAGATGAAAAAGGGGTAGATTCTTCTTCCGACTCACGGTTTCTTAACTACGAAAACTTCACACCACAACCTCTTCTGAGAATTCTCAGGGAACCTGACGTTCCTCTAGGTTGGTCAGGTAAGACTTCCTCCAGTTGGGACCCTAAAGAAACCTTCCTTACTACGATTTCGACTTTGAGGTGATGAAACCGGTGGAGTACGCTTCTCAACTGAGTAACCTTTTCTGAGACTACGACCCTCCCTAACCCCCGTCCTCCTCTTCCCCTGCTGTCTCCTACTCTACCGACCTACCGTAGTGCCTGAGCTACCTGCACTCAGACTCACTTGAGGTCCTCAACCACTACCTGTCCCTCCGGACTGCACGACGTTAAGTACCCCAGTGTTTCTCAGCCTGTGTTGACTCACTGACTTGACTTGACTTGACTTGACTAAACGATATTTTACAAACCTGACCTACAGTACTAGAGTCAAAAATCTTACGACTCAAAATTCGGTCGTAAAAGTGAGAGGACAAAGCAGAGGTAGTTCTCAGAGAAATCCAGGAGAAACGAAGGATGGTAATTCCACCACAGTAGACGTATAGACTGCTATGACTATAAAGAGGTCCGTAGAACTAAGATCGAACATTAAGTAGGTCGGATTGTAAAACGTCCTACGTGAGACGTGTATTCAATTTACTCGTGTCACTGTTCTACGTCGGAACTACATGAGGACAGGGTCAAAACTTGGTCAGACAACAAAGTACAGGGAAAGATAGACAAAAAAGAATTGAACGTATGTCCAAAGAGTCCTTTGTCCATTCCGTCAGGTCATAAGGGCAGAGAAATTTTAAAAAGGCGAAGAACCATACTATGTGTGTCAGTTTCCGAAGTCGTATCGGAAAGTTACTTCGTCATCTACAAAAAGACCTTAAGGGAACGAAAGAGGTACTAGACCGTCTACAACCGTCAAACTAGAGTCCAAGGAGACGGAAAAGATTTAGGCCGAACATGTAGGCCCTAAAAAAGTCAAGTGTATGACAAATTCGGGTCGAACTTCCTAAAACTTGTGATAGAACGATCGTACACAGTCAACAGTAAAGAGGGAAAAGTAAAGAATAAAATAAACCTAACAGAGAGAACAGAAAGGACTGATCCGAAAACAACTATAAAAAAAATAGAAAAGTTTGTTGTGAGAGAACCAAAACAACTACAAAAAATAGTAGAATAACTAGATAAAATGCATATAGGAGAGATTTGAAATAACAAAGGAAGGAAAACAACTGAAACCCAAAACTAAGAAGAAGAAGATAAAGAAAATCCACTATCCAATTCAAGAAGTAAACTCTAACAAAAACAAAGAATTCCTTCAGGACATAGTGACATTTGAAAGTAGAACCTTGAGGAAAACGACGTAAGGTATCTAAAAACATTCCAAAAACAAAAATAACAGTAAAATAACTCCATAAAAATTTAAAGAAGAAACCAAAATAGTGACTGGGTAACTCAAAAAACCATCAAACAAATCAGAACTACACAATAAAAGGGAAAAAAGAAAGAGGTCAACTAAAGATCAAAGTATGTCAATAACAGTCCTTTTTTACGAAGTGCTATAAAGATAGGAGAACTTAAACAACTCCGAATAAAAACCGGAACACATACTAGTCAGAATCTCTTATAAAGTACACGTGAACTGTTCTTACACATAAGACACAAAATAAAAAAAAAATTTCATTTCAGAATTTTCATAGTTAATTCAGATTAACAAGGTAACATAGTAAATCCTGGGGAACAACGGCACAATTGAAAGACAGATCTTCTAGACAGGTAACTACAGTTACCCCACAATTTAGAAAATGATAATAATATAAGGACAATTAAAGAGGGATATACAGACAATCATAAACAAAACATATAAATCCACGAGGACATAAACCACGTATATACAATTACTGACATAACAGGAGAAGAACTTAACTAGAGAAATAAAAATATATTACAGACAATAATAGAAATAACCAAAATTAAATTTAAAACTAAAACAGACTATACTCGAAACGATGGGGGGTGAAAGAACAGTAAAAGTAAACGTACTTTATAGAAAAAGGTAAAAGAATTAAAGATAGACACAAAAAACGGGACTTAAGAGAAGATCCGTTGTATAACATGTTAACACAAAAAGAAAGATTAGGTTAGGTGGTGAGACACAAAAGACTAATCTGGTAAATCAAGTAACTGTAAATTTTACTAATAACGATCTATACATAGATAACGGTAAAGTTGGAACAAAAGATCAATTAAAGTATCGAAAACAAAACAAAAAAAAAAATTGAAAGTGTTAAATTACAAACAGAAAACAAATACGAACCCAAGTAAAGAAAAGAAAAGAAAAGAAAAAAAACTCAGATAATGAAAAATTAAACATCAATGGAACCAAAAGGTAACACACCTGGGTATTGAAATAGACGAACGACACCAAAAGAAAAAATTAAAAATGTCTTCATATCAACTAAATGTTACACTATAATCAAAGATGACATTTGTTTCACTTAGTCAATGTGTATATGTATGTAGATGAGAAAAAAAAAATAAAATAAAAATGAAATAAAATGAAATGTTATGACATAACCAAAACGGTATGTAACTGTACTTAGGTGGTACCCCCATATGCTCGAGGGTTAGGACTTAGGGGGAGGGTGGAGGGTGGGGTATAGTAGAGAGACCTAGTAGGGACACGTGGTCGGGGTTCGTAGGTCATAGAACATAATTTGTATCAGACCACGAAGCAAAGAATGTACTATCATATATACAAAGTTACGGTAAGAGGGTTTAGTAGGGTGGGAGAGGGAGAGGGAGTGTCAGGTTTTCAGGCAAGATATGTAGACACAAAGAAAACGACAGAGCGTATGTCCTAGTAGTACTGGTAGGAAGATTTAAGGTATATATACCCAGTCATATGACACAACCACAAAAAGAAAGACCGAACGAAGCGAGACATATTAGCCGAGATCAAAGTAGGTAGAGTAATCTTGACTAAGTTTACATAAGAAAAATTACCGACTCATTATGAGGTAACACATATGCATGGTGTCTAAAAAATAGGTAAGTAGACGACTATCTGTAGATCCAACAAAGGTACAGGACCGATAATATTTGTCACAACGTTACTTGTAACCCCATGTACACAGAGAAAGTTAAGACCAAAGGAGCCACACATACGGGTTGTCACCCTAACGACCCAGTCTTCCGTCAAGATAAACGTTAAATTCCTTAGAGGTGTGACAAAAGGTATCACCGACATGATCAAACGTAGGGGTGGTTGTCACATTCTCCCAAGGGAAAAGAGGTGTGGGAGAGGTCGTAAATAACGAACGTCTAAAAACCTAGCGTCGGTAAGACTGACCACACTTCACCATGGAGTAACACCAAAACTAAACGTAAAGAGATTATTACTCACTACAACTCGTAGAAAAGTACACAAAGAATCGGTAGGCATACAGAAGAAACCTCTTTACAGATAAATCAAGAAACCGGGTAAAAAACTAACCCATCAAATGAAAAGACCTCAACTCGACGTCCTCAACGAACATATAAAAACTCTAATCAACAAACAGTCAACGACGTAAACGAGAACAAAAGAGGGTAAGTCTTCCGACAGAAAAGTGGAACGAATATAAAAGGAAACAACACGTCTTCGAAAATTAAAATTAATCTAGGGTAAACAAATAAAAACGAAAATAAAGGTCACCTAGTATCTACTAGGACGACACTAAATACAGTCTCTCACAAAACGGATACAAGAGGAGATCCTCAAAATATCAAAGGCCAGAATGTAAATCTAGAAATTAGGTAAAACTCAAATAAAAACACACGCCACAATCTTTCACTAGATCAAAGTAAGAAAATGTTCACCAACTGGTCAAAAGGGTTGTGGTGAACAATTTTTCTAACAGAAATTAGGTAACATATAAGAACGGAGGAAACAGCTTCTATTCCCCAGGTATCTACACACCTAAATAGAGACCCGAAAGATAAAACAAGGTAACTAGATATAAAGACAGAAACATGGTCATGGTATGACAAAATTACTGGCATCGAAACATCATCTCGGACTTCAGTCCGTCCAACTAAGGAGGTCAAGGTAAGAAGAAAGAGTTCTAACGAAACCGATAAGCTCCAAAAAACATAAAGGTATGTTTAGAACTTTAATAAACGAGATCAAGACACTTTTTATGGCGACCATCGAACTATCCCTAACGTAACTTAGACATCTAACGAAACCCATCATATGAGTAAAAGTGATATAACTAAGAAGGTTAGGTACTTGTACCGTATAAAGAGGTAGATAATCACAAGAGAAACTAAAGAAAGTAGTCACAAAATATCAAAAGCTATATATCCAGAAATCAAAGACATCCATCCATATAAGGATTCATAAAATAAGAAAAGCAACGTTACCACTTACCTTAACAAAGGAATTAAAGAAAAAGATGAAAGAGTAATAATCACATATCCTTACGTTCCCTAAAGACTCATAACTAAAATATAGGACGTTGAAATGACATAAGTAACTAATTGAGATCATTAAAAGACCACATCAGATTCGATAGAAGGGTATATCCAGTAATGTCTGATAACTTATCAATATCGTGGACCCGATATCCACGAATAATCAATAAAATATATATCATCACACATATACGTCTCTTCCGTTACCGTTGGGTGAGGTAATGAGAACGGACTTCTTGGGGTACTTGCCTCCTCGGACCATCCGACGTCAGGTACCCCAGCGATTCTCAGTCTGTACTGACTCACTGAAGTGAAAGTGAAAAGTGAAAGTACGTAACCTCTTCCTTTACCGTTGGGTGAGGTCACAAGAACGGACCTCTTAGGGTCCCTGTCTCCCCGGACCACCCGACGACAGATACCCCAACGTGTCTCAGCCTGTGTTGACTGCGCTGAATCGTCGTCGTCGTCGTCGTCGTCACACATATACAGTTAGCTTTAGAGGGTCAAATAGGGAAGAGGAGGTTGGGAAGAGAGGAGGTGGTAATTGGTACAAACGAAAGATGTAGACACTGAGGTAAAGACAGAACATTTATTCAGGTAAACATGGTAAAAAAATCAAAGGTGTATATTCACTATAATATACAATAAAAAGAGACAAACGGAATGAAATGAGGTATACTGTTATAGATCTGTGTAGGTACGACGACATTGACTGTAATAAGGTAAGAAAAATACCGACGAATTATAAGGTAACATATACGCAAGGTGAAGAGAAATAGGAAAGAAGACAATTACCTCTAAGAAATCCAACGAAGGCACAAGATCGATATCATTTATTACGATGTAACTTGTGACCCCACATATATATATATATATATATATATATAAGTTTAATCAAAAGAAACCGATATACGGGTACTCACCCTAACGTCCTAGTATACCATCGAGATAAAAATGAGAAAGTCCTTAGCGGTATGATAAGAGGTAGTACCAACATAGTTACATGAAAGGGTGGTTTTCACATCCTCCCAAGGGAAAAGAGGTGTTGGAGATATCGGATCGTAAATAATAAACATATAACAAACCGGTAAGACTGGTGTTACTTTACTATGGAGTAACATCAAAAGTGAACTAAAGAGATTACTAATTACTATAACTCGTAGAAAAGTACATGAAAAAAACAGTAGACATACAGAAGAAACTTCTTTAACAGAGAAATCTAGAAGATGGTTAAAAAACTAACCCAACAAAATAAATAAATAAAAAATATAACTCGGGATACTCGATAACATATAAAACCTCTAATTAGGGCAGTCAACAAAGTAAACGGTTATAAAAGAGGGTAAGACATTCGACAGAAAAGTAAGACAAACACCAAATAAAACGATACGTTTGTAAAAATTAAAATAAATCTAGAGAATAAATCTTTCTCTAAGATGAAGTTGAATACAGTCTTCACAAGACGAATACAAAAGGAGACTCTTAAAATATCATAAGTCGAAATGTAAATTCAGAAATTTGGTGAAACTCGAATAAATACATATACCAAAGTCTCTTGTAAAATTAAAGTAAGAAAATATACATCGACGGGTCAAGGGTCGTGGTGAATAACTTCTCTGACAGAAAAGAGGTAACCTATAAGAACAGAGGAACAGTATCAAATTCACTACTATCTACGAACCACAAATAGAGGCCTGAAAGATAGAATAAGGTTGCTAGAAATCAAAACACAGTCATGGTACGACAAAACTAATGACATCTAAACGTAATATCAGACTTGAATTCCTCGAACTAAAGAGGTCGAGGTAAAAAGAATTCTAACGAAACCGATAAGTTTCAGGAAACACAAACGTGTGTTTTTCATTTTTTTTTTTTTTTTTTTAAATAAGATTAAGGTACTTTTTCCGGTGACCAATAAACTATCTTTAAATTAACTAACATCTAACAAACCCCATCATATCAGTAAAACTGTTATAATAAATAAGGTTAGGTTCTTGTGTACAGATGAACGAAATTCGAGTAACAGTATGTTAAACTCATATAAGATTTTCTAGATGTAAAAAATTGAAGGAGGGAGGCAAAACACTACAACTACGAGATAAAATGTAGAAGTATCAATAGGAAAACGTTTACTAATATTATATAACTGAAAATCTTAAATGGTCCACCGTATGACCATTTCTTAGGGTGACGGTTACGTCCTCTACGTTCTCTGTACCCAAACTAGGGACCCAACCCTTCTAGGAGACCTCTTCCTTTATCGTTGGGTGAGGTCTTAAGAATAGACTTTTTAAGGTATCTGTTTCCTCAAACCATCCGATGTCAGGTTCCCCAGTGTTTCTCAGTCTGTACTGAAACGTTGACTAGTGTGTACTTACGTATCAGTAAAAATGGTTATTTTTTCAATAACAAAAACATTAGATACATAACTGAATAAATCCCCTAGAAGTTAAGAAAATATATAAATAAATGGGAAACATAATACTAAAAGGGAAAAGATATCCAAGAAGAAAAGACAAATTCCTCATGGAAAATTCGAGATCCCACAAGAGATACCATGTACGGAAATTTATTACATATTGATTACATATTATACTTTAATGTTTTCATTTGTATCATATTTAATATATTTAATATTCATAAATATTAACCAGTATATATATATATATATATTTCTCTTAAAACATCGGTCATTTATAAAAAAAGGTGTTCATTCTTTTAATATTAGTCAATTTCCGGATTTCAAGCATATATTTTGGTGGGTCGTCTGACGTCATAATTAATATTATTAAATCAGAGAGAGTGTTCATCAAAAGACCCCGTGAAATTAGTTTCCTCTCATTTCGACATGTTTATGAAAATAAAATAACAACATAGAAAAAGGTCAAGGAACATAGAAAGAGGTGAACCAAATCAAGTTCTCTCACCGACCCAAAAATGGTGTTTTCAGTTTTCTCCAAATGAGACATTATTATTTATACTATTTCTTGTCCGATAAGTGACCCGTTTTACAGATGTACACTTTAGTTATTTTAATACTAAGAAATAGTCGACCTTAACATGTCATATCTCCTGTCCCACCCTGTTTATATCTTCTAGACTGAGTCCCCTTTTTTGTAAAAATTATCGGTGTATTCTCTTACTTTTTATTCTCAAATTATATGATATTAAATTCGAAAATATATGTATACACATGTATATGTATATATAGATATAAGTGTCAACTAAGTAAACCAATTATTATACATTATTGTATGACGTCGTATAATGATCCCCTATATTGATAACTGAAAATAATATAAACAAAAGACGAGATTTCACTATAGTCTGGAGAAAGTCGTTCTCTTTGTCAGAGACCCTTGTTTTCTTCTATACTCGAGATACATAATTAAGACATACACGAGAGAGTTTTAAAGACTTTTGATGTCCCGTCGACCTTATTGGTCTTTCTTGGTCTATAGGTATATAAATCAAAGTGAAGTCTTTCATTTTTATAATGACCCGATGTCTCTTGTCAAGTACTTGTTTGTGGTTACGTTTATAATTGTAAAACTTAGAAAATCCGGAGTTAGGTGGTACTTTTAACCTCTTCCTTTACCGTTCGGTGAGGTCACAAGAACGGACCTCTTAGAGTCCCTGTACCCTCGGACCACCCGACGGTAGATACCCCAGTGTGTCTCAACCTGTGTTGAGTTCGCTGAATCGTCGTCGTCGTCGGTGGTACTTTTGTTACTTTTATAAGAATCAACAAGAAACAACCACTCTAAATGACTCCCAGCTCACGAAATATATAAAAGTTACTTTTTAATAAGACTTTGACAAGATTCAATTACTCTAATTACTCATTAAGTTTTATATATAGTCACTTTAGTTACCATATACATAAAATAACCTATTTAGACCTCAAAAAGAAAGATCGATGTAAAGGTATTAATATTTAGTGTCTCGGTGTGTTAAACTACATGAAGAATTAATTTTGACGTTACTGAGTAGTTTGTTTTTTAACATTCTTATCTGAAATCTTTGTATTATTTATAGTGATGTATGAATTTATAGAAATCTTATTTTACCTCATAGTAAATGGAAAGTATCGAATTTTGTAATCTCTATAATTTTCTAAACGATGAAAACTGTTTACGATTTCTAAAGACTTTAATTGTATATCTGTGTATTAATGTAAATATAACAAGTACAAATGTTCTTTTTCTAAGTTTCGGATGAAACAAATAAGTATCGTTTAAGTAACAACTTTGTTAACTATTATCAAAGAATATTGGTAAACACCAAAATCATCCGTATAACCTAAAGAGTGTTATAAGAGGTTTTAGTAGTTGGTTCTCATCCTACATCATTCTCGAAATACTGTTGTGTTTTTATATAAGATGGTGACTTAATCTGGGTACAAATACATTTGTGTTCATAAAGATTACAGTCTCTGAGTTTTACGGGTCACATGTACAAGTAATTCTTTTCTCGTAATAGTATAATGACTTCACTACGTTTTTGTGGAAAATACGATCGGTATAGAGAAGAGAAAGTCCTTACATATGTAATTCGTTATAAGATACAGGGTCTGTCACGAAATGTTAGAGTGAGAAGAAGGTTTCCATTGATACTTAGTCGGTGTTCTAGGATAAACGTTCAAGAACTTACATTGGATATAAACAAACGGAGACCGAAAGAAGATATGAGTCAGATCTTGAAAAAGATTTATAAGAGAAAAGAACGTAGGGATAGACCGGAAATATTTACGACGAGTAAGAAGTTTTATATCGATTTGAACATAAAGGGGGACTTCACGAGTCAGTGATGTTCGTCCTTAATTAGTATGGAAGGAACCCCGAGGTATCGTAATACAAATATGAATTGAAAACTGTGGACAGTGAAGTACGTAAAACAATACCATTAAAACCTTGTGTAAAAAGAAGGAGTGATTTAACATTTTAGTAAATCCAGTTCATGTTGTGGAAGTATTTGTGACCAACTTAAATTACATTAAGAATTACAAGACGTTTTTTATGTGTCTTTTTTTTATTTTATGCATGAAATAAGAATAATTTTATATAAGGAGGGGTTGTTAATGAGGGTCGTCATTTACTTAAAACTCCATGATAAATACTTGTACCCACGGATTATAAAAAATACTTGAGAGGGAATTACACTCTAATGGATTTTCTCTGTGTTTTTGAGACTTTGTTTAATAAAAGGAAAAAAGGACCTCAGGTCTATGTTTTAGTGTCACCTATCAAAAGAAATGATGGGGACTTAATTCATTTAATTTCAAAAATATTGAGACAGATCTGACCACCAATACTCGAAAGACCGTTTATCCCCATAGTAAAGTGATAGTTTTTATAATTGTTAGAGATGTAGTAAAACACACGACGATATAGGAGTCATGAACCTTGTTACAGATCGAGTAACCATAAGATAAGTGAGGAGACAGGGAATGAGATTGTAAAGAATCTCGGGTCAATTTAAAGGTCAATGTCTGTGATGGTGAATTAGTGAAACGGGGCGACGTTTGGGAAGGGGGGGGTCTGTGTGTGTATGTGTGTAAGAGAGGGAAGACAAGGGAGGTAGAGAGAGGGAGAGAGAGAAAGACGTACAAACGTAAAAGGAAGGGTAATCCAAGATTACGAAGAAGTACTTTAAAGAAGAAACGAATATAGGAGCTGAGTGAGGTAGAATGGTCAACCCGATTTAGAGTTGGTACCGATTTGGGTCGATAGGAGTATAAGATGAGGACGGAGACTCGTCTACTTTTACCGATGTTTTTTTGTAGGGAGACACGAACTCTAAAGTACAAAAACAACGATAACAAGTCAGTGATTCAGCACAGCCTGAGAAACGTTGGGGTACCTGACGTTGTACGGTCCGAAGAGACAGGAAGTGTTAGAGGGTCTCAAACGTGTTTGAGTACAGGTAACTCAGTTACTACGGCAAGTTTGTAGAGTAGGAGACAACGGGGGAAGAGGAGGACGGGAGTTAGAAGGGTCGTAGTCCCAGAAAAGGTCACTCAGTCGAGAAATGTAGTCCACGGGTTTCATAACCTCGAATTCGAAACCGTGGTTAGGCAGGTCACTTATAAGTCCCAACTAACGTAAATCCTAACTGTCCAACCTAGAGGGACGATAGGTTCCCTGAAAGTTCTCAGCAGAGGTAGTGGTGTCAATCTTTCACAGTCAAGGAACCACGAGTCGAAGGAATACCAGGTTGAGAGTGTAGGTATGTACTGATACCCTTTTTAAACAATACTACTTAGTGATCACTTCGGTATACTCGTTGTGACTCGGTGGGTCGGGAATAAGAGTTACCTCCTCGACCGAAGTATAAAGTGACTCTAAAACGTGAACGATAAGGAGGTTTAAATGGTTTATTGGAAGTAGAATGGGAGACGTACGTGGAGACAATGTGACCTTCTGGAGAGACATGAGGATGTGTCCTCTACTGGATATACATGAGGATGTGTCCGGACATTGTCCTCTTTTTATCCGAGTCTTTTCAAAGTTTCGTACGGGGATACTTCCCCAATCGTAAACTTGAATCCGTAGGACTACGAGTATTTAAGGGTTTCATCTACAAATAAACGAACCTACCTTTTTACTGTATATCGTAATCTTCTTTTTAATCTGTTCGTACCCCAGATCAATACTACGATTGAAAATGATCAACGGACTGAAAGGAGTATAGTAGTTCCAAGAGTTCCGGACACGAAAGAGTAGACGTTTTAACCTCGATTATTTTGAATACAATGTGTATTGACTAACATACAATAACTTCAAAATCATCCATGGGGTATTTACACAAAAGGAGAAGGTTATCATGTCTCCGACTCTGAATCATAGTATGACGAAATATAAAAAGTCTCATTTCGTACCGTCTTTAAGATATTGATGTACCCTCTTTTTTTTCTCTCTTTATAACTGATTTTGTACGTATAAACACAAGTAAAGTAACATGAAGCTTTAAAACGTAATCCTTAATGATAAAATTGGGTTTAGATTTTATATTCGTACCCGAAGGAACCACCGAGTCTACCATTTCTTAGGTGGACGTTACGTCCTTTATGTCCAAGTTGGGGACCCGACTCTTCTAGGGGACTTCTTCCTCTACCGTTGGGTGAGGTCATAAGAACGGACTCGTCTCCTCGGATCCCCCGATGTCGGACCGTCTCAACCTGGTTGACTCGTTGATTGTGTACTTATGTACTCGTATTTGACATTTTGTCAATTAAAATATCGTGTACAATACATTTCTTATCACCTGGTTCCCAGGATAATATTCCTTGGACATTAAAGAAGGAATATGAACGAACAGTAACAAGGTTTACGGTAGTGGTCAAATGCTATTATACACGGATGATAAATAAAGTGACAAGACTGAATTGATATGTCAGTATACAAACCGTTTTGTTGGATGGAAGAGTCAATAATTAATAATATTTACAGAGGAAGTTTAGTACCGTTTTTATTTTCTATCCGTCGTTCGAGGGGGTTGGGGGTGCGTCACTGTGTACTTTTCAACCGGTGAATCTTTATAACAGTTATTCCTCTAAAATTTCGGTAGAAAGTTTAAGACTACGGATCGCAATGGTATAACACTGTCCACTGAAATTTTCTCTCTTATTTAGAAGGTTGGATGACAAGAAAGACGTTCAACGTCTAAATAAAGGGAGAGTTTAATGTCGGAAGTGAGAACAAATTAAAAGTAACAGGATTATTAAGTAGTGTCATCCGAAGTAGAGTTACACTGTCGTTTTTTTTTTTTTTTTTTTTTCCTTAGAAACGACCACGAGTTGGTTAAGTGTAAACTCTCTTCTTAAATAAGTCTTATTTACAATTATTTTACGTTCGGGTCTAACGATCTATTACAATTCTATGTCGATATATATCTATTAGTTTCTTCAGACGAAGTCTATATTTGGATATAATAGGTACTAACCTTAAATTATAAAGTCGAAGTTTATTAAATGGTACTGATTTTACCGATACTAATTTCGACTGGAGTCACAGGGAGAATGAAATGATTCTCGTGTTTATTTATATATTAACATTTATAGTTTATCAATAGTAAGATAAGATAACTATCTTCAACTTTCAATTACTATTTTACTGTCACTTACTATGATGGAAAAATTTTTGAATCGTGTAGGTGAAACTTGAGATCATGGATGATCATGTATTTACTCCCTCTGTTCTGATTCTAGACGTTTTCGTTTAGGTTCTATAATTAAACTTAAACTGAAAGTAACTATACAGAAGAAGGAGATCGGGTTTATATATTTGAAACACACGTGTTTATTTTTATTTCGACGTCAGTTCCTCCCTTCACATACTGTCTCTGGAGTGGAAAGTGAAGGAAACTGTAGACAGACTGGAAGATTCTAACATGGAAAAATCTATTGACAATTTATGTCTGTATAGGGGTATTATTAGAACCGATTTAGTCCCATCTCTTTAGGACTTTCGACATGTGTATAAAATTAACCACTAATAATCTGTATTGTATATTCGAAGCCAAAGGTGGACAGATTACTTTCTCATCGAAGGGACCACCGAGTCTACTATTCCTTAGACGGCCGTTACATCCTCTGTGTCCAAACTAGGAACTCAACCCTTCTATAGGATATCTTCCCTTACCGATGGGTGAGGTCATAAGAGGTCATGCACCTCTTAAGGTACCTGTCTCCTCGGACTACCGGATGTCAGTCCCCCAACGTCTCAGCCTGTGCTGACTTGTTGATTGCGAAAGTTACTTTCTCATCGTTTGAGTTTATTAACATCCCCGATCTGTCTTTTACGTTTAAATCCTAAGTCTTGTCACCTGTGATAATCCCTAGTGTCTCACGTACTGGAAACTCTTTTATAAGTTTAAATTTTTATATACTTTGTGATAAGGTTATCTATTCAGGGGAAATCAATGGTCAAAAATTGGGGGTCCGTCGTAATAAGATCAAAATAAAAGATGGTACTTTCGTATCTTACTTGTAGTGTAAGTCCTCATAAATATTACCCGTTTCTCGTACTTTCCAGTTGATATCGGTAACCTTAACAGACGACCAGTAAAGAATTCCAACCTATTCGAAATTTAACTTAAATATTTCCGTCACAAGGTTTACTTTTATGTCTAGTCATTTCTGTATTTTCTATAAGGAGTGGAATTTATCTTACTGTCATAAGTGGAGACTTACTATCGACATCGTCAGTATAAAAAACTAATAGTGACTCAAGGTGTCTAATAAAGACACCGGAGTTCTCAAGGACCTCAAGTATCAAAGGAATTTTACACACGAAGGCCTTAGGAATATTTAGTAGGTCTTGATGATTTATTTAGGATCGAAACAAGTAAAACCTATTTGTGTTTATGGTGTGCACCCTGTAAGTTTATAATTTTGAACGAATGTAACCCGTGTCATCAAATCCGTTCGAATGAAATTGTAAATATTTTCGTTCATTTTAAGTACTGAAAATATTAAAATTTCACTATAAAGTTGTATTATAGTTGAGTATACGAACGTTTAAGAAAAGCTCCGATAACTTGAGAGGGATTGAACGACCGACTAAACACACTTAAAGGAATAACACGAGTAAACATTTAATAGGTTTTCGACCTTTCTCCGACATCTAGAACCATGTCTTTCAATACAAGAGTATTGATCAATCTATTCCAGGTTCTTCATTAAAGAAGAGTTCGGAAGGTAACTTAAAATTTTCTTAAACACCAAAGTTGAAAGACATAAAAGCAGGGTACAATTGTCCACGGATGAATTAGGTACACTCGAACAGTACGAGTCAACATTACACTGACTAGATCCTAATGAAGGTTCGAGATATCTGTCGTGTAGGGTGAGTTTCGTGAGGAAAGAATTTCACATTTGAAACATTTATTTTTGGTCTTTAGTTAGAGACACAAATGATACTTGTACTGATCTTTATTTATAGGTATATAAATGATCTGTTCAAGAAGTAAAGACCGGTCGAGTTCAGTTGTATTTTAATTTACATTATCTTTTTTAAAAACTTTTACACGTACGAAATTCTCAAATGTATTCTCAATTACTACATTTGTAAAAAGGGGTTTTCCTCTTTTTGTAGGTCTTCTCTATTCTAAGATTTATACTTTTGATGTGTCTCTTTATCTGAAGACCATTATAGGGTTTATTAAATTAATTTTTACGGATTTCGGTAGACACAATAATATACTTATATAAACCAGAAATTGGAACCAAGGACCGTGTCTCAAAATTTTTGGGACCCTTAAGGTACTCACTATTACCACTATTCATAGAAAACAAGAAAAAACAAATTTAATATATTGAGAACCGTCACGGGGATTTATCGAAGTTCTATCGAAATGTCTTTTCTAGTTCGGAATTAATTTTCAAACCTTGAAAGTTGTAGTGGAGTGCTGAAGGTCCAAAAACTCTATCCCGACTTTAGATATGGACAACTCCACGACCCTTCCACAAAAGGATCTTCCTCGTACCTCAGAGACATACGGTTATGTATGGCGATATGAAACGGATACACAGAGAAGATAAACCGACAAGGACACAACATAGGTATGTTACTTACTTTTTCCATTCATCTCACAAAAAGACTCCAGGAACTCTCTATCTAAATTCCTTGATCTAGTATATCTGTCTCACGGACTACTTGATACCTACCTCCAATCATTGTAAGATGTTCTCTGTTCTTAGTTCTTGTAGGGGTATCTTTTCTTTACGTTTTTTCGTTTTACCGACAGACTCCTCCGGAACGTTTATCGATACTTTTCTTCTCTTCGTTGTTCGTTTCCTGTTTTCCTTTCTATAAGGGTAAACTTACGTCTGAAGGTTTCTTATCGTTCCTCTTATTCTTTCGGAAGGAGTCACTAGTCACGTTTCTTTATTTCCTTTTGTTATCTTGACTTTTCTGATCTCTAGAGAAGTTCTTTTACTCTCTATGGTTCCCTTATAAAGTACGTTTCTACCCGAGTTATTTCCTGTCTTTACCATACCTGGATTGTCTTCGTCTTCTATAATCCTTCTCCACCGTTCTTATGTGTCTTCTTCACATGTTTTTTCTAGAAGTACTGGGTTTATTAGTACTACTACACTAGTGAGTGGATCTCGGTCTGTAGGACCTTACACTTCAGTTCACCCGGAATCCTTCGTAGTGATGTTTGTTTCGATCACCTCCACTACCTTGACTTCTACTCGATAAAGTTTAGGACTTTCTACTACGACACTTTCACGACGTGAGTTATACGGTCGTTTAAACCTTTTGGGTCGTCACCGGTGTCCTGACCTTTTTCAGTCAAAAGTAAGGTTAGGGTTTCTTTCCGTTACGTTTTCTTACGAGTCTGATGGCGTGTTAACGTGAGTAGAGTGTACGATCATTTCATTACGAATTTTAAGAAGTTCGGTCCGAAGTCTTTATGTACTTGGCACTTGAAGGTTTACAAGTTCGACCAAAATCTTTTCCGTCTCCTTGGTCTCTAGTTTAATGGTTGTAGACGACCTAGTAGTTTTTTGTTCTCTCAAGGTCTTTTTGTAGATAAAGACGAAATAACTAATGCGGTTTCGGAAACTGACACACCTAGTGTTTTTTGACACCTTTTAAGACTTTCTCTACCCTTATGGTCTGGTGGATTGGACGGAGAACTCTTTGGACATACGTCCAGTCCTTCGTTGTCAATCTTGACCTGTACCTTGTTGTCTGACCAAGGTTTATCCTTTTCCTCATACAGTTACAACATATAACAGTGGTACGAATAAATTGAATATACATCTCATATAGTACTCTTTGCGACATGACCTCCTTCGTGTTCGACTTTAGTTCTAACGGTCCTCTTTATAGTTATTAAAGTCTATACGTCTACTATGGTGGGAATACCGTCTTTCACTTCTTTTTGGTTTCTCAGAGAACTACTTTCAGTTTCTCCTCTCACTTTTTCAACCGAATTTCGAGTTGTAAGTCTTTTGATTCTAGTGACGTAGACCAGGGTAGTGAATTACCCTTTATCTACCCCTTTGTCACTGACTGAAATAAAACCCCCCGAGGTTTTAGTGACGTTTACCACTAACGTCGGTACTTTAATTTTCTGTGAATGAGGAACCTTCCCTTCAATACTGTTTGGATCTATCGTATAAGTTTTTGTCTCTGTAATGAAACGGTTGTTTCTAGGAAGATCAGTTCCGTTACAAAAAAGGTCACCAGTACATACCTATACTCTCAACCTAACACTTCTTTCGACTCACGTTTTCTTAACTAAGAAAACTTGACACCATAACCTCTTCTAAGAACTCTCAGGGAACCTGACGTTCCTCTAGGTTGGTTAGATAAGATTTCCTCTAGTCAGGACCCACGAGAAACCTTCCTGACTTCGATTTCGACTTTGAGGTCATGAAACCGGTGGAGTACGCTTCTCAACTGAGTAACCTTTTCTGGGACTACGACCCTCCCTAACCCCCGTCCTCCTCTTCCCCTCCTGTCTCCTAGTCTACCGACCTTACGTAGTGGCTGAGTTACCTGTAATCAAACTCACTTGAGGTCCGCAACCACTACTTGTCCCTCCGGGTCACACGACGTCAAGTACCCTAGCGTTTCTCAGTCTGTGTTGGTTCGTTGACTTGACTTAACTTGTCGAAATATAATTTTTTTTTTTTTTTTTGTCGTTTTTAATTGTGTTTAGTTGGGTTACCCAGTAAATGGTACTGGGGGAAATATCATAATTTCAAACAAAATTGGAAACAGAAAAATATTCCATGAGAAAACGACAATAAAAATAAAAAGAATAAAGAAAAAACAAAGTAACAAGTACAAAAAATGAAAAAAGAGAAAAAATAATTTCATACTATTTGAATGTTTTAATATAATTAAAGTCCATATATTATGATACTAAGTTACAAAAATATGTAATACTTTAATAGGGGTAACAGATGGATGGTAAACAGTGGTGTATTCCAATAATATTATATTTAATATAATAACTGAATAATAACTAATATTAGGGATACGACATGTAAAATAACGTACCGAATAAAATAACCTTTAAACAAGATTAGGAGAAGTGGATAAAACGGGTAGAGGTGCAAAGGGGGGAGTCAGTTGGTGGTCAAACAAGAGATGTAGATACCCAGAAACAAAACAAAAAAGTAAGTAAAGTTAAAAATCTCAGGTGTATGTTCTCTTTAACATATCATAATAGAAAGACTAAATAAAATGAATTATATTATGGGAGATCCAAGTAAGTACAATAACGTTTACAATTCTAAAGTAATACAAATTTAACAACTCATTATAAAGTAATACGTATATCGTATGACTCGCTGACTTGACTTGACTTGTGTTTCTTGTAACCTCTCGTCTATATAAAAGACGATTTTCATTAAAAAACAAAAGAAGTTTACTTTTGGTTCTTCACTTGACGATTTAGAATACCTTCATAGTAATAAAATATTCCATGGAGGGATGACAAAAGTATCACTGAAGTGGTTGAACGTCAAGGTTATTGTCAAGTGTCCCAAGGGAAAAGAAGTGTAGGAGTCGTTTTGTGAACAGGAATAACACCAAAACCACTATCGGTAACACCTAAACTAATCGTAAAGGGACCACTAACCTGAAGGGACCACCGAGTCGACCATTTCTGCCTCTCTGAGTGAAGGGACCAATAATCACTACAACTCGTAGAAAAATACACAGATATCGGGAGACCTTCTGAAATCTTTTCAAAAAAAATCTCGGAGATGAGTAATAAATTACTCAAAAATTTATAACTTAACATACTCAGGAAATAGATATAACCTATAATTGGGGAAAGTTTATATTGAAAGTGTTTATAGAGGGTAAGTCATCTGACGGAAAAGTAAAACGACATGTTTTCAAAAAATCGAACTATAATAGAGTAAATACAAACGAAAACAAAGGGAACAGTCTCCTTTCTCTAAAAATTTTTTAATGATTCTAGTTACAGTTTTCATATGACGGAATATATAAGGAGATCCTCAAAGTATTAAAGTCCAGAATGTGAATGTAGAAATTATATAGAACTTAAATAAAAATATATACAATACTCTTACACCAGATCAAAAAAACAACAACAAAAAAAAACGAACATCGATATGTCAAAAGGGTTGTAGTTACTTTTCAGACAAAAGAGATAAAATATAAGAACGACTGAAACACTATTTAATTAACTGGTATATTTGTACTTAAATAAAGACCCGACAGTTAAGACAAAGCAATTGAGCAGATAAAAACACGGTCATCGAAACGTTATGTCCATCTTTAGTCTTTCGAACTATGGAGGTCAAAACAATAAAGAAACGTTCTAAAGAAACCGATAAACTTCAGAAAACACTAAGGTGTGTTTACTATTTTAATAAACGAGATGAACACACTTTTTACAGATCCCATGAAACACTAACATCACTTAGACATCTAAAAAAAACATATATATTATTTATGTAGAATTATTATAATTAAGAAGGTCAAGTTACCCAATAGAGAGATAAACATAATAGAAGTTAAAGAAGATAATAACAGAATGTCAAAAGTCTCATAAATCCAGAAAGTGAAGGAACCAATTTACATAAGGATTTATGAAATAAGAAAAACTACACCACCTTAGAAATCCCAAAAGATATATATCATAGTACAGTACACACTGACAAAACAAAGGTAGGTTAAACCTACGGAAAAGAAAGAAAAAAAGTAGACTACAGACACCGATCATGAAAGTTTTGATACAACTTATTTACCGTTCTCACCTGTACGAAAGAACAAGGTCCAGAATTTCCTTTGTGAAAATTCAAAAAGTGACAACTCATACTACAACCCAAACCGTGTATACCGGAAATAATACAACTTCAAATAAAGGAGAGATGAAACAACTCTTAGAGATGGTATTTAACTACAATTTAAAACAATATACCACAAAAGACGTAGACAACTCTATTAGTATTTTAAAAATAAGAAGGAAAACAATTACACCATACAATGTGACTAATTAAACATCTACAATTCGGTAATAAAGTGGGACCCAATTTAAGGTAAACTAGTGTCATATTCTAGGGTATTCATAACGACTTAAACTAAACAATTATAAAAAACTCCTAAAAACGTAGATATTATTAGATCATATAACTGGGTAATAAAAGAACATCACCAAAACAGACCAAAACTATAGTCCAATTACGACCGGAATATTTTATTTAAACCTACGTTAGAACAACCCAAAACCTTACCAAACTCCTCCTAGTCATAACTTAGAAGAAATTTACAAACCATCTCAAGAGGGTGCTTCGAAAGAACAGGATCTGAAAACGACCAACCCTCAAATAACTAATCATTGACTTAAAATAATGACTATTAGTCAGTCAAGTCCAAAGGATAAAGAGGGACGAGGGATAAGACAAAATCTTTTAAACATAATATCTTATTAAAGAATAAATTATTAAAGAATGTAAAAGGTCACACAACGACATATTAAAAAGTATCGTTAAAGTACTAAGTACTAACGAACGTAAAGACACTATGACCAATATTGAAAAGGAAAGAGTAAAGACTAAAATAATTAAACCTACAAGAAAAAAATTTTAAAAACACAGACCGATTTCCACTAGTTAAAACAAATAGAAAAGTTTCTTGGTCGAGAATCGAAGTAACTAGAAAAGATAACGAAAACACAGAGACGAGGTAAATAAAGGTGAGACTAGAAAAGAAAACAGAAAAGATTGAAAACCAAAATGAGTACACAATCTAACAAATAAACTCTAAAAAGAATAAAGAACTCCATCCTAACAAAACGATCTCGTAAAGGGAGAATCTTGTCAAAAGGACGTAGGGTATTTAAACTTACAACAGGAAAGTAAAAGTAAACAGAGGTCTTAAAAAAAAAATAAAGGAGAAACTAAAGAAACAACTGGGTAAGTAACAAATCATCATACAACAAACCAGAGGTACACAAACACGAAAAAGAAAAAAAGAGAATATTAACCAAAGATCAAGGTACGACAAAACCATCTTTTTCTGCGAACTATAATAAAATTAGAATGGTTAAAAAACTCCGAACAAAATTGTACACTAGATAGGACCTCTTACAAGGTACACGAGGACTTTTCTTATATATAAGACGTTGAAAACCTACCTTACAAGGTATATATACACACGTACACACGTAACGTAAATAAACCGGTTTACCGGTTAAGAAGGTACAACTAAAGACAGACCTATTGGAGAGGTAACTATTTACCCCATAATTTAAACGAATTATAATACAATGGTAGTTTTCATGATATAATGTATTTTCCTGATATATAAAGAGGGACGAGGTACAAAATACAAAAAATGTAGTATCAAACAGAAAAAAATTTCCTTACTAAATAGACCTTGTAAAAATTTACGTATCAGTAAATTACATACTTTACAATAATTACTTTGATTTAAAAATGTAAACGGAGTAAATACACGACTAATACAAAATTTACTAAAAATATTATCAAAATTACTCTATAGTAAGTGTAGTACCTAAATTTCTTATGTTAAGTCCCCGAAAACCGTATAAGTCTCAAAATACGTTAGTAGTGTGTAAGTAGTGGTGTTAGTTAAAATCTTATAAAGTAGTGGGTTTTTCTTTGGAGTATGTTTAATCATCAGTAAGAGGTAAAGAAGGGTTGGGGTCGGGATCCGTGGGTGTTTAGATAAAGAAAAAGATATCTAAACAAATAAGACCTGTAAAGTATTTCCACATTAATATGTTGTCCGCCAGAAAACACAGACGAAAGAAAGTCGATTATACCACAAAAGTCCAATTAGGTACAACAGCGTATATAGTCATGAAGTAAGAAAAAACGACGACTTATTGTAAGGTAATACACCTATATAGTGTACGAAAAAAAAGTAAGTATTCAAAGGTAAACGTCGATATTACTTATGACGATGATACTTGTAGTCACATGTTAAAAAACACACCTATATAAAAGTAAAGAAAACTCACGTTGAAGACCCACTATACAATTGTAATCTAGATTGATTAATTCCTTGATGGTCTGATTAAAGGTTTCGTTGATGTGGTAATATGTTTGAGTGTTCGTGAAATACTCACGAGGTTAAAGAGATGTAGGAGTGGTTGTAAACAATAATAGACAGAAAAAAATAATGTCTGTAAGGTCACTCATCCTCTACCATAGAGTAACACCAAAACTGAACGTAAAAGGATCACCACTTATTATAACTCGTAAAAAGGTACACATACACAAATGACCGATAAACGTATAGAATAAATCTCTTTATAGGCAAGTCTAGAAAACGAGTAAAATTTTAACCCAACAGAAAAATATGAACTCAACACTCAAAAGAAATATAAAAGATATATGTTCATGGAATAGTTTACCCTATACACTAAACTTTTATAAAAGTGAGTGAGATACCCGATAAAAAAAGAAAAACCTATCATAAGAAACTTCATGTTTTCTAAACCGAAATTCCTATTAAATGGGCAAAAAATTATATATATATAAACACTAAAACCACAGTATGGATTCTTTCGTACCACATTAAGCGGATTGTTTACAAATTTGAACACAAAAGAAGGTTTTCAGAATATCAAAATCGAGAGTGCAATTCAAAAAACTAGGTGAGTCACAATTAAAAACATTTGTTACACTCCAACCTAAACCGTAGTAAGAAACCGTATACCCATAGATCAGCAGATTCTTTGTAAACAACTTTTCCGATAGGAAAGAGGTAACTAAATAAAACCATGGAAACAACTTTTAGTTGATTGACATTGATTTGTAAATAAAGACCTGTGGGTCAAGGTAAAGTAAATAGATACATATAAAAAGAAATTCGGTCATGGTGTGTCAGAACTAATGACATTTAGACTTCGTTTAAAACTTTAGTCTTTCTCACTTGGGAGGTTTAAATAAGAAAAGTTCTAACAAATCCGATAAGAGTCAAGGAACTTAATGGTGTACTTGAAAATGTATATAAAAATAAAGATCAACACCGAAAAAAAGATGAATCTCTTCTGAGAAATTTTAAGGAACATTCCGGTCAAATCACCACTACTTAAGGAAATCAAAAACGAACAGACCCTTTAAGAGAGAGAGGAAGTCAAGACTCACTATTAGAATGGTCCATCTTATAGGAACGACAATTCCCACAAAACAAAACAAAACAAAACAAAAAAAGGAGAAGAAGAAAGTTATGGAATTTGTATAATACAATGAGGAACGTACATTTTTAAAACGACTTTTTAGTCGAGAATAGATTATCACTGAGGAAAATGTATTGATCGACACAGAACGGAAATTTTAAGAATTTGAAAACGGTAAAATTAATACCAGATAAAACCACAAATAAAGAAACACAAGTAGAATAAACCCTAAGAGACACGAAAGACCTGGACCTACAGACAAAGAAGTGGTCCAATTCTTTCAAAATTCGATAATAAAGAAGGTTATTTAAAAGACACGGGAAATGAGAGGATAAAGACCCTGTGGTCTTCACACTTACAGTCACGTAAACTACAACAGAGTCTCTAGGAAAATTTTATAAGAGTAAAAAATTTTAATAAAAAAGAAAAATAACAAGACTTACCCACCAAAGATGGTAAGACAGAAGATCTATCGAATAGGTAAAAAGTCATAGTAGATTAGACATATAAAAAGTGAATAACATAAGAAATCGATACTAACCGAGAAGGAATATAAAAGATTGAGACAACTTCAAGAGTGAAAGAAGAAGGTAAAAAACTTGAGAAATAGTCCATTTAATGAATAGAAGTAACTAATCCTAAAAGAGGACACCAAAAAAGAACGAGCGAGAGAGAGAGAGAGAGAGAGAGAGAGAAAAAAAAAAAAAAAAAATCAATCTTGTATAAGGAGACGAAGGATTAAAACTCAAGAACACAAATAAAGGTACTTAATCCACTTTGTCCATGGAGAGGATTAGAATTCCTACACCTGAATATATCCTCCTAGGTGACGTATTTAACACGGTCCGTCGAAAACGTCCGACACACACACGATTTAGTGAAGTCATCATAGGTTGAGACACACTGAGATATCTGACATCGGACGGTCCAAGGAGACAGGTACCCTAGGAGGTTCATCAGGTTGAGACACACTGAGATATCTGACATCGGACGGTCCAAGGAGACAGGTACCCTAGGAGGTTCATTCTTATGATCTCGTCCAACGGTACGGGAGGAGGTCTCCTAGAAAGGTTGGGTTCCTAGTTTGGGTGTAGAGATTTCAGAGGACTTAACCGTCCGTCCAAGAAATGGTGGTGGACCCTTCGGGGAAACAGTTCGATCTACCTCGATTTCGTCCTTACTAGGTCTCCACGGGATCCCGTGAGGAACGGGTTCAGAGGAACCATTCTATGGACCTCAACCCAGTCAGAACCCACACCTTGACCCCAGTAAGATCAACCTGTCGATCTCGACTTTACCCACGACGGGTTCTGGTGAGACCACCACATCTACCTCGACTTTGTCCGAATCCTACGTGATGTGGTCGTAGTGGGACCACCCTGTCCACCTCAACCTCACCCGTACCAATTTTGGTCACATCCGATCTAGAGATTCCACGTGAACCTGTCAGAACCTTCGACTGACCTCGTGGACCTAATACAAGGACCGTCGTGAATACGTTTCATCTCTCCCTCGAGTTTTTTACCGTGAGAAACTGTGCAGGTCGAGGTTCCTCTCAACATCGTCAAAGAGTAGTCAAACCGTCCGGAAGATCACAACCATATATCTAAATGAAGTACATATCCACGGATTTTACCCTCTCTCTTTTGTTTAGGTACACCTTCTTAAGGTTTCTTAGATACAACTAGGAGACGGAAGTTCCTCCATCTTGGATTAAAGGGTGAGGAATTAGTGATTGATATGTATTACTGAAGGGAACTTTCTCAGGTAATACCCCCCAACCCTCAAATTCACACACCATTTCTTAGGACTTTTTATTACGGAGTCGGACCACTAGTTACAGTTGTAGTCATTACATTTCAGTCTCATTCCCATACAAGAAAAACACTACTTTTGTAATAAAATGAAGACTCTATAAAAAGGGTTCTTATATGTTGTGGACATATTGGTAATCTTTTTGTAGTCCATTTAAAGTTAAGTCCTTGTAGGATATTATATTCACTAGATATGAGAAGTATAGATAGTCAGTAAATTTTTTTTACTCTTTTCAGACTCTTTGACAGTATGAACACTGTCAAAATCAATTCTTAGTACAAAGTTGTAAACACGTAGTTAATAATCTTTACGTGGTATGACAATCTACAATTATTATTCCATTGGATCACATCATATATACCTCTGACACATCAAAGGGGTGTTAATAGGACATTTAGATCTTAATAAGATTTCAATTTCTCAAATAAAAATTTTCATACTAGTAAAGTAAGTCATCGATTACCATTCCTTACTTCTGTTACTTATATTTACAAAGAACCGAAGGGTCCCTTTTGATTAAAGTGACATCAATACTACTATCTCCTGTATTACGGTATCATATTGGTTATTATATAAGTTATAAATTTGTGAACTATTTCGACCAACAGACTAAACTATAGTACAATCCGGAGATGAATAAGGATCGTCATCATCAACAACAACGAGTCAGTAGTTCAGTACAGACTGAGGAACATTGGGGTACTTGTCGTTGTACGATCCGGAGAGACAGGGAGTGATGGAGGGTCTCAAACGGGTTCAAGTGTAGGTAACTTAGTCACTACGGTAGTTGGTAGAATAGGAGATAGTGGGGGAAGAGGAATTCGGAAATAAAAAGGAGTCGTAGTCTCAGAAAAGGTTTCTCAGTTGATAAACACAGTCCACTGGTTTCTTAACTTTGAAATCGTAGTCTGGAAAAGGTTTCTCAGTTGATAAACACAGTCCACTGGTTTCATAACTTTGAAATCGTAGTCAGGAAGGTTACTTATAAGTCACAACTAAAGAAAATCCTAACTGTCCAAACTAGAGGGACGTCAGGTCCCCTGAGAGTCCTCAGAAGAGATCGTGGTGTCAACCTTTCGTATTTAAGAAGTCACGAGACGGAAGAAATATTAGGTTGAGTGTAGACATGTACTGATGACCTTTTCGGTATTGGAACTGATATTCCTGAAAACAACCGTTTCACTACAGAAACGAAAAATTACGTGACAAATACAAACAGTATCGAAAGGAATGTTCTTCGCTAAAAGAAGATTAAAGTACCGACGTCAGTGGTAGGTGTCCCTAAAACCTCGGGTTCTCCACCTTTAGACAGTGACGAAGGTGGAAAAGAGGAAGATAAACGGTACTTCACTACCTTGACCTACGGTACTTGAAGTAAAGAACTTACAACTCAAAATTCAGTCCAAAAAGTGAGAGGACAAAGTGAGAGTAGTTCTTCAAGAAAGTAAGGTGAAACGAAAGACGGTAATGTTAGGATAGTAGAAGTATAGACACCAAAAACTATAAAGAGGGACATTAGAACTAAGATCACACATTGAGTAAGTCGGATCGTAAAATGTACTACACAAGATGTATATTAAATTTATTTGTCCCATTGTTTTTTGTCGGAACATCATGAGGAAAGAGTTAAAACTTGGTCAGTCAACAAGGTTTATTACAAGATCGACAAGGTAGAACTGGGCGTATATCCAAAGAATCCTCTGTCCTTTATACTAGACCATAAGGGAAGAGAAATTCTTAAAAGGATCCAAACAATACTAGGTGTGTCAGTTTACCTTTTTCCTTTTCTCAAGGTCTTTTTGTGGATAAAGACGAAATAACTGATACGGTTTCGGAAATTGACACACCTAGTGTTATTTGACACCTTTTAAGACTTTCTCTACCCTTAGGGTCTGTTGGACTGGACGGAGAACTCTTTAGACATACGTCCAGTCCTTCGTTGTCAATCTTGACCCGTACCTTGTTGTCTGACCAAACTTCATTCTTTTCCTCATACAGTTCCGACATATAACAGTGGGACGAATAAATTGAATATATGTCTCATGTAGTACTCTTTGCAACCCGACCTTCGTCGTCTTCGACCTTAGTTCTAACGACCCTCTTTTTAGTTATTGGAGTCTATACGTCTACTGTGGTGGGAATACCGTCTTTCACTTCTCTTTGATTTCTCGGAGAACTACTTTCACTTTCTCTTCTCACTTTTACAACCGAATTTCGAGTTGTAAGTCTTTTGCTTCTAGTACCGTAGACCTGGGTAGTGAAGTACCCTTTATTACCTTTGTCACAGTCTGAAATAAAAAAACCCGAGGTTTTAGTGACGTCTACCACTAACGTCGGAACTTTAATTTTCTGCGAATGAGGAACCTTCCTTTCAATACTGGTTGGATCTATCGTATAATTTTTCGTCTCTGTAATAAGACGGTTGTTTCTAGACAGATCAGTTCCGATACCAAAAAGGTCATCAGTACATACCTACACTCTCAACCTAACACTTCTTTCGACTCACGGTTTCTTAACAACGAAAACTTGACATCACAATCTCTTCCGAGAACTCTCAGGGAACCTGACGTTTCTCTAGGTTGGTCAGGTAAGATTTCCTCTAGTCAGGACCCACAAGTAACCTTCCTGACTACGATTTCGACTTTGAGGTTATGAAACCGGTGGAGTACGTTTCTCAACTGAGTAACCTTTTCTGAGACTACGACCCTCCCTAACCCCCGTCCTCTTCTTCCCCTGTTGTCTCCTACTCTACCGACCTACCGTAGTGGCTGAGCTACTTGTACTCAAACTCACTTGAGACCTTCAACCACTACTTGTCCCTCCGGACCACACCACGTTAAGTACCCCAGTGTTTCTCAGTCTGAGTTGACTTGTTGACTTGACTTGACTTAAGTCAGTTTCCGAAAGGTATCAGTTACTTTGTCTTCATCTACAAAAAGACCTTAAGGGAACGAAAGAGATACTAGGTCACTTACAACCGTTAAACTAACGACCAAAGAGACGGAAAAGATTTGGGTCGAACTTGTAAATATTAAAGAACCAAGTATATGACGACTTCGGAGTGAACTTCCTAAAACTCGTATTGGAATGATCGGAACCACCAAATCAACGGTTCAACATAGACTGAGAACGTTGACGTACTTAACATCCGGTAGTCCTACGGAAAAGGGTCCGTTCTTGTGACCTCCCCAACGGTAAAGGAAGAGGTCTCCTAGAAGGGTCGGGTCCTTAGCTTGGGTCTACAGGCGAAACGTCCGTCGAAGAAATGATTCGATACTCACTTAGGGAGATCGTTCCCTTTACTCATGTTAACAGGTCATCAAACTTGTAAGAAACCGTGACGGGAAGAACCCTTAACCCTACTTGTGACTGGAAAAAGTCAGGACACCGGTGACGACTAAAAAGGTTTAAACGATGGTATAAATCATGTCGTGAAATTATCGGAGTAAAAAATCCTAAAAATTATCGAGGGGACCTTAAGGTAGTGGTGGTTATCGAAATAACCGTCGTCAAGAAGGATTCGGGGTGAACTGAAGTGTGAGGTCTTATAGACCGAGACCCACTCACTAGTGTGGTAACGTCAATAGACCCAGTAATTCTAGACAAAACATGTCAAGAAGACACATAAGAATGGTAGTGAAGAACTAGAAAAGACGAAGATAATCTGGAAATGATAAAGACAGGAAATACACAGGATAAGAATTTAACTAAATTTAAGACTTAACAAGAATACAGTGTATGAATTTCTTGATTCGAATTTTTAATTAACATTGAGAAAGAAAGGTTCGATATTAGAGTTAAATTCCTACTTTTAAACTATTTGTATTAAATACAATCCACCTATGTAGTAGAAATTCAAACAAGTACCCTGAAAGACCAGTACTTGTATCCCCCTTTTTAACTGAAAGGTATATATAGGTAGGTAAGACTTCCTCTAGTTGGGACCCTAAAGAAACCTTCCTTACTTCGATTTCGACTTCGAGGTTATGAAACCTGTGGAGTACTCTTCTCAACTGAGTAACCTTTTCTGAGACTACGATCCTCTCTAACCCCCGTCCTCCTCTTCCCCTGCTGGGTCCTACTCTACCGACCTACCGTAGTGTCTGAGCTACCCGCACTCAGACTTACTTGAGGCCCTCTACCACTACTTGTCCCTCCGGACCGTACGACACTAAGTACCCCAGTGTTTCTCAGTCTGTGCTGACTCACTGATTTGACTTGACTTGACTCGAAACTATTTATTTTAGGAGTTTATATTTTACTTTTATAACTGTTATTAAGTATACATATGGATAGGGAGATTAGAGGTAATTAAAAGGATTTAACGTAAATCATCATTGTTATAAACCAGTACACTGTCAAGAAAATTCAATCTAAAGATTTCAATTTCTTTTAATAAAATCACGTCAAACCCATTAAAAATTTACTAGCACGAAGAATTTAACTCTCTTCTTTCAATAACGTTGAAGAAAGAGACTTCACAAACGTACAAAATAAAGTAAAAATCAAATTTTGGTATAATCTTAAATAAGAGCCAGAGGTATTATCATTTAACCAACAATCGACATCTTTTACATAACTAAATACAATAGATAACGAAATATTTTTTTAATCGAATTTTAAATCGTCGGATTTAGATCCTTGTAAATAAAAGCACATCAAAGATATCCAGTCGTTAAGTCATTGTCACGTCGACCTATTAAGAAGGAATCTCAGAGAGTCCTTCGACATTAGTTCACATGTTGGTCCCCATGTAAGGTAGGATTCCGAACTTACCCCTTTCTAGTTGAAAGTTCGAGTGACAGTAACGACACTCGTCCTATTTTGTCTAGGTAACGATTCGAGTGAGTGCACTCTGCCAGTATCACGATGTAGTGTCATTCCATGAACCGAAAGGTTTTGACTTATTAGTTCAACTATCATTCTCTTTCTTTTCTAAGTTCGATATAATAAAATATTGTATCAGAATATTCACTGTTGGTTAGCAAAAAGGTCACAAGAAAATAATCTTCGTTCAGTCATTTCAGATCGGACACGAGTTCTTCTTCCGTAAAGTGTCCCCATACTTATATTCCTCCGTCCCTAGTCATCTATGATAGATTCTTCGACGGATGGTGTCAATTCTTCATGGTAGAAAGGGAAAAGTAAAATATATATATATGTATGTGTATCCCCTTTTATTATCCACTAATGTTTTTTTATCTTGTTTTGTTTTATAACGTTGAAGGTTAAAAACACTTTGACCTTCTGTATAACAACAAGAAGTCAACGATTTAGTTCGGGCTTAGAAACGTTGAGGTACCTGACGTCGTGTGATCCGAAGGGACAGGAAGTGATAGAGGACCTCAAAGGAGTTTAAGTACGGGTAACTCAGTCTCTACGGTAAGTTGGTAGAATAGGAGACGGTGGAGGAAGAGTAAAACGGGAGTTAGAAAGGGTCGTAGTCCCAAAGAGGGGGTGGGGTGTTACTCACCCGAGAAACGTAGTCCACCCGTTTCATAACCTCGAAATCGTAGGTAGGAAGGTTACTTATAAGTCCCTATAACTAAAGGAAATCCTGACTGACTAAACTAAAGGAATGACAGTTCTCAGAATAGGTCGTGGTATAAACTTTCGCAGTTAATAAGTCATGAGTCGGAAGAAATGCCGGGTTGAGAGTGTAAGTATGTACTGATGACCTCTCCGGTATCTAAACTGATATACTTAGAAACAACTATTTTAAACAGAGACGAAAAATTATGTGACAAATCCAAACAGTATCGACAGGCAGTTTCCTAATTAACAGAAAATTAAAGTACCGGCGTCCGAGATGGGCACCACTAAAACCTCGGGTTCTTTGATTTCAGACAGTGACAAAGGTAGAAACGAGGTAGATAAACGGTACTTCACTTCTCTTTCCTCGGTGTTAAAATCAAAAAACTTACAACTTAAAGTTCGGTCGAAAAAGTGAGAGGAGAAAGTGAAAGTAGTTCTCCGAGAAAGCAAGAAGAAATGAAATACGGTAGAATCTCACCATAGTAGAGGTATAGACTCCAACAACTATAAAGAGGGTCGTCAAAACTAATGTTGAATACTAAGTAGGTCGGATCGTAAAACGTACTCCATGTGATGCATCTTCAATTTATTCGTCCCACTGTTATATTTCGGAACAGTATGAGGAAAGGGTCAAAACTTCGTCAGTAACAAGGTACAGACAGACCAAGATTGACAACGAAGAACTGACTGTATGTCCAAAGAGTCCTCCGACATTTCACCAGACCATCAGGGTAGAGAAATTCTCAAAAGGTGTCAAACATCACTAGGTGTGTCAGTTTTCAAAATCGTGTCAGTTACTTTCTCTTTATCTACTAAAAGACCTTAAGGGAACGAAAGAGATACTACGTTACTTACGACCGTTAAACTAGAGACCAAAGAGACGGAAAAGATTTGGTTCGACCATGTAGACATGACGACTTCGGATCTAATTTCCTAAAACTCGTATTGGACTTTCTGTATATTTAGGTATATAATGTTTCATTGGTATTCCTAATGGTTTTAGTCACCGGGAGGTTTTAGATGTTCCTTTAACTCTCCTTTTCACTTCTTGTTCCAAGCCCTTTCTTCTCTATCGTCGTTTTAATCTTACTGGTACGTTGAATAGTGACTTTGATCTTATTTAAAACACAATAAAGTAAGTAACACTCTTTCAGTATAACTTCACGTACACCCTTATAATAAGTAAAAGTTATAACCGTTTTAATGGATCTAAAATATTGATAATTATCGTAAACCGTGTTGGAGATACCTCCTCTTACCCTGTTGTCTCCTACTCTACCAACCTACCGTAGTGACTGAGTTACTTGAAATCAAACTGTTCGAGGTCTTCTACATTTCCTGTCCCTTCGGACCCCACAACGTCAGTACTCCAGAGTTTCTCAGTCTGTACTGACTTACTGAGTTGTCGTTGATGCCTCTCATGATAAACCCACAGACAATTGTAATTTTTATATACATGAGAGACTGATGAAGGTGGAGACCTTTAAACGAAATACCTATAGGATGTGTGTATAGTACGACAAAAAACGTCGTAATGGAAATTTCGTTTTCGAACCCGACGTATTTATAGGTAGTTATTTATTTCATTCTAACTATGGTTTTTACTTTAAGATACTTCTACAATGTATTCTTTTTTATCTCTTACTACTACGACAAATACACGACTATACCCCTCTAGAGGTTCTGTATAAAAATTCACTTTTTTTGTTTCAACTTTGACCATAAATATCATATATAATTATACTATACAAACACGTCCTTTCCCCCTACGTAAGTAAAAGATAACAACGACATTGTTAAATTGTGTTTAAATCGTCAAGTTGTGATGTGTGTAAATAATAGAGTCTCACAACATCCAGTTTATACTGTGTCCAATCCTATTCCACAGTCGTCCCACAAGGTGAGACCCCCGAAATTTACTTTTAGACAAAAGAACAAATTCAATCGTCTTAAGTCAAGGATCGTGAATATCCTGACAAAGAATGATCGACAGCAGACTCTCGGTAAGGGTCTAAGATCTCCGACAACCTAAGAACCCGAGTGTCAGGTAAAGGAGGTATTAGTTTCGGTCGTTACAGTCCAGTTCAGGGATAGTACGAAACTTAGACAACGGAGAGGAAGGGACCAACATAGAGAGAGACTGTCGAAAAGACGGAGGAGGAGGACAAAGATTCTCACGTACATTTATATGTCCCGGGTAGTCTTATTAGGTCCCAGTCAAGTCAAGTCAGTGAGTAAGTACAGGTCGAGAAACACTGGGGTACCTGACGTCGTACGGTCTGAAGGCAAAGGTAGTGGTTGAGGACTTCGGATGAGTTTGAGTACAGGTAACACAACCACTACGGTAGGTTGATGGAATAGGAGAAAACAGGGGAAGAGGAGGACGGAAGTCAGAAAGGGTTGTAGTCCCAAAAAAGATTACTCGGATAAGAAACGTAGTCCACCGGTTTCATAACCTCAGAGTCGAAGTCGTAGTCAGGAAGGTTACTTATAAGTCCTGACTAGAGGGAATCTTACCTGACCAACCTAGAGAACGTCGGGTTCTCTGAGAGTTCTCAGAAGAGGTTGTGGTGTCAAGTTTTCGCAGTTAAGAAGACGAGAGTTGAAAGAAATATCAGGTTGAGAATATATAGATGTACTGGTGACCTTTTTGGTATCGAAACTGATCTGCCTGAAAACAACCGTTTCATTACAGAGACGAAAAATTATACGACAGATTCAACCAGTATCGAAAAGAAGGTTCCTAGTTCCCAGAAAATTAGAACACCCGACGTCAGTGGTAGACGGCACTAAAACCTTGAGTTTTTTTATTTCATAGAGTATGAAATTCTAAATGTCGAAATTAAGATAGAAGTTACATGGAAACCGGACCAAGACATTTTATTATGTGAGTACCCTAGGTCACATAAACCCCCGGGTATCCTTTACTTATAAGTTGAAACAAATAATGTATATGTTGTTTTGATTCCTTTCTATGTCTTGAGTTCTTGTCACCATTGTACGCTTCTCGACAACACTAATTTTCTTTTTACACTATCTGTCTAAATATGATGAATAGAATAGTATACACGATCTTGGTAGATTGACATCGTGGGTAAATTAGTAAGTGTCTTTTCATTTATTTCCAGGTTATTTATCACTGTAATACATTTATGTCCAATTCGTCAACATTGGGAGAGAAGGGCTCAAAGGAAATGGTTTAAGAGCAAGACTGATACTGATAAGACTAAAAATCAAACGAAACCTCTATGAAGTTTCATAAACCTCTATGAAACCCGAAGGGACTATCAAGTCATCCATTTCTTAGGTGAACATTACGTCCTCTCGGGTCAAACTAAGGACCCAACCTTTCTAGACGACCTCTTCACTATCCATGGGTGACACCATAAGGACCCGAAGGGACCACCGAGTTGACCATTTTTTAGACGGACGTTACACCCTCAGGACCCAAACTAGGGACCTAATCCTTCTAGGGGACCTCTTCCCTTTCCGATGGGTGAAGTCATAAGACCGGACCTCTTAAGGTACTTGACATATCAGGTACCCCAACGTTTCTCAACCTGTACTGGTTCGATGAAGTGAACCTCTAGGACCGTCGTTCATAGAGTCACTCTGGACGAAACAAGGGAGGACACTGCAGCGTTTATCTGTCGGAGGACAAAAGTGTGTCCTATAGAATAAAAGGAAAGTTTAACTAAAAAAATTACATAAGTTTGAGTAAAGAAAAATTTCTTGAGGGGTCCAGAAAAGAGAAACCGATAGGTCTTTGATAAGACGGTGATTTGAAGTAATCGTTTAAATTAAATGACTGGAGAATTTAAGTCCTTTTTTCAGTTGTCAGAACCCCTAATTGTGAGTAAAGTGTTAAACTGAAACTAGACTTAAAGAAATTTAAGTAAAGTAAAAGTTACAATATAACACCAAATCTAAGGAGAACTAACGATATAGGTATTGGTGGACCCAAGTTTGTAAAACCAACGATAATTTGACAATGACTTTGTTAGAAAATTCGGACAACATGTCTCTTCATAAACTTTTACGTGAAAGAAGAAGTTTTTCGGGTTTAAACGGGATTAAACTAAGAATGTTAGAAAGATAACCGGTTAAAGTAGTAGAAAGTCAAACTAGTTAAAGTCGTTAGGGAATACATTTTTGTACTTTTACGGACACAGACTAGTTAAGTAGTTCACTCAAAAGACTTATTTGAGCTCCGACCTTATCAGAATTCTCAGTGTTTTAATTTCGTAGATGTATGTACTTAGTGAATCAAAATGGCAAATTCTATTTACCTAGTATAAACGACACTTGACCATCAATAAAATGATAACTTACCTCACTCATACTTTATCAAGATAGAGTGAAAATACGACTTTAAAGGTCTTGACAGTTCGTTTACGAAACGATATAGAATTTTCTCTGGGGATCGTGTTATAAGTTATTGATTTTTGGTTTGTTGCGTTTGTTTACATGTGTGTCTGTGTGTGTTTTTGTCGAAGTCTATCTTTGACACGGATCACCCCGTAAATTGTTTCAATAGTCAAAACATGAATTCGGTGACTTCTGTTTTGTGTCTGTTGTCATACGTATTTAACTTTCTGACAATGTGTTGTGTGAACTTTTACAATATAAATGTACTGTTGGTCGAATAATATAAATGTGCTTGTATACCGTGTCCAAGTGATTTTAGAATTTTTGTCTACCTGTACTTCTTACTTGATCATTAATTGTTTCGATATACAACTAATTTTGTCGTACACCAATTAAAAATTTCTAACGACTAGAAATAATTCCTACCACTCTGCCTTTAGTTTATAAAAACTGATTGTATAGTTAACTGGTCTCTCCGTCACTATTTATGAGACCAGTAATTTTACGATAAAGTCAGAACAATGGTGTTTGGAACTGACGTACTCTGTATCAATATCTTCGTTTTAAGTTTTTAGATAATCCAGGGACTTCGAGAGACGAAGAACCTAGATGTCTCCCCTCGACTCGTCAGTGTAATATTAAACCCTTATTATTGTATGTCTCTACATACAATAAACTTATAACAAAGATTCAAGTCTTAGTAAAGTCAGTTGAGTCACGGAGGGTAACGGGAAGTAGGTAGGATTTCAGTGTAACACGTGAAGAGACTCGAGAGGTTTATCCGTGGGACAACAACGGTTCGTTGGTGTCTACAAACGTTCACGGACACGGTACACATGAATTTGGCGTCAACCGGAAAAAAAAGGAAGTTGAAAAGTTTCAAATCTCTTTATTTATATACTGTCCATCTCGACACCTACAACACTTCCTCACATGACCCTTCAGTTTGTTAATTTTTCTCTATATCTGTGTATATATGTGTATAGGGGAAAATTTTTCAAAAATATTTATATAATCGTAATATATACATTATTACATACATAGACAGAAAAATTTTTCGGAAATATTTATTAAATTTTTAGTTAAGTTTGTCCATTTCTTTTTGATAAACAAAAAGGATTCTATCATCCATAAAACATGTTTTAAAAAAAACCTATCAATAAAACATAAAATATAGGTTATCGTTCATTCACCTATCGATAAGGATACTAAAAAATAGTTCGAATATCTTGAAGTAACACCTATGTGTCTTACAGTCAAGACTACCGGTTGAATGTTAGCTACTCGAGATCAATGTTAGAAAAAGGTCTACCTCAAAAAGATCCAACTTACCGGAACTAAAGGTCCCTGTTAATAACTTTTGTCAACGATAATCGTGGTTAAACGTTTTTCTCCTATTAAAATCTTTTATCTAGTCAATACCGACACAGTTTCTTACTCGGGAACACCTCCTAAATTTTTTTATGATTCCTGAATTAGTTGTAAGTTCTTTATAATGTAGAGTGATATTTAAAAGAGAGTAAATTTCAGTTTAAAAGTATTTACAAAAGGGGAAACATTCGAAAGAAAAATATAAAAGTCCTGTTTTATTCGTTAAAATAACAGTAAAACAATATATAGAGGTTATCCCAAGTCCTATACGATAGGGTTTTCTACCGTGAACCAAACGACTTATAACATTTGACTTCCTCAAACTCTTTTATTGTCTCCGTCCTTTCAGTGAGTCTCATTGAAAGAGGACGGGAAGAGGGGACTTTGTCCGGCATTTTAGGAGCACACTTTCACCGAAAGGTGGGTCTCCTCTCGTCGTCGAAAGAGAGACTTCTGTTACCCTGGGCCTCTTCCTAGGTTTGTCCGGAAGGATTCCAAAAGGGTCTAACGATGTGAATGGAGTATAGGGAACTAGTAACATAAAGAGGTCTTGATAGACAAGAAATAGTTTGGGTCGTATTTTTTTTAAAATTTGTAAAGAAGACCAGAAGTAAAAAAAATTTGGACACAGTTCATTTTGAAATGTATATATATATATATATATATATATATATATGAAATATATTTCATATATATATATATATATAAAATAGGACGATTAAATAGTCAAATTAAAGTCTGGGTGGGTCCCTGGTATTCTCACATCTTCTTTGAAAAAAGAGGGGACGTAGTGATTTAATTGACAGAAGGTATTTATAACTGACTATTAATGGTGACTCTCTAAACCTCAAAATTCATCTTAGAAAAAGTCCTTCGACTTGGATTGACCCATTGGACACTTAAACTCTCCTTTGTACATAGAAGTAGTTCGTACCATATTTACCGAGAATAACCGATTGTGTTCTGGTTCTTCTGAGACCTTGGTATAACGGAACGAGTGACAGAACAGAAGTAGTGTACGGTCGACTCACTTGAACTTTTGGGAAAAGAAACAATATGGAGTCAAAAGAGAGTATCTATCTCTTCTATTATCATGGATGGAGTACCGACAACATTTCTACTTTAAATTATCAAATTTCACAAGTGATGGAATATGTAAATTAATTGTATATTTGTCATTAATAAGTCACTCCGAGGAAACTGAAACAGGGACTTCAGTGAGTCGTCCGAGTACAGAGGTATTAATTCTTAAATACTTACCTAAAGAGAGAAAACAGACAGAAGATAACCCTTGAATTGTTCTGTGACGTAGAGGACCTTTGGGTTTGATTTATAAAATGGTTATTCTCCTCGACTTTGTAAGACAATGATCATGGGTCGAATATTGGGAACAAAATGATAAATTCAAGTCCAAACGGAAAAACCCCCACTATCCCCCCATAATAAAATCTACTACCTAACCAAGTATAAATTAAACCAGTAGGTTTTGACGACTTTTACACTTTATTAATCCTTTGCCAGTCCCAGGTTCCAACAACCCTTTTCAGGATTCGGTGAATCGTAACTTGACAATTCCTACCGTACTGACTTTTACCTTCGTCACGGTGGTAAAGTTCATATTCTTACTCGGGGACGACAAAGGTTAGGAGATTAACGGAGTCCCAGTATTTACTTGGGATACATTTGGTAAGTACTTTTTTATTAGTCACTCTTGTTCTCTTAGTAAAGAAATTAGAATGTCTTGACGTAACGTGATATACTCAATAGACTATTTCTACTCATTTAACTTCCCTCTTTCTTACTTCTCCACGTTTTACCACTCATTTAGATGGAGAACTGATAAGAGTCGTATGAAAGGTGGAAAGAGATGAAAACTAATTGTGAATAATTGTTTTGTATTTTAATTTTAAGGTATAACAAATAATATAAAATTTCCAAATCTTGTAAATTGAAGAGAAAGTTCATTACAAAAACGGAACCGTTGATTTGAATCTTTGTATAAGAAATAGGAGGTATCACTCACTCACTTCAGTGAGTCAGCACAGGCTGAGAAACACTGGGGTACCTGACATCGGGTGGTCCGAGGAGACAGGTACCCTAAGAGGTCTGTCCTTATGACCTCACCCAACGGTAAAGGAAGAGGTCCCCTAGAAGGACTGGGTCCCTAGTTTGGGTCCAGAGGACGTAACGTCCGTCTGCGAAATTTGAGACTCGGTGGTATAGAGAATAAATTATGATCACTTTCAAGAGAAGACAGTTAATGGATGTCTAAAATTGGAAGAGAACGTTTAAAAAAGATAAATTAAGTCACAGTTTCCTACTTTGATTTAATGGTTATCAATTTTTTAGTTATTAAGAGTCAAGTTTAAATGACTCCGTTACAGGCCTAAATTTAAATTTAAAAGAAAGAAAAAAAAGGATAGTAATTTTCGTAGACATAGGGATTTATTAAAATTTCTTATTTTTATAGTAAGAAGGTAACTTAAAACTACCGGAAATAATTGTCAATTTAAATATCTCATCAAATGTCTTTACACTAGATTTTCATATTATTTATGGAGGACTGTTTCCTACGGATTTTTTACTGTCTTTTTCTGACGATATGTGTGTGTGTGTATGTTTGTGTGTATGTAGTGAAGTCAAGTCGGTCAGTCAGCAGAGGCTGAGAAACGTTGGGGTACTTGACGTCGTGTAGTACAGAGGGACAGGTAGTGGTTGAGGGTCTCAGGTGGGTTTAGGTACAGGTAACTCAACCACTACGGTAGGTTGGTAGAGTAGGAGACAGTAGGGGAAGAGGAGGACGGGAGTTAGAAAGGGTCGTAGTCCCAGAAAAGTTTATTCAGTCGAGAAACGTAGTCCACCTGTTTCATAACCTCAAAGTCGAAGTCGTAGTCAGGAAGGTTACTTATAGGTCTTGACTAAAGGAAATCTTACCTGACCAACCTAGAGAGCTCTCAGAAGAGGTAGTGGTGTCAAGTTTTCGTAGTTGAGAAGTCGTGAGTCGACAGAAGTGTCAGGTTGTGAGTGTAGGTATGTACTGGTGACCTTTTCGGTATCGGAACTGATTTACCTGGAAACAACTGTTTCATTACAAAGACGAAAAGTTATAGGATAGATCCAACCAGTCTTGAAAGGAAGGTTCCTCATTCGCATAAAATTAAATTACCGACTTTAGTGGTAGACGACACTAAAATCTCGGGGGGTTTTATTTCGGATTGTGACAAAGGTCACAAAGGGGTAGATAAACGGTACCTCACTACGCTGGTTTACGGTACTAGACTCACAAGACTACCTCCCAAAATTCGGTCGAAAAAGGGAGAGGAGAGAGTGAAAGTAGTTCTCCGAGAAATCAAAGAGAAGTGAAAGATAGTATTCCCACCACAGTAGACGTATAGACTCCAATAACTATAAAGAGGGTCGTCAGAACTAAGGTCGGACACGAAGGAGGTCGCGTCGCAAAGAGTACTACATGAGACACATATTCAATTTATTCGTCCCACTGTTATATACCGGAACTGCATGTGGAAAAGGATAAAGCTTGGTCAGACAACAAGGTACAGGTCAAGATTGACAACGAAGGACTGGACGTATGACTAAAGAGTTCTCCGTCCAGTCCACCAGACCATAAGGGTAGAAAAAGTCTTAAAAGGTGTCAAATAACACTAGGTGTGTTAGTTTCCGAAATCGTATCAGTTATTTCGTCTTTATCTACAAAAAAAGACCTTGACAGAACGAAAAAACTACTAGGTCACCTACAACCGGTAAACTAGAGACCAAGGAGACGGAAAAGATTTTGGTCGAACTTGTAGACCTTCAAGTGCCAAGTACATAACGACTTCGGACCGAACCTCNAGAGTGAAAGTAGTTCTCCGAGAAATTAAAGAGAAGTGAAAGATAGTATTCCCACCACAGTAGACGTATAGACTCCAATAACTATAAAGAGGGTCGTCAGAACTAAGGTCGGACACGAAGGAGGTCGCGTCGCAAAGAGTACTACATGAGACACATATTCAATTTATTCGTCCCACTGTTATATACCGGAACTGCATGTGGAAAAGGATAAAGCTTGGTCAGACAACAAGGTACAGGTCAAGATTGACAACGAAGGACTGGACGTATGACTAAAGAGTTCTCCGTCCAGTCCACCAGACCATAAGGGTAGAAAAAGTCTTAAAAGGTGTCAAATAACACTAGGTGTGTCAATTTCCGAAATCGTATCAGTTATTTCGTCTTTATCTACAAAAAGACCTTGACAGAACGAAAAAGCTACTAGGTCGCCTACAACCGTTAAACTAGAGACCAAGGAGACGGAAAAGATTTTGGTCGAACTTGTAGACCTTCAAGTGCCAAGTACATAACGACTTCGGACCAAACCTCTTAAAATTCGTAATGAAATATGAGTACATATTTTGGAATTTTGACTTTATTAAAAAAAATTAACCAAAGTATATCTTATAAAGGAGACTGGTGTACGTTAATAGAATTTTTAATTATAGTTCGTGCATTATATCTTAGAAATCTTTAAATCCGTAACTTGAAATTACTGGAGATTTAATGTCTTCTTTATTGTTATCTATATTTTTGATGAATCTTGGATTATTATTATTTCATAATTTTAAACCGGTGTATTAGTTACACTAGGAATCTCATTTTAAATTGTAAATTTTATATTTACAATCTCTTTTTCTTTCCGACCTTTATTCAAAATTCTTTAATCTTTTATTTCTGTTTTATTAAGGTTTCTTTAACTTCTTGTTTCTATTATACGTCTTTTACTATTTTAACCTTCAACTTCGATGTGTTTTCTCTTAGTTGATTCAATCTTATATCAAAAGATCAAAGAATTTCGAAACATTTTATCAATTTGGACACCCTTATGACCATCTCGGTCCCTTCCCTTTTCTCTTTATTGTTGTCTGACTCATCTCCACATACCATTATTCTCTTATTATAACTGAAATCCATATGATGTTCACAATAAAGGTTAACACTTGTGATTACTCTTACTTTTAAGTATCGATATAGTTCAACGGAAATAATAGTGGAATTGTCTCACACCAAGTCTACCATTTCTTAGACGGAAGTTACGTCCTCTGGACCCAAGGTAGGGACACAACCCTTCTAGAGGACTCTTCCTTTACCGTTGGGTGAGGTCATAAGAACGGAACTCTTAAGATATCTGTTTCCTCGGACCACCCGATGTCAGGTGTCCCAATGTTTCTCAGTCTGTGTTGACTCGTTCATTGTGTAAGTGAAAGTGTTTCTCTCTGTTCTTATGTTCATCTACTTCGAGGGTTACGGTTAAGGAGGTTTTATACTGGGTGTGTGGACGTCACTTATTCTTTGGGCGGTTCACACTCTTCGGGTCAGGTCTTTAGTCGACGGAAAATATGGTAATCCAAACTTCAATCACGAATTCCTGACTGGACGACGACGACTCAACAAAGGCAGTACAGGTTGAGAAACACTGGGGTACCCGAAGTCGAGTGGTCTGATGAGGTGGGTACACTGAGAGGTGTACTTTTATGACTTCACCCAATGTACGGGAAGAGGTCCCTTTCTGACTGAAGGACGACGACGACGTCGACGACGACGACAGTGACGATTCAGTGAAGTCAGCACAGATTGAGACACACTGGGGTATCTACCGTCGGGTGGTCCGAGGGGGTAGGGACCCTAAGAGGTCCGTTCTTGTGACCTCACCCAACGGTAAAGGAAGAGGTTACGTACTTTTACTTTTCACTTTCACTTCAACGAGTCAGCAAAGACTGAGATTACTGGGGTACCTGACGTCGGATGCTCCGAGGAGGTAGGTACCCTAAACGGTCCGTTCTCATGACCTCATCCCCGGTAACGGAAGAGACTTCTGACTGGATGATGGTGGTACATTAAACTAACTGACGACACGGTGTAGATCCATATAGACACAGTATGAAGTTAAATGTCACTCACACCGGTACAGGAATTATTTATATTTATTTGAATCCTCTCTTTTAACCTTTGAAATTCTGTTATCTTTATTGGTTCTTCTAATATTGAAGGCTTTTGAAGAGTTCTTCTTTACCCTCCTTTGATATTAGTAATTTTTTGAACCATCGGTAATTTTTAACTAGTGTATGGTTGTCAAAATGTACGTTAAAACTGGTTTTTAAGTTCCTTAACTGTAGACTATATATATTTAACAAGGTTTCTTATATTTTTCTCGTTACATGGAAATAAAACGTTTCAATTACACTGTAATAATGGTATATTTCTTATTTATATTTTCCCTTTTTAATACTCGGTTAAAGTGAATATCTACCGGTTTAAGATTTATTTTATGTTTCTATTTTGTTTACATTTCACTTTGGTATATTTCTATATTAAAATCGTGTCATGTTATTCAATGATTCCTTATTACATTTTATCTAGTAATATCTCCTTTTTAATCTATTTTAAAATTTCCACATGATTTTGTCTACTTATTGGTACTGTAGGTGTAACTATTTTTCTGAGTTATAATATCTATAGAGTTAATAGATTTTTATATTGTGGTTAGCTCGATTTATATTATGGTTAACTATAGGATTGTCTTCCAAACCCTTGAACTATATAACCAAAATTTAAAATATAACTTTTGCTTTTCTAGTTCTTGTCGATAAAGTAACAAGTGAGTGATTCAGTACGGGTGAGAAACACTGGGGTACCTGACGTCGTACGGACGAAGGGACAGGAAGTGATAGAGTACCTTAAATAAGTGTGAGTACAGGTAACTCAGTAACTACGGTAGGTTGGTAAAGTAAGAGATAGAGGGAGAGGAGGACAGAAGTTACAAAGGTCGTAGTCCTAGAAAAAGTTGTTCAACCGAGAAGTATAGTCTACCTGTTCAATAACACCGAAGCCGAAGTCGTAGTCAGGAAGGTTACTTGTAAGTCCCAACTAAAGGAAATCCTAACTGACGAAACTAGAGAAACGTCAGGTTCTCTGAGAGTTCTCGGAAGAGGTTGTGGTGTCAAGTTTTCGTAGTTAAGAAGTCATGATTCCGAAACTACGACCCTCCCTAACTCCCGTCCTCCTCTTCCCCTGTTGTCTCCCACTCTACCGACCTACCGTAGTGACTGAGCTACCTGCACTTAGACTCACTTGAGGTCTCAACCACTACCTGTCCCTCCGGACTACACGACGTTAAGTACCCCAGTGTTTCTCAGCCTGTGCTGACTCGCTGACTTGACTTGACTTCGGAAGAAATACCAAGTTGAGAGTATAGGTATGTGCTGATGACCTTTCTGGTATCGAAACTGATATGTCTGGAAACAGTTGTTTTACTACAGAGATGAAACATTATGTGACAGATCCAAACAGTATCGAAAAGAAGGTTCCTTGTTCACAGAAAATTAAAGTACCGACGACAGTGACAGGGTGTAACTAAAACCTCGGGTTCTTTTATTTTAGACGGTGACCTTAATCTTAACCGTTTCCTTGGTCTCTAGTTTAACGGTTGTAGGTAACCTAGTAACTTTGTCATTCTTGTCGATCCTATTACAATTGCTTCCTGTCACCCCTCCTAGAAAGGCATGTTCCATACTTCTAAATAATGTTTCGATAATATTTAAGACCATAATCGTGTTACTATTGTTAATATGAAAAATATTTTTTTTTTTTGGAGTCTTTGTATGTGTACATACCTTTGAGCTATTTGTATCATCTTTTCCTGTTCTTTCTGTCTTTCTGTCGAACACTAATCAAGAGTTTTGAGTACAATTGTTATTTTATTATGTACTTATTTGTTTGTCTATATGAGACCAATTATTTGTTCACTTCGACTTTTTTATTCGTTCAAATCCGATACTTAATAGAAAAAACCGACAGATTTATAGTTAAGTTATTCGGTCCATTTGACTTAGAGGTGAACTGAAAAACGACACATTTGCATCAGACTTTCTGTAAAATTTCTTTCCTCCTACAACACTCATTAACTGGAAAAGAGATCTTTCCTTTATCACTATAAAAGTTGGTGATGTCATTGTAGTTCGTCCAGTGTGTTTTCCTTCCAGTGAAAAAATAACTTTTGCTCCCCTTTTGTGCCACCTCTTTAAATAAAAGAAGGGATTTATTAACCTTCAGAACACGTCCTTTACTTTCCGTACTTCAAAAATTCCCCTGATAATTACGAGCAAAGGACTCGAAGTGTAGTATAATTGTATCATAATACACCCTTTTACGTGACGTATCACAGGACAGTGGTTCCTGTAAAATCGGACACTCGGAGAGGTGGAATTAATGTTCCGATAGACTTGGAGGTTTCCACTGAGGGAACCTAGTTCAAATCGGTGTGGAACAGTCAAAGTTCGTAATACTCGGAGTATTATTCAAAATTTTACATTTCAACATGGGACGTCGTCAAACATTACTGTTTCATACTAAAAAGACTTAGAGAATTTCTATCAAAACAGTTCCTTACTTGTACGTTTTGACTGGAATAGTCTCTTCATTTACGTCGAGGTTAATTTTGACTCGACCCCTCCTCTAAAACCTCCCCACTAGTGTTTGAGCTTTACAAATTCGGAGTATCTATTCCCTGGGACGGTATACGACGTCGTAGAAATAAGAGTAGGACGTTAATGTCCCTAGTTGTTTTGTAACAACCTTTAGTAAAGTCAATCGTACCTACGATGACAACTCTAATCTAATTAATTTGACTATTTAGGGTTCGTACCTAGTTTTTGTAGATCATTGTACTTTCGTTATTTTTATACTCTGTCCGATCCCGACGGTTCTTCAAAAAGTTTCGAGGGTGACCGGATCATACTAACCTTTTAGATGTTAAAACTTCTCTTCTTTTATCTAGTTTGTGGTCCATTTATATTCAGACATCCAGACCTTAAACGGTCTTTACTCCGAAGCATTGGTTCTCCTCGAATAGCATCGGTTTCGTCCTACGTGTCATGTAGTTTCACTTAATCCGTCAAAGTGGAACCGTACGTTAGATTATTGTTTATTGTAACCCGGAATAACCGTTCACGAGACACGGAAGTGTTAACTTACGACTTATGGTCATTGACTGTTACATCATCCTCGTTACTGGATTCCTACGTCTCTATCCTGACTAAATCTAATATAGACGTACATTATTTCTTACGTCCGAGAAAAGGTCACTTCTTAATTGAACTTTTTATAGGACACTTTAGGACTCTCTCAGTTAAGGATCTGTCCAACTATTTTTCAGGTCCCAGAGACTCCTCCTCTTTCCCCAGACCACGAGAGTTCCTCTTCTATTCCCAGACCTCATAAATCCCTCCTTTTTTCCTGTTTCAAAAAAAAAAAAAAAAAGGAGGTGTAAAGATTCAGAATCAGTGTATTTTGTAAAAAAAGAAATTCGGGTCTTGACTACTAATATGTCTTAGTATCAGGTGTCCTCTTCCCTTACCGTTTGGTGAAGTCATAAGAACGGAACTGTTGGGGTACTTGTCATACTTTTCCGTTTTACTATCCTAAGACTTTCTCCTTGAGGGGTCCAGCCATCCACGGGTTATACGATGTCCTTTAGTCACCTCTTTATTGAGGTCTTTCTTACTTCCCTACCTCGGTTCCGTTTTTGTTATGTGTCAACACCCATACTGACCATTATCTTCGTTCCAGGTTACGACATTTCTCGTTATAACGTATCCTTATACCTTACAATCCAGGTACTTAGTTCCTTTTAGCCTTCACCAGTTTGTCCTCTACCGTTCTCACTTGTAACTGTAAGATCCTTAGTCGTTTGATTTTACCTGACCTTACCTACTTAAATTGAGTTTATTGGTAATATAGATGATGATACCCGTTTTAGGGAATCTTCTTTACCTCATCGGTAGTACCAGTTGTTTTCTCAGACTTTACGTCATGAACTGCGTTAGAGTTTTTACTGTCTTACTAGAGACAAACAGAGGTTCCGTTTATTAAGTTATAGTGCCACTAGGTTCCGATACGGGGTTGGTCATTACGACTTCTTCGACTTCAACTTGCCCAGACACTTCTGGATGTTATGGAAAATTTTGATTGTGGGTTTTTTCTACAGGAAAAGTAATATCCCCTGACCTTACGTTTTCATCCTTCAGTTCTTTGTGGACCTTATTGTCCGTTTAAACCGGAACCTTACGCCTTACTTCGTCCCGTTTCTGATTATCTCAAGACGGTTCCCTTGCGTGACCAGTATCGTTTGTGGGAGAAGGTTGTTGTGTTCTGTTCTGATGTGTACCTGTAGTAGTGTACCAGTTGTGACTTTAGTCTAACTAATATAAGAAACGTCGGTTTCTACCTCTTAGAGATAAGTCAGTCGTTTTTGTTCTGACCCTCGACTGACACCGACTCTAGTACTTGAGGAATAATGGTTTAAGTCTGAATTTAACTTCTTTCATCCCTTTTGGTGATCTGGTAAGTCCATACTGGATTTAGTTTAGGGAATACTAATATGTCATCTTCACTCTTTATCTAAATTCCCTGATCTAGACTATCTATCTCACGGACTACCTGATACCTTACTCCAAACACCGTAACATGTCCTCTGTCCCTAGTTCTGGTAGGGGTACCTTTTCTTTACGTTTTTTCGTTTTACCGACAGACTCCTCCGGAATGCTTCTCGACACTTTTCTTTTCTTCGTTTTTCGTTTCCTCTTTTCCTTTCTATCTTCGTACACTTACGTCTCAAGGTTTCCTATTGTTCTTCTCTATTCTTTCGGAAGGAGTCACTAGTTACGTTTCTTTATCTCCTTTTGTTCTCTTACCCTTTCTGATCTCTAGTGCAGTCCTTTTACTCTCTATGTTTCCCTTATAAAGTACGTTTCTACCCGAGTTATTTCCCGTTTTTAACAGACCTGGATTGTCTTCGTCTTCTATAATTCTTCTCCACCGTTCTTATGTATCTTCTTCACATGTTTTGTCTAGAAGTGCTGGGTCTATTAGTGCTACCATACTAGTGAGTAGATCTCGGTCTGTAGGACCTTACACTTCAGTCTACCCGGAATCTAGTGATCTTTGTTCGTAGTGATCCTTGTTTCGACCACCTCCACTACCTTAAGGTCAACTCGATAAAGTTTAGGACTTTCTACTACGACACTTTCATGACGTGAGTTATACGGTCGTTTAAACCTTTTGAGTCGTCACCGGTGTCCTGACCTTTTCCAGTCAAAAGTAAGATTAGGGTTTCTTTCGGTTACGGTTTTTAACGAACTTGATGGTGTGTTAACGGGAGTAGAGTGTACGATCATTTCATTACGAGTTTTAAGAGGTTTGGTCCGAAGTTATGCACTTGGTACTTGAAGGTCTACAAGTTCAACCAAAATCTTTTCTGTATCCTTGGTCTTTTATTTAACGGTTGTAGGTGACATAGTAACTTTTTCGTTCTCTCAAGGTCTTTTTTGTAGATATAAACGAAATAACTGATACGGTTTCGGAAACTGACACACCTAGTGGTGTTTGACACCTTTTAAGACTTTCTATACCCTTATGGTCTGGTGGACTGGACGGAGAACTCTTTAAATATACGTCCAGTTCTTCATTGTCAATCTTGACCTGTACCTTGTTGTCTGACCAAGGTTTATCCTTTTCCTCATGTAGTTCCGACGCATAACAGTGGGACGAATAAATTGAATATACGTCTCATGTAATACTCTTTGCGACCCGACTTTCTTCGTGTCCAACCTTAGTTCTAACGGCCCTCTTTATAGTTATTGGTGTCTATACGTCTACTGTGGTGGAAATACCGTTTTTCACTTCTCCTTGATTTTTTCGGAGAATTACTTTCACTTTCTCCTCTCACATTTTCAACCGAATTTCGAGTTGTAAGTCTTTTGTTTCTAGTACCGTAGACCAGGGTAGTGAAGTACCCTTTATCTACCCCTTTGTCACAGTCCGAAATAAAAAAACCAGAGGTTTTAGTGACGTCTACCACTAATGTCTGTACTTTAATTTTCTGTGAATGAGGAACCTTCCTTTCAATACTGGTTGGGTCTATCGTATAATTTTTCGTCTCTATAATGAATCGGTTGTTTCCAGGTAGATCAGTTCCGATACCAAAAAGGTCACCAATACATATCTACACTCTCAACCTGACACTTCTTTCGACTCGTGACTTCTTAACTACGCAAACTTGACATCACAACCTCTTCCGAGAACTCTCAAGGAACCTGACGTTCCTCTAGGTTGGTCAGGTAGGATTTCCTCTGGTCAGGACCCACAAGTAACCTTCCTGACTACGACTCCGACTTTGAGGTTATGAAACCGGTGAAGTACGTTTCTCAACTGAGTAACCTTCTCTGGGTCTACGACCCTCCCTAACCCTCGTCCTCCTCTTCCCCTACTGTCTCCTACTCTACCGACCTACCGTAGTGGTTATGTTACGTGTACTCAAACCCACTTGAGGTCCTCAACCACTACCTGCTCCTCCGGGACGTTGACGTTAAGTACACCAGTGTTTCTCAACCTGTACTGACTCCCTCACTTGGCTTGACTACTAATGTGTTGTTTGTTGAGTCAAATTCGAGACATTATCCATAATATAGCCTCTTCCGTTAGCGTTGGGTGAGGTCATGAGAACGGACCTCTTAGGGTACCTACCTCCTCTGACCATCTAAAGTCAGGTACTCCAGCGATTCTCACCCTGTGCTGACTCGCTGAAGTGAAAGTGAAAAGTGAAAGTACGTGACCTCTTCCTTACCGTTGGGTGAGGTCACAAGAACGGACCTCTTAGGGTCCTTACCCCCTCGGAACATCCGACGACAGATACCCCAACGTGTCTCAGTCTGTACTGACTTCACTGAATCGGCGTCCCTAATATATAGTTGTTACATAGGACGAACTCCTGTCAAAGAGGAAGGACTTTTGGGTAGACTGATTAGGACTATAAAATCTTACATATATTACCCTCACCCAGACCATCCTAGAAAGATAACAATTTAAGATTAGGACAATAGGATTTTACATTTAATACCCTCACCCAGGACATTCTAGAAATGTTGGAACTCTATAAGAAAACTAAATAACATTATTGGTTAAATTTTTCATATATTGAGGGAACGATTGTGATCAATCACCCCGTGAGAGGTAGGGGAAAGACTACAGATACAGTCTAAAGAGTGGGGAAAAGTATGAAATCATTTTGAGACGATATGTTTTCGAGAACTCACTAGTTCGGATCAGGGACTAGGACTTCGATTTAGAAGAAGTCTCTAGTGTTTAGACTGTAGTAAGTGGTACTCGATAGTTAGGGTTCTATATAAGATTATTGTATAATTAATCTTTTTTGTCTTACTATCGATGATTCATTTTAATTTCTTTCTATTCTTCCTACCTTTCCGTCACCTTCCCTTTCTTCCTTTTCTCTATCTACTTCTTCCCTTCCTTGTCAACTAATAAGACATTGATAAGATCCATTACCTTATACGAAGTACGGGGTTCTTTGTCTATATGTTAGAGTTTCCATCAGAAGATAAAATATTTTCGGATATAACCGAGTGTTCCGGTTCTAGTTTAGTCAGAGGAAACCTCCTACAATAACCTTTCAGGATGAGAGTTTTAAAAGGAGACTCTTTATAGGATCCCAATAAACACATTAAATATTTATTCGGTATATATATATATACATATATTAAATAAATGTCTTAATAAAAATTTCTGATCTTTTGATAGTGTTCTTATCGTTTTACCAGAAACATGTACTACGTGGTGGATTTTAGTCCAAAGAATAATATAGATAGTAACCAAGATTGGAACCTTTTTGGAAGAATAATAGGAAATTCGGGACGATTTTTACTCCATACACCCCAGTTCTTCTGTTTCCTTTTTTCTGGGTGATCATTACGAGTCTGAAACCCTTATTTACCAGAGGTCCTACGTTAATCGTGTTAGGAAGTGGACCTTCTACCGTTCTTGATTCTCTTTTCTTTTTTCATGCGTCCAAGTTCACTACTGAAAATCTTATTAAAAGACAAGGTCGGTGTAAAATGGGATTACTGGTACGATTAGATCAGAACTAATCGCACTGGTACTTTTATTAATAGTAAATATACGTTAAAATTTAGAATTTTTGGAAATAATTTTTACAAGAAAGGACGATATCCTGTAGGTTATATAACAGACCTTATTACTCAAGTAATGTCACAAACGGAAAAAAAAAGGACTTCAGATATTTACATATCGAATATAGGTTCACGATTATAATCGTGTATCTGAGATAACTTGGAGATTGTACAGAAAGACTGTTAATTATAGAACTGTAAAATTAAATATATAAACGACTCTATACTTTCCTATGTAAAACCATCATGTATATGTAATATTCGAAAAATGTATCTTTTAATATAATAAGGACCAAACGTAATAAAAAAGTGTATAGTAAGACACAGTTCTTCCGTTTTTAGTGAATGTGAATTCATGAGTGACCGATAATAACAGGACTTCTATCTTTTTTAACACGAACAGGAGTTGTATATGTGACTTCTAAACGAAGATATAAATTTACTTTCCTATATAAATATAGAAATTACGAAATCTTAATATGATAGTTACTTATATAAACTTTATATCTTTAATACTCTTCTAAAGTTACAGTGTTTTATATACGTTATATTTTTCCGACACTAAATTTCTTTCGTTGGACTGTAATAAAAATTTCACAAGACACGGTTTTCAAGAACCACTTTTAAATTTTTACTTTGACGTATCTAAGACACCAGTTCCTGACCCAGACGATCTTCGTAGAAAGTCGGAATTATTTCTTCTAAATCCTCTTCCGTTACCGTTGGGTGAGGTCACAAGAACGGACCTCTTAGGGCCCCTGCCCCCTCGGACCACCCGACGACAGATACCCCAGTGTGTCAGTCTGTGCTGACTTCACTGAACCATCATTATTGCATAGAAGATGTAAACGTTTCTAGTGTGAAAAAGAGCTAAAATAATTATTGTTAGTCTTTAAATATTTTCTACAAAATTAGGTCTATATACGGGTCCTCACCCTAACGACCTAGTATACCAAGTCGAGTCAACGAGTCATTACAGACTGAGGAACGATGGGTACTGACGTCGTGTGGTCCGGAGGGACAGGTAGAGGTTGAGGGTCTCAAATGGGTTTGAGTACAGGTAACTCAACCAGTTCGGTACTTTGGTAGAGTAGAAGACAGTAGGGGAAGAGGAGAACGGAAGTTAGAAAGGGTCGTAGTCCCAGAAAAGTTTACACAGTCAAGAGACGTAGTCCACCGGTTTCATAACCTCAAAGTCAAAGTCGTAGTCAGGAAGATTACTGATAAGTCCTGACTACTGACTAAAGAAAATCCTAACTGACCAACCTAGAAGAACGTCAGGTTCCCTGAGAGTTCTCAGAAGAGGTTGTGGTGTCTAGTTTTCGTAGTTAAGAAACCACGAGTCAAAAGGAATATCAGGTTCAGAGTGTAGGTATATACTGATGACCTTTTTGGTATCGAAACTGATCTGTCTGGAAACAACCGTTATTTACAGAGACGATAATTATACGACGGATCCAACCAATATTGAAAAGAAGGTTCCTCGTTCACAGAAAATTAAAGTACCGACGTTAGTGGTAGACGTCACAAGTTTTTCATCAGACAGTGACAAAGGTGATAAAGGGGTAGATAAACGGTACTTCACTACCCTGGTCTATGGTACTAGAATCAAAAGTCTTACAACTCGAGATTCGGTCGAAAAAGTGAGAGTAGAAAGTGAAAGTAGTTCTCCTAGAAGTCAAGAAGAAGAGAAAGACAGTATCCTAGTATACCATCAAGGTAAAAATCAAAAAAATTCCTTCGAGACATAACAAGAAGTATCACCGACATGGTCAAGTATAAGGGAGGTTGTCATATCCTCCAAGTGAAAATAGGTATGGGAGAGACAGTAAATAACAAACATCCAAAAAAACTACTGGTAAGACTGACCACACTCCACTATAGAGTAAAATCAAAACTAAACGTAAAGAGATTCTTAATCGTTACAACTCGTAGAAAATTACATGGAGAACCGGTAGATATTCAGAAGAAACTTTTTACATATAAAGTTAGTAGACGGGTAAATATTAAACCAACAAACAAAAAAACATTGTAACTTGGTACTCGACAAACATTTAAAATCCCCGATTTGGAAACAGTCAGTGTATTAAACGTTTAGAAAAGAGGGTAAAACAGTCGACAGAAAGGTAAAACAAATACCGAAGGAAACGACACGTTTCTGAAAACTCAAATTAATCCAGGGTAAACGAACAAAAAGAAAAATAAAGGTAATGAGATCCTCCACGTAACTCCATACACGAGACAGGTGAATGACCTCTCAAAAACCTCCAAAAACCCTAGTATTTACCCACAACTTAAAACAGTTTTCATAAACCACAGTTTGTGTGATCTAGTATGGGATCGAGACGGTAAAATATAAGACATCGTAACCTTCATAATTAGAGAGAGTACGGAATCAAAGGAGTAGATATTTTAATCCTACGATTATGACAAAGTAAACTACTCTAATAACATTTTTATTTCTCTGTGTATTTTACGAGTAATATAAAAGACTTAACATACTATTCAAAACAACAATAATTGTAGTAAGATAATAATAAGTAGATCATGGTAATATCTACGACTATTCGTTTTTCATGAATATTTTAAGGTTGATACTATCATGACCCGAAGGGCCCACCGAGTCTGTCATTTCGTAGACGGACGTTACGACCTTTGGACCCAAGTTAGGGACTCGGTCCTTCTAGGGGACCTCTTCCTTTACCGTTGGGTAAGATCATGAGAACGGACCTTTTAGGGTATCTGTCTCCTCGTACCATCCGATATCAGGTACCTCAACCTTTCTCAGTCTGTGTTGACTCGTTGAAGGAAAGTGAAAGTGAAAAGTGACAACATTGTCAGTCCCAGGTGGATCTTTTATTTGTTGAGATCCAGAAAGGTTGTCTTATATTATGTTCTTTAATCAATGTGTTCACTCTCTTTTCGACTCTTTGTCTAGTTCCCGTCGTTATATTGTCTCTCTATTCGTTATAGTCCTTTATCGATAGTCGGAATCTCGACTTTTCCGTTACCTTCCTCTCTTATAGTATTCTGAGACCTTCGATCCGACAGGTCGATCACAACCTCCACACCTCCTCTGTTTGGACGACGGATTTGTTCTTCTCTTTCTTCCCTTATTTATATACCAAAGAGAGGAGAAGTGTACATGAGTCAGAATAAGGTGTAGAAAGGAACTTTAGTTTTCTGTTACTCTGACTATTTACAACCCAAAATATTAGATTTTCTTTTATCACCTTCTGACCTCGTAACTGGACTCCCGTTTGTCCTCAACCGGTCGTAAGTCAAGTTAAATCAACGAGTCAGCACAGGCTGAGAAACTCTGGGGTACCTGTCGTCGTGTGGTCCGAAGGGACAGGTAGTGGTTGAAGGTCGCGGATGAGTTTGAGTTTGACGTAACCACTACGTTAGGTTGGTAAAGTAGGAGACAGTAGGGGAAGAGAGGACGGAAGTGAGAAAGGGTCGTAGTCCCATAAACGGTACTCAAACAAGAAGTGTAGTCAACCGGGTTCATAACCTCAAAGTCGAAGTCGGAGTCAGGAAGATTACTGATAAGTCCTGACTAAAGAAAAACCTAAAAGACCAACCTAGAGGAATGTCAGGTTCCCTGAGAGTTCTCAGAAGAGGTTGTAGTATCAGGTTTTCAGTAGTTAAAAAACCGTGAGTCGAATGAAATATCAGGTTGAGAACGTAGGTATGTACTGATGACCTTTTTGGTATTGAAACTGATTTACCTTGAAACAACCGTTTCATTACAGAGACGAAAAATTATATGACAGATACAACCAATATTGAAAAGAAGGTTCCTCGTTCTTAGAAAATTAAAGTACCGAAGTCAATGGTAGACGTCACTAAAACTTCGGGAGGTTTTATTTCAAACAGTGACAAAGGGGTAGATAAACGGTACTTCACTACCCTGGTCTACGGTACTAGAATCAAAAGACTTACAACTTAAAATTCGGTCTGAAAAGAGAGAGGAGAAAGTGATAGTAGTCCTCCGAGAAATCAAGAAGTGAAAGACGGTTTTCCCACCACAGTAGATGCATAGACTCCAATAACTATAAAGAGGACCTTTAGAACTAAGATCGAACACGAAGTAGGTCAGGTCATAAAGAGTACTACATGAGAGGCATATTCAATTTACTCGTCCCACTGTTATATTCCGGAACTGTATGAGGAAAGGACTAAACCTTGGTCAGACAACAAGGTACAGGTCAACATTGACAACGATGAACTGGACGTATGTCTAAAGAGTCCTCCATCCAGTCCACCAGACCATAAGGGTAGAGAAATTCTTAAAACTGGTCGTATTAATTAAATTAATCTTACTAAATTCTAGATGTTGTTGTGTACGTCAATTTAGACTTTCGATTACACGAGACGTATATGGATGATAACCATCTGAAAGTCCATCTTCCCGTGTACCTCGTGAAGGAATTTTGGTCATTCCTCTAGTGACTTTCTGTCGTATTGTCGTGTCCAAAATCTAAAAGTAAGACTGAGACGACATGAGGCAGATCAGTTCCGATACCAAAAAGGACACCAGTACATGCCTACACTCTTAACCTGACACTTCTTTCGACTTGTGGTTTCTTAATTACGAAAACTTGACACCACAACCTCTTCTGAGAACTCTCAGGGTACCTGACGTTCCTCTAGGTTGGATAGGTAAGATTTCCTCTAGTCAGGACCCACAAGAAACCTTCCTTACTACGATTTCGACTTTGAGGTCATGAAACCGGTGGAGTACACTTCTCAACTGAGTAACCTTTTCTGAGACTACAACCCTCTCTAACCCCCGTCCTCCTCTTCCCCTGCTGTCTCCTATTCCACCGACCTACCGTAGTGGCTGAGCTACCTGCAAAGAAACCCACTTGAGACCCTCAACCACTACCTGTCCCTTAGGACCGTACGACGTTAAGTACCCCAGCGTTTCTCAGTCTGTACTGACTCGCTGACTTGACTTGACTTGACTTGACGACGTGAGTTTGATTTCCGGAAAAAAATTAAATCTAAAAATTAGATACATTACACCTCTCATTACAAACTGAATGACTTATCAGAGATCATTATTTTATGTATTATTTTCTAATGGTGTTAAGAAGTTAAGTATCGCGTGTTATTACTACCGAATATTATAATAGTCTTTAATCTTTTTTTATGTTCAACATCGAAGTTATCGAATTATTTTTAGAACGAAATCAGGGATATAAATCGTCATATAAAAATAATGGTATTAAGAAATTTATATCTACAGTAGAGATTATATTCTAGATAGTAATAATATACGTGTGGATACTTTCTTTTTCGAGTCGATATTGTGCATTATAGAGTAATAGAAAAAGTGACTTAATGTACAGTGAGATCCAATTCGTCGAAGACAAATTTCAGTCGACCTTCAAAGACTGTATCACTATATACTACGAGATAGTTGTGACAGGACATGTTACGTACTTACCTAGTATGGTCAGAGAACGACGGAACTTTAGAAAGTAGACGGGGGTACCTTAACAGTCACAAAAGACGAAAATTAATGAAACGAATTATATACCATCTGTTAGAAAAAAAAAAAGTACAAAAGAGTGTTTCACATCGATTGTAGCAGATAAATGTTTCATTGATTTTTCAATTGGTTTTTGAAGACATATCGTTACTTTTAGTAGTTGTTTTACTTTACCGTTAAATATTTTACCTTCTTGTATAAATATTTAGTTTAGGTTATTTCCTACTTATAGGTTTAATATTTTTATTAAGTATAACAAAATAACAACAACAAATGAGTGATTCAGTGTAGGCTAGGGTACCGGACATCGGCACCTGAAACACTGGGGTACGTGACATCGGGTGGTCCGAGGAGACAGGTACCCTAATGGGTCCGTTCTTATGACCTCAGTCATCGGTAAAGGAAGGGGTACCCTAGAAGGGTTGGGTCTCTCGTTTGGGTTCGGAGGACGTAAACGTCCACCTAAGAAATGGTGATTGGGTGGTCCCTTCGGGTTTCTTAAGTATATGGAGTTATCTTTGGTTGTTAGATAAAAATTTTTACCCCTCTCTTAGACTTATCTACAAAGGGGTTTCTTCAACATGTCTACCGGTTGTTAATGTACTTTTTTTTTTACGAATTATAGTTGATTAGTAGTAATTTTACGTTAAATTTTAGCGTTACTCTATAAAATTATCTCTTCTTATTTAGACTGAGGCATAACCCAGAGATCGAGATTAGAAACACGAGTCAACGGACGTGAATCAGTCCGACCAAGACATGGAAACAGAGGAGTTAACCACTTTCTTACAATAGATATCGGACTTTATACGTATCGTTGGGAAAGAGTTCCAAGACGGAGGGTGTGAACTGGAAAGTAAGTATGTCTCTATTTTTCGATGTCTGTTCTTTTGTAAACAGAACGACTTCCAAACGTCCTTGTAGTACTAATCTGGATGGACCTGTCGAGATTCTTGTTTCTAATAGTGTAGACCAATCGTGGTTCTTCAGATATTGTTGGTCGGTGTGGTGGAACAGGGTAAAATCGTATTTTCTTCGGACTTAAGATTAAGTCTATTCTGAGAAGAAAACCTGTGATCAGGTGGTAAAAAGATATGACAATAACCCTTTACCTTATCACTGAATAGAGAGTTAAGTAAACGGACTAAAAAACAACTTGTCATACTCGGACCAGAACTATCGTTATAGTAGACTGTGGACAGTCTTATTGATAAAGTTTTTCTATTCTTTATTGTTTACAACCGTTACTCTGTCTCCTTTTTTTTTTTTTTTGGAAACACTTGACAACCACCCTCACAGTCAGTCATGTCTGTGATACCTTTTAGACCTTTTGTCATACTTTGAAGGAGTTTTTGAAATTTTATATCTATGGGACATTCTATAAGATATCAAAGGTGGTTACCTATTTACCAATTTCTTTTACACTATTTAAATAAATTTACACTAGTCAAGTCAAGTCAAGTCAAGTCAAGGAGTCAGTACAGGCTGAGAAACGCTGGGGTACTTGGCGTCGTACGGTCCGGAGGGACAGGTAGTGGTTGAGGGCCTCAAGTGAGTCTGAGTGTAGGTAGCTCAGTCACTACGGTAGGTCGGTAGAATAGGAGACAGCAGGGGAAGAGGAGGACGGGAGTTAGGGAGGGTCGTAGTCTCAAAAAGGTTACTCAGTTGTGAAGCGTACTCCACCGGTTTCATCACCTCAAAGTCGAAATCGTTGTAAGGAAGGTTTCTTGTGGGTCCCGACTAGAGGAAGTCTTACCTGACCAACCTAGAGGAACGTCAGGTTCCCTGAGAGTTCTCAGAAGAGGTTGTGGCGTCAAGTTTTCGCAATTAAGAAGCCGCGAGTCGGAAGAAGTGTCAGGTTGAGATTGTAGGTATGTACTGGTGACCTTTTTGGTATCGGAACTGATCTGCCTGGAATCAGTCGTTTCAATACAGAGACGAAAACTTGTATGATAGATCCAACCAGTATTGAAAAGAAGGTTCCTCATTCACAGAAAATTAAAGTACCGATGTCACTAAAACGTCGGGTTTTTTTATTTCAGACTGTGACAAAGGTGACAAAGGGGTAGATAAAGGGTACTGCATTACCCTGGTCTACGGTAGTAGAAGTAAAAGACTTACAACTCGAAATTCGGTTGAAAAAGTGAGAGGAGAAATGAAAGTAATTCTCCGAAAAATCAAGGAGAAGTGAAAGACGGTATTCCCACCACAGTAGACGTATAGACTCCACTAACTCTAAAGAGGGTCGTCAGAACTAAGGTCGAAGACAAAGAAGGTCAGGTCGTAAAGAGTACTACATGAGACGTATATTCAACTTATTCGTCCCACTGTTATATGTCGGAACTGCATGAGGAAAAGATAAACCTTGGTCAGACAACAAGATACAGGTCAAGATTGACAACGAAGGACTGGACGTATGTCTAAAGAGTTCTCCGTCCAGTCCCCCAGACCATAAGGGTAGAGAGAGTCTTAAAAGGTGTCAAATAACACTAGGTGTGTCAGTTTTTTTACGGGAGTTCTAAGTAGGTACGATATCTTTTACCAACCTATAGGAAAGATACCTACTTATTATAAAGTAACGTAAATCTTATAAATATAAATAAATAAATAAATTAACTTTAAACTATTTATATATATTTATAAGATTTACGTTACTTTATAATAAGTAGGTACTTTTCCTATAGGTTGGTAAACGATGTCGTACCTACTTAGAACTCCCGTAAAAGGGTTCCCTTTATTCAGTCTGTCTTTTTATGAATATGTATTTAAATTTTTTTTTGTTTGGGTTGTGGGTATTTATATCTATTGTGAGCCACCAACGGTCTCCTCCAACTCCCCCACCCGGGTAACCCCTTCCAATAGTTTTCATGTTCTAAGACGAATCAGTGAATCAGTACAGGTTGAGAAACACTGGGGTACCTGATATCGGATGGTCCGAGGAGACAGGTACCTTAAGAGGTCCGTTCTTATGACAACACCCATCGTAAAGAAAGAGGTTGTTCTAAGATCAATATTTTATTCAGGACCCAACATTACATATTAGACCACTGATATCTTTTGTTATAATATATAAAATTTCAAAAATTCCCATTTAGAATTTTCAAGAGTATTCTTTTTTTACATATTAACACACATTACCTTACGATTAATGTGACACTACTAGTGTAGTGTTATATATGTACATAGTCGGGTAATATAACGTGTGTATAGTAATTTTTTATTCTATTTTCCTTCACGAAGTCTTGTTTTTTTTAAGAACTTATAACCTTTCGTAAACACACAACGAAATATTCTTTTATTATTTGACACAAGTAAGGATATTTCTCTTAAAAGGGAAATTTGTGTAGTCTAATTACAGTGTGAGATTAACCTTTGCAGTTATGTGTTTCATTATAAAATAATTTTATGACTATCACATTGGAAGAATTTGAATTAACTTTATCGTTGATTTGAGTTTGTCCAATAACAAATTTTACAAACTTGAGTTGAATACACTACGTCGTACTTGTTTATACTAGTTCAACTGTACGATACACTACAGACAGTAGACTAGTTGTGTTCAACATTTTATTGTCTAACATTCTACGTAGGTTTAAAGTGTATAATAAAAATCTTGGATAGTCATATTTTGTGCTAGTATAAATGAGTCCAGGGTAATCGTCCACTTCACTTTTCCTGTCTTTAATCTCTATTCCTTTCAGTCCATGTCTTAAATGGTATTCTTTTCAATTAAAAATTATGTGTCTTTATATACCGTTGGGTGAGGTCATGAGAACGGAACTTTTAGGGTACCTACCTCCTCGAATCCCGTCCGATGATAGGTACCCCGGTGTTTCTTAGCCCGTGCTGACTTGCTGAAGTGAAAAAACCCATCATGGATGATTTACAAATAGTTTTGGGTCTTATATAAAAGTTATAAGTTGATTAATAACCTACAAATATTTGAAATGGAATGGTCTTTTTATGTTACAGAGGGAAATAAATTTTTTTATATATATTTGTATTCAAGACCTCTAAAAAAGATTTTAGTCGTTTTATAAAAAAATAATTAATTAAATTAACCTCTAATTTATGAAATGTTATAACATCACCAAAACCAGTCTGTAACTGTACTTCGTCGGTGTCCACATGTACACAGGGGGACGGGCTTTGGTGGGAGGGTGGAGGGAGGGGTAGGGTGGGGAGACCCAACAGGGTCACGTGACCGAAACTCACAGGACAAAGCACGTAACTTGAACCTGACCAGTAGATAAAGTGTTGACCATTATATGTACAAAGTTACGATAAGAGAGTTTAGTAGGGGTGGGAGCGAAAGAGGGTCTCAGGTTTTCAGACAAGAACTATAGAAACAGAGAAAACAACAGTAGCAATGGTAGAAAGATTTAAGGTATACATACACAATTATATGACATAGCCACAAAAAGAAAGACTGAATGAAGTGAGACATATTATCCAGGTCAAAATAGGTGGAGTAATCTTGACTGAGTTTACACAAGAAAAATTATCTACTCATTATAAGGTAACACATATACGTGGTGTTGAAAGAATAGGTAAACAGACAGTTTCCCGTAGATCCAACGAAGGTACAGGATCAATACCATTTGTCACGACGTTACTACATAGAGAAAGTTAAGACCAAAGGAACGACACATACGGGTCGTCACCCTAACGACCCAATATACCGTCAAGATAAAGATCAAAAAATTCCTTTAGAGGTGTAACAAGAGGTATCACCGATATGATGAAACGTAAGGGTGGTTGTCACATTCTTCCAAGGGAAAAGAGATATAGGAGAGGTCGAAAATAAACATTTGAAAAACTATCGTCGGTAAGACTGACCATACTCAGCCATAGAGTAACACCAAGACTAAACGTAAAGAGACTAATTACTCACTACAATTCGTAGAAAAATACACAAACAATCGATAGACATACAGAAGAAACTTCTTTACAGACAAATCAAGAAAACGGGTAAAAAAAAATTAAAAAAAATAAAAAATTTAAAATTTTAGAAATTAAGAATGTACGCAAGGGTTTGTACTTGGGGGGAGGGTGGAGGGAGGGGTGTTGTAGAGAGACCCAGTAGGGGTACGTGGTCGGGGTTCGTTCGACGTGGGATGCAGTCTGTACCTGACCGCTAAGTTAAGAATGTACTGTCATATGTACAATCTTAAGGGTAAGAGGGTTTAGTAGGGTGGGAAACCCCGTAAATAAAAAGACCATAACTCGACGTATTCGACGAACATATCAGAACTCTAATTAAGAAACAGTCAACGAAGTAAACGATAATAAAAGAGGGTAAGACTTCATTTTAGTCGTTACATAAAAAATTTATAAACAAACTTTTGGACGTAAAATGTCGTTACGATCCTACTTATTAATAATTTTACAAAATAAAATCTCCTTAGTAGACAGTAAAATTTGAATTTTTCTTTTTCCTTTGTACTGTGTGCCAATGATAAACGAGTTTACGTCACTTGTCCGTACTTTTAAGATTTAAACTTGAACTTCTGTTTTTGATAGATGTTACACACCTCCTTACACTACTGAGTACCTTAATCGTTATACAACGATTGTCACGGATTTCATCGTAACTTAATGTAAAAACATAGGATATATAAGGATCGATTTGGTTGTGAAAACTCTCTACTTAGTCACGTACATACAGATCGAATGGGTCTTTCCTTTCTAAGTTATTAATCGATAAAAGTTCCCTGGTGTCTGTCTCACATTATCTCTATTGTTAATTGTTTCTTCAAATAACGGAGACAGACTCGAACTAAGTAGGACTGAGGTCCCACTCTACTTGGTGTTCAAGAATGTCGAGGTGACATCGGTCAACATCGGTGTCAGACTGTCTGTCCTTAACCCCTTCTATATAATTTAGTTGGACTTCGTTTCTCACCAATAACTTACAAACCCAATACTAAGTGTTTCGTTTCATTTTGGGAAGACCCTAAGGTCTCCCTTCTCTACTATCGTCTCCGGAACCGGAAATACACGTAGGAACGTAGATTTCTGTCTTCGTTTTAATAGTCTTTCCGGTATCTCAGACCCTCGTCTTCCTAGGTTAGCCCTACTTCTAAATTAAGAAAGACTTAGAAGTCTACATCGTTCTACGGTCCTAACTTAGATTGGTGATTCTTCGTTCCTAAATTAACCTGTTTATTTCACCTTCAGAGAGTCAGCAAAGGCTGAGAAACACTGGGGTACTTAAGAGATCCGGTCTAGGACGTCACCCATCGGAAAGGGAGTAGGTCCCTTAGAAGGGTTGTGTCCCCAGTTTGGGTCCAGAGGACATAATGTCCGTCTAAGAAATGGTCGACTCGGTGTTCCCTTCGGGTTCTTATGACCTCACCATCGGACAGGGAAGAGGTCGTTAGAAGGGCTGGGTCCTTAGTTTGACCCCAGTGGACGTAACGTCCACCTAAGAAATGGTTGACTGGATAGTCCCTTCGGGTCATTTCTAATCCTTCGAAAATATGTTTTAGTAAGAGTACATATAACTCTAACTAACCTAGTCTCTCCTTCTGTATGTAAAGGAGAGGGACCTTATATAATTTAATAGATCTGGATTTAGGGGATGTAAAAGGTTTGGAAGGGAGTCAAACGAAGTAGGTAAGTGGAGATGGACCTTGGATCGACTATCTGATGCTCTTCAACTTCAGTAAACCAGTCCGGTGTACATCCCTAAGGACAACTGTCACAGTACACCGGGTGAGTCGACTTAGTAGGAACGGGTCCAGGGTCTGTATACTGACGTTTTCGGTAAAATCCTGATCTTAGAGATCGGAGTCGATAAAATCGTAGGGAAAGTTCATTGGGGGTCTGTGAACTCAGACTGGACGTCTTCAGTGTCCGTAGACTCCGTCTCCTATCGAGAGGGACGAAAGGATCGATAGGAAAGATATAATTACTGGATATCTTGGACACTCGTATTATTTTACTACAAAGTACGGTGTTTTAAATCTTAATAAATAATACTTCGTTATTATTGATTTTATGTAAAGGAAAGGCTTATTCCTTCAATGTCGAACCTGTACCGACATATCAATTCAGAGATATCAAGTGTCGGAGGGAATATTGAATTGCCCCTACATGTACACAACATCAGTTACCTTATTCCTGTCTTTACGATAGTATTGAAGAGCTATACAGGGTATTAAAGGACGTCACTTGAGGATATATGTGTACCTGACAGGACGTTTGATTCGGTAGTTTATTCTTATTACGGGAAACTCTGTTATTCGTTTATTCCATTATCATTGGATACTAAAAATTACCACGAGATCAATAAGATTTTCACTTTACATATAATAAACCTCTCGAGAAACAATATCGTCGGATTATAATGTGACTGAGATGGTGTACGTTATATCTTAGGAAGTAAATAGAAGATTTTATCTCTAACATTCGTTAAGTTCGATATTATGTCTTGACACTCTGTCAAAGTTAGTAGAACAAAACCTATTTCAAAGAGTCATAATATACTTTTCTATCTTTGTACCGTTTCCCTAACCTCTCAAATTTAAACTTCGATAAGAGAATTCCTTTGTGATTGGAGTTTGTTAAAACTTTTATTCATGTCATATTTCTACCTCATTTTCTAAACGATAAAGTTCATAATAATTCTTGAACGATGGGTGAAAGTTAAATCCTATTATTTTTACTAGGAGAAGTGAAAGAGGTAGATCCCTTCTTTTTTCTCTTCGTTTTTGAGAAAGTTATTTTGTTTCTCCGTAAATAATTGAGTTCTTTAATACTTATTTCCAACTTTTCTCTCTTTATAATTTATCGATCGTTTCTTTTCCTTTCAGTTCGGATACATGTTAATCCGAACATCTCTTTCACTTCACCTTTTCTACCAACCAACCGAAGTTCTTCTTCGTGTCGTTGAATTTTCGTACTTTCAAATACCCTTAACCCTCTTTGTCATAGTGTATTTCCCCCTACTCTACTCCTGTCTTTTGTCCTATTAAATCCTTAAACAAAATCCTTTTACTTTCGGGAAGTAGAGGTGGGACTGGAAATACTGATCCCTATATAAATTAGGATTACGTACAGTTTCAATAATCTCTGAGCGACCTGGAGTCGGAGACATTGTAGTCGGAAAAAAAAAAAAAAAGATAGAGGAAATACGATAGTTGTATGTCCTCCAAATATAGGGTTACATCTTATAACTTTTTATAGTCTTAACGGTCGTCGTTCCATGTCTTAAGAGTCTTGTAATCTTTAGATAAAAAGAGATTTTTTGACTTACAGATCTCGTGTCTACCCTTGTACACTCTCACATAAAATTTTAGGTTAATCAATAGAATGTATATCACTGAAGATGGTTAGGTAATTTGAGTGGTTCATATCTCTAAGGTTATTCGTAAAATGACAGGGTAGGAATTTACACTTCTTACCTTAGTTTCCAATGTTATATATTTATAAACTTTACCCGGTATATCACGCTGCTCGAGCGATTCACGTCCACCGACACTGGCCGCGCGATTCGTGCCGGGTCTCCTCGATGGGGTGAACGCTCCAGTCCCCGTCTTCGGTCCTCCTGGGGTATGGGTTTCCCGTCGTCGGTTCTCCTCAATGGGGTACAGGCTCCAGTCCTCGTCGCCGGCTCTCACGGTCCGACGTTACCGTGTCCTTGCCGGCCCTCCTCGATGAGACACAGGGTCCGGTCCCGGCCACCGGCTTTCCTCGGTGGGGCGCGGACTTCGGTCTCCGTCACCGACCCTCCTCGGCCCTCCTCGTTGGGTTGTAGGTTCCTAACGACCGACACGTCCGTGTCCTCCCGGATCTTCTCGATAGAGTACGACTTCCAGTCCTTCGGCCCGCCACTCCTCTATGGGAAGTAGGTTCCATTCCTCGTCGCCGACGTTAAAAGACCTCGTCGGCACTCTCTATGGGGTGCGGTTTCCATTCTCTTTGGGTTCATTTTACCATCCACAACGTTCTCCCGTAGTCTCCCGTCTGTGTGACTTTGGTATGAGTGGCTTTTGATCAGTTAGGTTAGTGTGATCCTGGTGTCGGAACAGATTGAGTTACTTTGATGCGGTACGGGTGCCCCGTTGGGTTCTGTCCACCCAGCGTTACCTCTCCAGACTGTCTTACACCAGGTGACCTCTTCCCTTACCGTTTGGTGAAGTCATAAGAACGGAACTGCTGGGGTACTTGTCATACTTTTCCGTTTTACTATCCTATGACTTTCCCCTTTATGGGTCCACTCATCCACGGGTTATATGATGACCTCTAGTCACCTCTTTATTGAGGTCTTTCTTACTTCCCTACCTCGGTTTCGTTTTTGTTATGGGTCAACACCTACACTGACCACTATCTTCGTTCCAGGCTACGACATTTCTCGTTATAACGTATCCTTGGACCTTACAGTCTAGGTACTTAGTTCCGTTTAACTTTCACCAGTTTGTCCTCTACCGTTCTCACTTTCAATTGTAAGATCCTTAGTCGTTTGATTTTACCCGATCTTACCCATTTAAATTGAGTCTACTGGTAATATAGATGATGACACCCGTCCATAGGGAGTCTTCTTTACCTCATCGGTAGTACCAGTTGTTTTCTCAGGTTTTACGTCGTGGACCTACGTTAGAGTTTTTGCTGTCTTACTAGAGACAAGCAAAGGTTCCGTTTTGTAAGTTATAGTGCCATTAGGTTCCGATACGGGGTTGGTCATTGCGACTTCTTCGACTTCAATTTGCCAAAATGCTTCTGGATGTTGTGGAAAATCTTGATTGTGGGTTTTTTCTACAGGAAAAGTAATATCCCCTGACCTTACGTTTTCATCCTTCAGTTCTTTGTGGACCTCATTGTCCGTTTAAACCGGAACCTTACGCCTTACTTCGTCCCGTTTCTGATTATCTCAAAACGGTTCTTTTGCGTGACCAGTATCGTTTGTGGGAGAAGGTTGTTGTGTTCTCTTCTGAGATATGTACCTGTAGTGGTCTACCAGTTGTGACTTTAGTCTAACTAATATAAGATACGTCGTTTTCTACCTCTGCGAGACATGTCTGTTTTTGTTCTGGTCCTCGACAGACACCGAGTCTAGTACTTGAGGAATAACGGTTTTAGTCTGAATTTAACTTCTTTCAACCCTTTTGGCGATCTGGTAGGTCCATACTGGATTTAGTTTAGGGAATACTAATATGTCATCTTCACTCTTTATCTAAATTCCCGGATCTATACTATCTATCTCACGGACTACTTGATACCTTACTCCAAGTACTGTAACATGTTCTCTGTCCCTAGTTCTGGTAGGGGTACCTTTTCTTTACGTTTTTTCGTTTTACCGACAGACCCCTCCGGAATGTTTATCGACACTTTTCTTCTCTTCACTTTTCGTTTCCTCTTTTCCTTTCTATATACGTAGACTTACGTCTCAAGGTTTCTTATCGTTCTTCTCTATTCTTTCGGAAGAAGTCACTAGTTACGTTTCTTTATCTCCTTTTCTTGTCTTACCCTTTGTGATCTCTGGAGAAATTCTTTTAATCTCTATGGTTCCCTTGTAAAGTACGTTTCTACCCGAGCTATTTCCTGTCTTTACCATACCTGGATTGTCTTCGTCTTCTATAATTCTTCTCTACCGTTCTTATGTGTCTTCTTGACATGTTTTTTCTAGAAGTGTTGGGTCTATTAGTGCTACCACACTAGTGAGTAGATCTCGGTCTGTAGGACCTTACACTTCAGTTCACCCGGAATCCTTCGTAGTGATACTTGTTTCGATCACCTCAACTACCTTAAAGTGAACTCGACAAAGTTTAGGACTTTCTACTACGACATTTTCACGACGTGATTTATATGGTCGTTTAAACCTTTTGAGTCGTCACCTGTGTCCTGACCTTTTTCAGTCAAAAGTAAGGTTAGGGTTTCTTTCCGTTACGGTTTCTTACGAGTTTGATGACGTTTTAATGTGAGTAGAGTGTACGATCATTTCATTACGAGTTTTAAGAGGTTCGGTCCGAAGTCGTTATACACTTGGCACTTGAAGGACTACAAGTTCGACCAAAATCTTTTCCGTCTTCTTAGTCTCTAGTTTAAAGGTTGTAGGAGACCTAGTACCTTTTTCGTTTTCTCAAGGTCTTTTTGTAGATAAAGACGAAACAACTGATACGGTTTCGGAAACTGACACACCTAGTGTTATTTGACACCCTTTAAGACTCTTTCTACCCTTATGGTCTGGTGGACTGGACGAAGAACTCTTTAGACATACGTCCAGTCCTTCGTTGTCAATCTTGACCTGTACCTTGTTGTCTGAAAAGGTTTATCCTTTTCCTCATACAGTTACAACATATAACAGTGGGACGAATAATTGTATACGTCTTATTTAGTACTCTTTACGAACTGACCTTCTTTGTGTTCGACCTTAGTTCTATCGGCCCTCTTTATAGTTATTGGAGTCTATACGTCTACTGTGGTGGGAATACCGTCTTTCACTTCTCCTTGATTTTTCGGAGAACTACTTTCACTTTCTCCTCTCACTTTTTCAACCGGATTTCGAGTTGTAAGTCTTTTGCTTCTAGTACCATAGACCAGGGTAGTGAAGTACCCTTTATCTACCCCTTTGTCACCTTTGTCACAGTCTGAAATAAAAAAAAAAACCGGAGGTTTTAGTGACGTCTACCACTGACGTCGGTACTTTAATTTTCTGCCAATGAGGAACCTTCCTTTCAATACTGGTTGGATCTATCGTATAAGTTTTCGTCTCTGTAATGAAACGACTGATTCCAGACAGATCAGTTCCGATACCAAAAAGGTCATCAGCACATACCTACACTCTCAATCTGACACTTCTTCAAACTCACGACTTCTTAACTACGAAAACTTGACACCACAACCTCTTCTGAGAACTCTCAGGGAACCTGACGTTCCCCCAGGTTGGTCAGGTAAGACTTCCTCAAGTTGGGACCCTAAAGAAACCTTCCTTACTACGATTTCGACTTTGAGGTCATGAAACCGGTGGAGTACGCTTGTCAACTGAGTAACCTTTTCTGAGAGACCCTCCCCAACCCCCGTCCTCCTCTTCCCCTGCTGTCTCCTATTCTACCGACCTACCGTAGTGCCTGAGCTACCTACACTCAGACTCACTTGAGGTCCTCAACCACTACCTGTCCCTCCGGACCGCACGACGTTAAGTACCCCAGTGTTTCTCAGCCTGTGTTGAGTCGTTAACTTGACTTGACTTGACTTATATACTGTTTTCTAGAGTTCAGTTTTTTTTAATTTAATAATTAAAAAGAGTATACTCCTATTACATATGTATTTTTGTTCTACAATATTTCCTCCGTGTTTTTATTAAAAAACATTAATTTTTATATCGATCAAAACCCGATTTTTTATTAATCTTCTATTTTGACTCATGTTGTTTCTGGTTTTTTAACTTGTCTGCTCTCTTTTCTTTTTCTTTGGTCCTCTAAGTTGTAAAGTCAACTTTACAACCATTATACTCGAAGTTATACTTTATAGTGTTTTTTTGTTACTCCTCTTTTAACGGCTCTTTTATGTTCTTATAAAGTATGTTACAATATTACACTCTGAGGTATTATTTTCCCAATTAGTCACATATTCCCGACTTTCACTTCTCCTTGGTTCCTCGGAGAACTACTTCCACTTTCTCCTCTCACTTTTCGACCGAATTTTGAGTTGTAAATTTTTTGTTTCTAGTTTCTTAGGGCAGGGTAGTGAAGTACCGTTTATCTACCCCTTTGTTACCTTTGTTACTGTCTGAAATAAAAGAACCCGAGGTTTTAGTGACGTCTACCATTCACATCGGTACTTTAATTTTCTACGAACGAGGAACCTTCTTTACGGTACCGTCCGAATCTGTCGTACAATTTTTCTTCTCTGTAATGAAACAGTTGTTTCCACACATATTAGTTTCGATACCAGAAAGGTCCTCAGTACATACCTACACTCTCAACCTGGTATTTCTTCCAACTCGCAGTTTCTTTACTACAAAAACTTGACACCACAACCTCCTCTGAGAACTCTTAAGGAACCTGTCGTTCCTCTAGTTTGGTCAGTTAGGATTTCCTTTAGTTGGAACTTACAAGTAACCTTCGTGACTACGACTTCGACTTTGAGGTTAAGAAACCGGTGGAATACGTTTTTTGACTGAGTAACCCTTTCTAGGACTACAACTCTTTCTAACTTCCGTCCTCCTCTTCCCCTACTGTCTCCTACTCTACTAACTTACCGTAGTGGTTGAGTTACCTGTACTCAAACTCGTTCGAGGTCCTCTACCACTACCTGTCCCTTCGGACAGTACGACTTCAGGTACTCCAGTGTTTCTCAGTCTGTGTCGACTCACTGACTTTTTGTTATTGTTGTTTCAGTTACGTATTTTGTTGTTTAAAATTTCTTGGGTTTTCTTCCGACGACGACGATTCAGTGAAGTCAGCACAGACTGAGATACTCTGGGGTATCTGTCGTTGGGTGGTCCGAGGGGACAGGGACCTTAAGAGGTCTGTTTTGTTACCTCGCTCAACGGTAAAGGAAGAGGTTACGTCCTTTCACTTTTCACTTTCACTTCAGCGAGTCAGCACAGGCTGAGAATCCCTGGGGTACCTGACGTCGGAGGGTCCGTGGAGGCAGGTACCCTGAAAGGTCCGTTCTCATGACCTCACCCAACGGTGACGGAGGAGGGTTTTCTTCCGTTTGATAGTATTTAAAGAATCGTGGTTTCTTTTTCTTAGAGATTGAAAGATTCTTCTTTTTGTTATGTATATTTCCTATTAGTGTTACTGAAGTATTAAGGGTTGTCTTTAAAATTGTTGCCCTTATAAATGACAGGTTTGTCACAATAAATTGAATCTCGTTACTTCACTCTCTTATTTCTTTTAAAGTCTAACAATTACAAGATTTTACATAAAAGGTACATCGGAAATGACCCTTTGATCGACTACTTTTTCGTTAGGTTCTTTCTACTTTACCCTAACTTTATTATTATATCCTTGACTGTCTCCTCTCTACTCTTAAGGTTCGTGTTATCGTCTTCCTTCAGAGTCTGTTATCTTGTCGACCTCTTGTTGAAAATTGTACCCTCGTTATCCGGTTTCGGAGGTTTTACTTACAGAGGTTTCATTTTGTTACTGATTTATTCACTTGACCATTCAATATATTGATAAAACTGGTATATAAACCTCCATTAAATACCTTGACACTTACACAAACTCTTGACCAGTATACAAGATTCTTTTTATTCGTTGAGTCTTTTTTAACAATTTGGAACCTTTTATTTTAAAATACGATTTTGTTTAATATTGGTCTCGTATATGGATCTGAATCATTACTTGTACACGTATTAACATTACTTTTGTGACTGTTACATAAATTGTCTTTGACTCTATATTTGTATGATCCTTTTACATCTTTCTTGATCCCGATTCAAAACATTTCTTAGTGATCTGAACTAATTTTTTAATAAAATGTGTTAAAAAAACGTAAATTAGGAAACTTTTTATTTTAAATTATATTTTATCGATTGATCTTATACGATATTTACTTATAATTAAAAAAATAGAAGCGGTAAAGGTTTAGTTACTTAGACCCAAATAGTGTACACGTACACACACGTGCGCGTATGTGTGTGTGTGTGTGTGTCTCGTAGTATTTTATTGACCGTCCGACTGACCTAGTGACTCTACAGAGGCCTTCAATATTATAACTATCTGAGATCGTACCTGACGTCCAAACAAAGGTAAAAAAATACAAGGAGAATAGTTCTCAACTGTAAATACGTGAGAAACTAAACCCAAAGCGGAATAATGAACAGGACCATTTAATTTGCATCTCTTTTGTTACAACATATTTCGGACCCGGAGTCGTGCAAAAGACGTGAAGACGAGAACGATAACCCTGGTATGGGAGACTTGGTCGGAAGACTTCTTACTCTGTCCTGTATTCGTCTCTATGTCAGAGTATAAACTCGTTGGAAACTGGTCAGTCTGGGGTCGACTACTTCGTCGACTGAGGTCTGTACTCATTCGGGTCGGTTACGGTCCGTTCGGACGACATCTAGACTCTTGACGAAGGATGACTGATCAAAACTTTGTTTACCAAAAGATCAAAACTTTATTTACCAGAATTTAGAGGGTTAAACCCCCACTAACTAATGTGAATTCTCACTCTTTAGGGTTCCCTCTAATATTCGGGAATTTTTATATAACATGGTTTTTAACTCTAGGGAATCTTTCTACAACTTTATTGGAGTTTAATATCCGGTTGCCTTGAATTTCTACCTTACTCTACATCAACCAAGTCACCTTCTTTTATTGATTTCCTGTTTACCTTGCACGGAAACAGTCAAGTCACACGACATTGTTTTATAGTGTCTGACCTACCGAATTGGGTGTTTGTAAGTAAGGAGGGTTAGACCTCCAATCCTTGAGGTTCTAGTTCTACGATTCTTCAAACTACAGACTACTCTCACTAGAACCATACGTCCATCGACGGAAAAGATGCCATGGGCTCTCTGTCAAAACAAAGAAGAGAATAAGATTCCTGCGATTAGTATAGGACCGCGAGATAGGTCAATAGAATAGATTAGGGTTAAAAGAAGGTTTCTGGAGTAGAGATTTGTGGTAGTGTGACACCACCTCCTGAAGTTTTATACTTAAAACTTTCCTTTGTAAGTCAGATATCGACCTACTGACACAATCAGGGTTCTAAATTTGCAACGATTTTAGACACAGACGGAAGTTTGATCTCGAGTTACTTGTGGGGTATTTTATCGATGGTCTCATCATTAAGCCTAGTGTGTTCTGTCACGTCATTTTCCGACGTGTCACCGAAGACTCCGGTTAAGATAGACTGTAAAGATAGAAATTTTACATAGGTCGTCTATAAGTGTTTTTCTAGATATTTTATTATGAGGGTTTTTGTAATCAACATTATCTTTCTCTTTCCTTTATGTTTACAGTTAAATTGTATAATTCTACACATGATATATTTTATTACAGGTAATGTATAAAGACTCAAATTTTTCCGTTCGGTACTTTGACTATTATAGGAGTTATCTTATATTTGTATAAGAGGTTATTACATTAAGTTAATTTTCATTGAAATTTAAAATACCCATGCATTAAGGAGTTATAAGACTTCGGTTCTTAAAACTCTTTTTGACAACTGACCTATTATAAACGTTTCTCCTAGTTTCGGTCTTTTTGTAGTGTAATTTCCATGTTTTTTAAAAATGATTAACTTTATCATAGTTGAATTGGTATGCCATTCTGTAGTAAAAGAAAAAGAAATGGCACTGTTCCAACTTAGATACTTAGATTACGTCCAAGGTGACTAAGGAGACGTAGTGGAACCTGGTAACCTGTAATATAAATCTTCGTACATTTAGAAAAAAATATTGGAGTCGAGTTTTTTAATTGAAAAAAGGTTTAAATCTTAATTATAAAATTAAAGTTCTATATAATTCTTTTTAATCCCAAATTCTATTGTAAATAGATTACATAACACGTATGGACACGTACAATTCAACGAAGTCAGTACGGGTTGTGAAACACTGGGATTCCTGTTATCGGACGTCAAGAGGTCCGTTCTTATGATCTCACCCAACGGTACAGGAAGAGGTCCCCTAGAAGGGTTGGGTCCCTGACTTGGGTACAGAGACAGGGAATAGAGAGGACGTGATCGGTAATCCAAGAAATGGTCATGACGGTGGTATAACATCCAAAAAATTTAACGTAAAATACACCACCTTTAAATTTGTAGAGAATTTTAAACCGTGAATACACATATAATTTTTTTTTTTTTTGGACCTTTTTATTCACGGGTCGATAATAGTCATCGACGTGACCTTCTTATTCTCACCTTTTTTCTATCCCCAACCGATCTAAAAGTCAAAAATTAATATGAAAATTTTACAGATGATATTATGTACAAATTATGTACGATATACAAAATATAACAAATTCATATGAAATTGTTATATAAACCTTATAAAATATATATTAAAAAGGTACTCGAATTTACTAGTTTATCTTCTTTTAATAAGAAGTAGATACCTTCCTCTTTCTTTTTTACTTTAAACATTGTGGACTATTCCCGTCTCTGTTCCATTCGTGTTTATAATGACTTTTGAAACTTTACCCTTATTTCTTTCTTTCTTTCTTAAACACTATACCCTTGCGGAAATGGTGGAGTTGATTGGAGAGAAGATACGGTATTTTTTTATTTTTTGTTTTTTACCTTTGTATAGAGATCTATTAGTCATAGATCTCTACGTAATATTTTTTGAACTCCTTCTTTCTTTTACTATTTATAAAAAAGATTAAATTTTTACATAAATAGTGAAATTTTCTCGTATGTGTGCACATGTAAAATTTCTTCCGTTATGAAAAAAAAAGTATGTGACAAAAAACTACACAACGACGACGACGACAACGACGACGACGACGACGATTCAGTGAAGTCAGCACAGGCTGGGACACGCTGGGGTCCATGCCGTCGGGTGTTCCGAGGAGACAGGGACACTAAGAGGTCCGTTCTTGTGACCTCACCCAACGGTAAAGGGAGAGGTTACGTAATCACGACACGTTTTTGGTTGTGATCGATAAAAGAGATAGAGAAGATTACTATTTTTAATTTGATTACCTTGTATACCCCTTGTATGTTAAATTGGCATATTTATGTAAAAGGATACTGAGGTATTCAAGTTAAGGTCTAGGATGTCTTCCCAGATTACGGGATATAATCCGTTCCACCCTCTCAGTATACGGAGATCATTTAATTACCAAAAGGAAAATGTATCTGAAACATTTTTAACTCGTACACCTGAAGGGACTACTGGGTCACCTAATCTTAGACGGACGGTTACGTCTCTTGTGCCCAAGTTAGGGACACAGACCCTTCCAAGGGATCCGCACCTGGTCGATTTGGTGACACGGTGTTGATGGCTCGGACGCAAGATGTCGGCACTCGGGTGATGACTTCAGACACGTGAAATCTTTGACCCTCGGTGTTGATTACTCGGGGACACGACGTTGATGCCTTCGGGTGTGTGACCTCTCGGGCGCTCGACTTCGACGACTTCGACTTCACGGACTCTTCCTCTTCGACAGACGTTACTCCTTGGGCACGTGACGTTGATCGGTCATCGGGGACGAGTGGTGTTAACGTGTTGTTTCTGGGTCACGGCGGTTTTATTTATTTATTTATTTTCTTTTAGGTCGTACAGACTTTTGTAGAGGTGTCTCTAATAAGTCACCTTATATGTATTTCGATTTTACCAGAGATACAATTACCGACGAAGACGACGATTCGGCGAAGTCAGCACAGGCTGAGACACGCTGGGGTCTCTGACGTCGGGTGGTCCGAGGGGGTAGGGACCCTAAGAGGTCCGTTCTTGTGACCTCACCCAACGGTAAAGGAAGAGGTTACGTACTTTCACTTTTCACTTTCACTTCAGCGAACCAGTACAGGCTGAAAAACGCTGGGGTACCTGACGTCGGATGGTCCGAGGAGGCAGGTACCCTGAAAGGTCCGTCCTCATGACCTCACCCCACGGTAGCGGAAGAGGCTACAATTACCTATGTATATCTTTATTTAAAAGACTCCACTCTTTTAAACATAAACATAATCAAAAACACTTTACCCTCGAACAAAACAGACACTATCATACCGATAAGAATTGTAACTTAATTTTCGAAGACCCAATGTAAATTTTTCTTTTTTTTTTTGAACTCTGTCTTGTATCTACTTTTTCGTCTGTTATAGGTAAACGGGAGTACCACACTCGATGTAACGAAGTCAACACACACTGAGAAACGCTGGGATATCTGAGATCGGGTGCTCCGAGAAGACAGGTACCCAAAGAGGTCCGTTCTTATGACCTCACCCGACGGTAAAGGAAGAGGTCCCCTAGAAGGGGTTGGTCCCTAGTTTGGATATAGAGAATACGGAGGACTTAAAAGTCCACCCATGAAATGGTGATCGTGGTGGACCCATCGGCAGTATCCCAGTACATTCTCCCCTCAGTCATATGACTTTTGCAACATTTAAAGGGTATAGGTCCTTCTTACAAAAGTGTCAAGAAAATGTCATTCAGGGGATATATACTCGGAAGTTCAACACTCGAAAGTTACTGCACTTACACAAGTCTCTTTCCTGTCTCTCTGTTCTCCTTCTTCATTGACCTCTTGGGTTCTCTAAGTCTTGCGTCCTTTACCGTTCTTGTAAAAGAAGTAAACTCCTCCGTGACAGTCAAAGACTCCGTGCCCTACGTTTCGATGGAGTCTATATGTCTACTGTGATGGGATTACCGTCTTTCACCTCTTGATCTCTCTGAGAACTACTTTTCCTTCCTCTTCTCACTTTTCCGACCGAATTTTGAGTTGGAAGTTTATCGCTTCTAGTACCGTAGATCAGGGTAGTGAAATACCGTTCATCCCTCTTTTACCTTTGTAATTGTCTGAAATAAAAGAACCCGGGGGTTTAGTGACGTCTGTTACTTACATAGATCCTTTAATTTTCTGTTGACGAGGAACCTTCTTTTCGACACTGTTTGGATCTGTCACATAATTTTTCGTCTCTGTAGGGAAACGGTTGTTTCCTGGCGTATGAGTTTCTATACAATAAAGATCATCAGTACATGTTTCACTCTTAACCTGGTATTTCTTCTGACTCACGATTTCTTAACTACGAAAACTTGACACCACGACCTTTCTGAGAACTCTGAGAAAACCTGTCGTTCCTCTGGTTTGGTCAGTTAGAATTTCCTTTAGTTGGGACTTATAAGTAATCTTCCTGACTACGACTTGGACTTAGAGATTATGACACCGGTGGACTACACTTCTCGGCTGAGTGACATTTTCTGGGACTACGACCCTTTCTAACTCCCGTCCTCCTCTTCCCCACTGTCTCCTACTCTTCAAACCTACCGTAGTAGTTGAGTTACCCGTACTCGACTTCGTTTGAGCTCTTCTATCACTTCCTGTCCCTTGGCACCCAGGGACCCCCAGCGTTTCTCAGTCTTCGATGACTCACTGATTTGTCAGTGCTGTGACCTTCTAACGTCATCGGTAAGTCTTAAGTCAGATCACGATGTGACAGTCGGTACTACTCTTTATTTCTCGATGAAGAGTTTGTAGTGACCCACGAAAAAAAGTTCTCCCATCTACCTTAACTTAGGTCGTTCGTTGGTCTTGGACATGGTAGTTGTAGTCCGGACTCACTTTGACGTCAAACGGGAGGTAGAGGATAACGAGTGTTAGGAAACCGAAGTGGTAGAGGGTGGAGGAGAGGGAGGTGGTCAGTCATTGATAAGAACGAACAAGTAAGTTACGGTGGAGACACACGGTCGACAACATGACATGAAAAGTTCCATGACAAAACATTCTATTTTTTCACAAACTAAAACACCAAACACAAAATACATAATAAATACACTTTTCATAATATTCGACAAATGTCATACCATGGTATATCGACTAACAATCAACCCCTGGATCCGGTTGAAACAACCTGAAAACTTGTTTCGCTTAAATACTTACACGAGAACCTTACTTTGTGTTTCCCCGACGGTCCTCTCGGTCTTAGAGAAACAACCTGAAAATTCAGGAAGACACAACATTGACCTTATCTTTAATCTCTGTCACAAGTTGACATACTACTAGAGATGGTATTTATAAAAATTACAAACTAAAATTCTCCCATTTACTATTATTGTACTTTTAGATCATTGTTCTTAAAAGGATTTTCCTAAAGAAATTACTGTCTATTCCAATACGAATATTAGTGTGTGATAGAAGATTTCAATAAACATTTGAGAATGGGAGTACTATTTCAATGACACTTATCTTTGTTTACGATATGATTGTTATTATAATTGTAATATTATAAATCCGTGACATAACGGGCAACAACAACAAGTCAGTGAGTCAGTAAAGGTCGAGAAACAATGGGGTACCTGACGTCGTGCTGTCCGTAGGGATAGGAAGTGGTGGGGGACCTGGGACAAGTTTGAGTACAGGTAACTCAACCGCTACAATAGGTTGGCACAGGAGGAGACAGTAGGGGAAGAGGAGGACGGAAGTTAGAAAGGATCGTAGTCCCTGAAAAGATTACTCGGTCAAGAAACGTAGTCCACCGGTTCCATAACCTCGAAGTCGAAGTCGTAGTCAACAAGTTACTTATAAGTCCTAAGTAAAGGAAATCCTAACTGACCAAACTAAAGGAACGACAGGTTCCCTGAGAGTTCTCAGAAGAGGTTCTGGTGTCAAGTTTTCGTAGCTAAGAAACCATGAGTCGGAAGAAACACCAGATTGACAATGTAGGTATGTACTGATGACCTTTTCGGTATCGAAACTGATATGTCTGGAAACCCCTGACCTTACGTTTTCATCCTTCACTTCTCTATGGACCTCATTATCCCTTCAAACCGACACCTCATGTTTTATTTCGTCCCGTTTCCGATTGTCTCAAAACGGTTCTCTTGTGTGACTAGTATCGTTTGTGGGAGAAGGTTGTTGTGTTCTCTTCTGAGAGAGATGTGTACCTGTAGTGGTCTACCAGTTATAACTTTAGTCTAACCAATATAAAAAACGTCGGTTTCTACCTCATCGAGATATATCAGTCGTTTTTGTTCTGGTCCTTGACTGACACTCAGTCTAGTACTTGGAGAATAACGGTTTAAGTCTGAATTTAACTTCTTTCACCCCTTTTGGTGATCTGGTAAGTCCATACTAGATTTAGTTTAGGGAATGTTAATATGTCACTTTCACTGTTTATCTAAGTTCCCTAATCTAGACTATCTCTCTCACGGACTTGACACCGACTTCCAAGTGTTGTAACATGTCCTCCACCACTAGTTTTTGTAAGGGTTATTTTTCCCTGATATAATCCTCGACCATTTCATAGGTGGACACTACGTCCTTAGACGGACGTTACGTCTTTTGGTGGACGTTACGTCTTCTGGACCCAACCTACGGACCCAATCCTTCTAGGGGACCTCTTCCTTTACTGTTAGGAGTCGTCATAAGAACGGACCCTTTAGGATGTCTGTCTCTTCGTTTCGTCCGATGTCAGGTAACCCAACGTTGTCGACCTATACGGAATCGTTGATTTCGTGATGGTATGAACCTTATTTCCTGATCCTTATTTTTAAGATCTTTCATAGTAAATCTTTAATTAAACTAGTACAAACCGAATTTTGTTCAAAGATTTTATTTTTATTCTCTTATTATGACCCTTTCCTAAAAACAAAGATCGGTGTGGTGTGTCGAACACCCTAGAGTAAAAGGGTTGGGCCTTGACTTGGGTGTGATACCGTCACTTTCGGACTTAGTATTGATGATCCGGTGGTCCCTTGAGAGGTCCTTACCCATTAGAAATTGACTCCGATACAATTCACCTATACAAAGAGGATCTTGTAAAATTTGAAACGAAAAGGGTTTGTAACATCGTTTTCCCAACCCCACCCTCCCCCCACCCCCCTCGACTTTTAATCACACGAGAGAGAACAAAACACCCTCATGGGTTTACGTTTATACTCGAAATGACGGGTCGAGTCGTTGTTATAAAATTTTAAGTAACTTGGTACCGGTCTACCGTTTCGTCTTTATAATCTCTCTCAACTCGAATAGTAATCTCAGGTTTTATTCTAAATTATCGTCCGAATTTCGTCTTAGAAAAAACTTTTTCTTTCCTAAAAGATTTAACGAAACACAGAAATCAGACAAGTCCAGTGATATTGTTTTATAGTATCTAACCCTCCTAATATTTGTTGTCTTTAAATAAAGAATATCAAGACCTTCGAACCTTCAAGTTTTAGTTCCATGATCGTCTAAACCACAAAACACTCTTGGATAAAGGACCAAGTGTCTGGTGGTAGAAAAGTGATACAGGGGTGTACAACCTTCTCCACTCTGTCGAGAAACCGTAGAGAAAATATTCCCGTACTTAGTGTAAGTACTATCAAGACGGGAGTACTGGACTAGAGAAAGCTTTCCAAAGTAAAGGTTTATGATGGTGTAATCTCCTTGTACAAAGTTGTATACCTAAACCCAACCCTCTTTATAGTTATTGGAGTTTGTACATCTACTGTGGTAGGAATACCGTCTTTCACTTCTCCTTGAGTTTTCCGAGAACTACTTTCACTTTCTCCTCGTATTTTTTCAATCGAATTTCGAGTTGTAAGTCTTTTGATTCTAGTACCGTAGATCAGGGTAGTGAAGTACCCTTTATCTACCCCTTTGTCACCTTTGTCACAGTCTTAAATAAAAAAACCCAAGGTTTTAGTGACGTCTACTACTAACGTCGGTACTTTAATTTTCTGTGAATGAGGAACCTACCTTTCGATACTGGTTGGATCTATCGTATAAGTTTTCGTCTCTGTAATGAAGTGGTTGTTTCCAGGTAGACGAGTTCCGATACCAAAAAGGTCACCAGTACATACCTACACTCTCAACCTGACACTTCTTTCGACTCGTGACCTCTTAACTACGAAAACTTGACACCACAACCTCTTCTGAGAACTCTCAGGGAACCAGACGTTCCTCTAGGTTGGTCAGGTAGGATTTCCTCTAGTCAGGACCCACAAGTAACCTTCCTGACTACGACTTCGACTTTGGGGTTATGAAACCGGTGGAGTACACTTCTCAATTGAGTAACCTTTTCTGGGACTACGACTCTCCCTAACCCCCGTCCTTCTCTTCCCCTACTGTCTCCTACTCTACCGACCTACCGTAGTGACTATACTACGTGTACTCAAACCCACTTGAGGTCCTCAACCACTACCTGTCCCTCCGGACCGCACGACGCTAAGTACCCCAGCGTTTCTCAGCCTGTGCTGACTCGTTGACTTGACTTGACTTTGGTTACAATTCAGATATCGTGAAACGGTAGGGGAATTTATACAATTCGACGTGTAAGTTAACCACTATTTAAAAAGTTGTTCACTAACTTAGTGGGTCTACCTTGATTACCTAACCTCTACCTATTTCTTCAGTCTTTTTCCCTTTGTCTACAGGCCAGTAATAGAGTTGGATACACAAACTCTTCAAAACCTCCCTTTATGGCTCCCTCCTGAAACATAAAACGTAGCCCTTAAGATTCTGTCATTAAGATCGACTCAAACCCTATTCCATATAGATTCGTTTGTCTAGGGGACCTCCTCCCGTACCGTTGGGTGAGGTCATAAGAACAGACCTCCTAGGGTCTCTGTCTCCCCGGACCGTCCGATGTCAAGTATCCCAACGTTTCTCAGTCTGTGCTGACTCCACTGAATCGTACGTACGTTCACTTGTCTCGTCACGTGATATCAACCCGTCTGACTCCCAAACTTGACGCACTTTACTTGAACCAGGGGTACACCTTATTCGTCTGTGTCTGAAAGTATGTATACGGGTTTCAAGTCGTACTTTTAAATGTCACAGACCAACCCTCGAGCGTCTTCCTGACTGACATGGTCTTTGTCTCCGTTTCTGGTGTCGTCTATCGAACGTAGTCCTTGTGTGTACTCAATGAGGGTCTTAAAATCTCCCTAGGTTTGTGGTTGACGGTGAGTTTCTACATCGTTCCATAACCCCGAAAATTTTAGAGGGGGTCCCCTAAGATTGGACGTCGGTTGTAACTCTTGGTGACGGAAACTCTTTTGAAAGACCGTCAGTACTTTTAGAGGTATAAACTCTTTCGTAACATATTACACGAAAATAGATATTATACAAATTAAAAGTACGATTAGGGATTTCATCTCTCATAATTTTAATAAAATGACCATCATTGGAACTTGAATTTCATTTAATAAACCGGTCTAATCGAACCGTCATCTCTACCTTAAGTTTGAAAGAGGAGTAAGTTTTAACGAAAGAGTAAATTACGCCGGACATTACGTATCACAAAAGACACGAGAGGAAGATAGGAACATATCCGACGTATTAAATACTTTGCGAAGAAGACCTACAATAGAAACCTTTCCCGTAATGTGTTACGGAAGATAAGTTAGACCATTGTACAAACGGGAGCCTTAATGTTCACCTATACATTAACTCCTGAACTATACCAGAGAATTCTGACGGTAACGGGACTTTTTCCTAGTATTGTGTAAGATCAAATTATAGTGAGGCATTCCTAGAAGGTTCAATTTCTTAAAGGTATTCAATTTTCCTTTAAGAAGAAGACTGTCTAACAAATTCGTTGTTTTGTAGAATAGTGGTAAAAATGGATTTTCTATAACTCTAGATCCTGTCTCTTTATTAATTCAATCCGGATCTAAATATCTCTATGACGGAATACGTTCCACGATAAGGACTGTGGTCCTTTACGTATCTGAATGTCCTGTCGGTTTGTTTCGTTACTAGTATTTAGTGATACACAGTCTATGACACGGTCTGTGAAATATAGGTTTCAAGTTAACTGGGAGTCTCGTGTCAATACTCAATCCCCAGTAAGAAAGAGAAAATGTTTACTCCTTTGACTCCTTTCTCTCCAATTTAATGAACAAGTATTAGTGTATCAATTACAATGTTTCGGACTTATATTACACTAGATACAGTTCTATCATTGTTGTCTCAACCTATGTAAATAGAGAATAAATTTCGTCCCGTCTCTTTCAAAGTTTTTTTGTACTGTGGGTTCGTCCACAGTAAACATTAGCTTTATTCTGAAAATGTCTGGGTTACACTGTATTATGTATTACACAGAACGTATAATCTACGTTTAAATAAAAGACACGTAATTCGAATCACTAAACAGTAGTTTTAGTTAACAAATTGGTGGTGTTACGGTTACAATTTAGTTTATATACGAACCGTGTATTGATCTTGAAGAAATTTTACTGAAAAAAAAAAAAAAAAAAAAAAAAAAAAACGCTCATTCCCCTTCCTTCTCATTGAACTCATCAGTTATGGTATCAGAAACCATCTGAACCAGACCCTTCTCTGGAACCTCCGTGTGTAACTCAAACTTCCCGTGTCGTTGGAGTGTCCCTACAATCGTAAGTCCAATCGTCAAGTCTAGGGGTTTGGAGTGAGGACCGTACTTCGTCTTGTCTCAGGTTGGATTCACCATGAAACTAAAAGTTTCGTGTGAAACAGTCGAGTGTAATAGATATAGTATCTATCGTAAATAGTGTACTACAACATGTGTAAGTAAATTTGTCGACAAAAACATGATTGGATGATTGAAGATGTCTTGTTCCTTAACACAAGATGTCGTTGATGTATATCAAAGACTATGGAGAATCGGTGGGTGGTAAACTACCAACTTGATTTGTCTTTGTTAAGGTGAAACACTATCGTTTATAGTACGTTTTGATTTTACTTATTTTATTTTCTAATTATAAAGAGTTTATGGTTTAGTGAGGGTGAACTCCTAGATGAGTGAAAAGGTACCACAATCTTGGTCTTACACCAAGTCAAGTCAAGTCAGTGAGTCAGTACAGGTTGAGAAACGCTGAGGTACTTAACATCATGCGGTCCGGAGGGACAGGTAGTGGTTGAGGACCTCAAGTGAGTTTGAGTGCAGGTAGCTCAGTCACTACGGTAGGTCGGTAGAGCAGGAGACAGCAGGGGAAAGGGAGGACGGGGGTTAGAGAGGGTTGTAGTCACAGAAAAGGTTACTCAGTTGAGAAACGTACTCCACCGGTTTCATAACCTCAAAGTCGAAATCGTAGTAAGGAAGGTTTCTTGTGGGTCCTGACTACAGGAAATTTTACCTGACCAACCTGGAGGAACGTCAGGTTCCCTGAGAGTTCTCAGAAGGGGTTGTGGTGTCAAGTTTTCGTAGTTAAGAAGTCGTGAGTCGAAAGAAGTGTCAGGTTGAGGGTGTAGGTATGTACTGATGATCTTTTTGGTATCGGAACTGATCTACCTGGTAACAACCGTTTCATTGTAGAGACGAAAAATTATACGACAGATCCAACCAGTATTGAAAGGAAGGTTCCTCATTTGTAGAAAATTAAAGTACCGACGTTATACCATCATCTACGGTTTTCTCGGTCTACATGAAGAGATAGGTAAAAGGAACCTGAAGTCCGGTATACTGAAAGTGGTAAGGATATTACTCTGAAGTTCAAATTCTAAGTCTTCAGGTAGTAAAGGTCTTACGTACCGAGACTAGGTCTCGGGTCCGATAAAAAAGGGATTCAACTGAACCTCGACCTGGTACCACACTTCTTAAATAATACACGTCGTCGTCAGTACCACCAAAAAAACCTTCGTTCACGGTTTTTGTCTTCGGGCAACTAAAAAATTTTTTTACAATTTTGAAACGGTTAAAAGAAGTTTATGGTAGTCTCATTTGATAGTAGTTTATGTTCAGCAAAGGGGCATTTATTGTCGTACCTCGTTTATATAGCGTAAAGGTTGAAAAAACTTTTCCGATTTTTATTGGAGTCTTTAGACTAGATTAATAGGACGTATGTATGTCGTAACATACTTGTAATCTCACATCGTAACTGATCGACTTGTTGATTCTGACGACCTTTTGAAATTTGTCTTCTAAGGTTCTCATGTACTCATTATTACTACCGTAACTTTCTTACGTGACTGAAAACGTTATATCAAAGTTCGGGTATTTCGTGACATTTACTGTTGTTGACGTAAAACTATACGTCTATTTCCAGATTAATACTCTTGAAACGAAAACTCGAGAAATATTATTACATGGTATTTGAGTCTCGAAAGATCCACCGAGTCACCATTTCTTAGGTGGACGGTTGCGTCCTCTACGTTCTCTACCCAAACTAGGGACCTACCCCTCCTGAGGGACGTCCTCCTTTACCTCTGGGTGAGGTTATGAGAACGGACTGTCTCCTCGGACCACCCGATGTCAGATGCCCCAACGGTTCTAAACCTGTGTTGAATTGTTGACTCGTGTATATGTGTGTGGTATTTGAGTTCCCTAGGAGAAGGTAAAAAGACACCTTTTTGTCTAAATGAATTAAAGGACTGTGACTTGGAAACTAATGATGTCTTTTGTGAGATAAGGATAGTGTGAGATCACTTTGATTAATATGATCGTAAAAGGTCAAATGTGACCTTCGTAATGGTAATTTTCGGACCAAAAACAATCGTGTCAAAACATGGTTTTATATCCATCATTTATACACGTCATGGTAGTTTATACTCACTATCTATACTTCGTTTTTACTTTATGGTAACACTGATTGGCTACTAAAGGAAATTTTCTACGATAATTCAAATCTACTATTTCGTTATATATAGGTATGACTTCAACCCCGTCACCGGTTATTAGAAGTCCTTTAATTTGTGACCTTGGTTTCATGACTGAAATTACGTCTGGCAACTGTTATTCGTGTGTTAGAGGTACGATCATACTTTAGGTTCGGAGAGTGTAAGTAATCTAAAGAACGACAATCTAAAAAAGAAAGAAATCGATCGGTTTCTGTAGAAATAAAATAAAATAAAAGAACTTACCCTTCATAACAAATGACACACCATTCCTTTCTTTCGATTCGGTATTTAGGTTTGTATGAAGGTATGAGAACTGGACATGAATTGGGAAACAGGTTGAAAGGATTCACAAAAGTAAATTTTTTGTTTTTTTTTCCTGAAAGAGATATTTACAAAGTTTATAACCTTAATTCTCGAACATAAATTAAAGGGATCGATTCTCCATATAACTTTCCGGTACTTGTTCTATCCTAACTACACTTTTTTCTTCCATTCAGACCTTCATCTCGTTCTATAGTGTCTCACCTATTTTAGACCTCATCTATTCTGACTCACTTATGGATTACATTTTTAGTATGATTATTTAATTTGACAGATCATTAACATCATCCGTTCCTATAATTTTAACTTAATCGATTTGAGTCTGTATTCAACATTCTAATTTTATTTTCAAAGTTTGACAACCTGATAGAACTTGTCTTTATATATTTAAAAAATTTTTTCATAAGACTCCAGAACTGGTCCAAGTCATCCTTTTTTGCCACCACTAGTTGATTATTCTATTCCATTATACCTGAAAACCTATAAATAGTACAAAGTAAATAAAATCTAGGAGATTAAAACAAAAATTAACACAGTATACGTACGTAGTACAGACTGAGAAACGTCAGGATACTTACCATCGGACGGTCCGAGGAGACGGGTACCCTGAGAGGTCTGTTCTTATGATCTCATCCAAAGGTACGGAAAGAGGTCCCCCTAGAAGGACTGGGTTCCTAACTTGGACACAGAGGACATCGAGGACGAACGTCCGTCTGACAAATGACGACTCGGTGGTCCTTTCGGGGTATTCTTTATTATTCTCACTTTTTTTGTACCTATTTCTAATGATACAGTAACAAGTCATGTCTGTTTTTATCTTCGTTAAATTTACAGGATGTAATGTTGTGGTCTATTTTTATAAAAACTGATAAGTCATTACACCTTTACATGTTTATTATTACAATTCTCTCCTTTTCCCATAGGTTAATATTTTTAATATATCCTGTTTTTCCAATTCTGTATGAAGTTTACTTTCCTTCAATACTGAATTTCACTCTAACATGTATTAAAATTAAAACAAGAAACTTATAAAATATAAAAGGTTTATATAATTTTGATAAAAAAGTTATTCTATAATTACGTCAAAATTTTCAAAATTTTAAGAATATTGAGATTTTCTTGGGGGTATCTTTACTAAAAGAAAGGTATGTCTCCATAGTAAAATAGATTAGAGACTATGTCCATACGAGTATGATAAAGAATCTATAATGAGGGATACCTTTCCTTAAGGTTTAAAGGACAAAGGGTTAAGAAAGAATTTCTTAGTTAAGTGGAAAGGTAAATAATTATTTGTATAAATTTTTTTTTTCTTCTCTGGATTTAAGTAGAGTATCCGTCACACCCTAATTCCTACAGTGGGACTAGAGGTCCCCATGTGATGGTTAAGATTCCTGAATTCTCCGTCTTCTTTCCTGACCCCTTAAGAAATTCGTAACCATCAGACGAAAAAGTTTTTTGTGTAGTTATATGTTACCCCTGTTTTAAAAGTAATCAAAGTTATATTGATTTTTATCTTTAACTACTCAGAAATTCACTGTCTTGGACACGGTCTAATAGATTTTCCATGGCACTCTTACTAACACTGGGAAGTGAGGGTTTATTTAGTTCTATATGGATGACTCGAGGTTAATGTACGGACTATACCCGCGTCCCCTTTTTGTAGAAAGTGAACGAATTTTAATAGTCTTTATTGATACAACATTAATATTAATACATTTACGTTGACACTCTCAATTCCCGGTTCCCTTGTTAAGTGTTTTAATTTGTACGTATTTGTTAAAAGGTTTAGGGGAAATCAGACTGTTACTTATCGGGTCACCTTATCTTTAACACCTATAGAAAAGGGATTCCACCAAAGGACAGTATGGGTTTTCTGGGTTTTGGAATACTTAGACAAAATCAAGGTAGGTTAAAATTGAGTCGATCGGATCTCGACAATGATTAGGTTAACACACACACTGGACCGATTTCACCTGTCGTATTATCTCTACATTGACAAAACTGTTATAGTAGGGGGACCACACAAGGTTAATACGTTAAAGTAGATACATAATCTACGACTCAAGAGGTACCAAATCAGTATTAAGTGGACAAAAATACTACGGTCCCCTTATTTTCTACGGAACCCTAGGTAAGTACGGGAGGTCAAGACGAAATCTATGGAAAATAGTGAGAGTCTTTATGAGATGAGGTGAAGTACGTTCGGGATTCTTATAAAGTACTTTTTATTTCAAGTTAAGTTTATTTTGGTTTCCCACTGGGTGTTCTCTTTCCAAAAATTTTACATGACGTTTAGGTTGTGAAGAGTATTGACTCCCTGTTGTGGTGAAAAGTCAAATTACCTCTGATGTTTTGGACTATATTTAACGGAAGTACTAGATCGGGAAGAATTTAGATGTTAGTTTATAGAAGGATGTAAAGTGGAGGGTTGAATTCGAGATCAGTATGATTTGAGGAACGTCAAGGAGTTCAGATATACGATAGAACACGTATGTGGACGACAGAGGTAGACCCCTCTCAGTACTAGAGACTATTGAGACATAGAAGGGGTGTGTTAGGGTCTAAAAGAGACTTAATAAAGATCAGTCAGTGGTTGTAAGTTGTATTCTAACGTCTTAATTATTTACGGGGGTAAGATGTCCTTTTAAACATATACGGAACTCAAGGTATTCCGAATATGAGAAAATCTATTAAATCAAATAAATTATTAAAAAAGAACATGGATTTTATTACGTCATTTGAACAGTAAGTTACAACTGGTTACAATACAAGGTCTCCTCCGTTTGGTTCTTGTGGACTCCGATAGTGAAGGAGGGTGACACGTCGAACATTTCTTCTTTACAGTGGGACCCTGTGACAGGGTGTTGGTCAAGACTTTATCATCGAGTCTCCAAAATGAGTTCTCCACACACACACACACACACACACACACGTGTGTACGCGTGAGTCAACGAGTCAGTCCAGATTGAGAAACACTAGGGTAGCTAACATCAGGTGTTCCGAGGAAACAGGTACCCTAAAAGGTCCGTTCTTATAACCTCACCCAACGGTAAAGACAGAGGTCTTCCTTTCCATCCGTTATTCCTTTCTATCGAGTCTTAGCAAAGGGGTTTCCTTGAATGGAAAAAACCTTAACTAACACTTTTCAATTTTTGGAGTCTCTTGAGGGGTTTTGTTACCTCTAAAACCACCAATTGTTAATTCTCCTCCGACTAACGGGAACGATTTAGTATCCGGTCGATCAACTGGTCTTTCTTTATCTCTTTCTCTGTCCTTCTTCAGAAGGATGTCAATGTTGGATAGAGTCTCTGTTCGGAATTTTTGATTTAGTCGTTTCCTTGAACTTAAATTAACGTAGTCTAACAATTCGTTAAATACGGGGTCCCGTGGCTACTTTTATGACATTAGTCTGTCGTTAATTATCTCGGATTTAGACTTATACTATGGTTATCTTCGTCGACCAAATTATCTCACTAGTCCTGTTCTCTGTCAGTTTCTCTTGGGACGATCTCAGTAGTTTACACTGGACGTATTTACTCAAAAAGAGGAGACTCTCCACTACAGTCTCCAACATACGACACCCCTTTTGTCTTCGGTACTTTTATCAGTTGGTTTCAGAAATTTGTTCATTTATTCCTTTGTCGTTGTTCTTCGAGACTTCGTCTTTTCTTTTGTGTATTTAAATAAGAGATCATAAGGTAAATTTTAAAACTCGGTCCATTTCTTCGTCCTTTTCCACTGGATATACGTCTCTTTTTTTTTATCTGTTGTCCTTGACGGACACTTTCCCGAGTCTAGAACCTGTATTTTTTCCATAATTTAGTCAAAAATTTTTATATAATTCGTATCCGAATTGTTTTATTTCCATAGTACAGAGTGGTTTTCCCTTATAATTATCTATACTTGTCATCTTTAATTTAATATTTTTCATTGGTTTTCTTTTAAACTTCACTTTTCAAATTATTGATTTCATTTTTATTTTTATAGGGATTTCCCCGAGTTGAGATATAAATTTTACTATCTGTTTTTATCTTTTGTATTTCTATTTAGTTATTTCTAAAATGTTAGGTTTCTTGTCACGTTCTTTTCTTCTTTCTTTTTATTCGTCTTGGTATTTCTTTATACCCTGTGGTAATTGATGGTCTCATGGTCTTTTTTTTACACAATTTTTTTATCGTCTTTTATAAGTTTCTTTATTACTCATTTTGGAAGGGTTTACACTACTTTTAGAAATTAGACATGTAAGTTCTTCGATTGAAGAACTTAAATTTAAGAACTTAAATGGAGAAACTTGAGGTTTCTTCATTTATATTTAACTAAGTTTTGGTTCTGTAGTATAACTTTTGTATCTTTCGTTTACTGTTCGTCTTTTAGAACTTTCATTGTTCACCATTTCCTGAATACATGTTCCCTTGAGGTTATTCCACTTCTCGATTAAAAAGTAGTCGTTGTTATTTCTGGTCATATGTCACCCTATCTTCCCGACCCTTTTATTTAGTCTTTTATTCTTAGAGTATAGGTCGTTTCTATACAAAGTCCTACTTCCGTTTTATTTCTGAAAAACTTTATTCGTTTTTTTACTTTTTTTAGGTAGATGTCATCCGTATGGAATGTTATTTATGATTTCCTTCAAAAATAATTTCAGACTTTCTTACACCTATCCTCTCATTTTTGATATATATATTTGTGTGTCTCCGTAGTCAAGTCAACGAGTCAGTACAGACTGAGAAACTCTGGGGTGCTAAGCGTCGTGCGGTCCGGAGGGACAGGTAGTGGTTGTGGACCTCAAGTGAGTTTGAGTACAGGTAGCTCAGTCACTACGGTAGGTCGGTAGAGTAGGAGACAGCAGGGGAAGAGGAGGACGGGTGTTAGAGAGGGTCGTAGTCCCAGAAAAGGTTACTCAGTTGAGAAGTGTACTCCACCGGTTTCATAACCTCAAAGTCGAAATCGTAATAAGGAAGGTTTCTTGTGGGTCCTGAGTACAGGAAATTTTACCTGACCAACCTAGAGGAACATCAGGTTCCCTGAGAGTTCTCAGTATCTATTTCTGTTAATACCTTAATAAGTTATTTTGTTTATGTATAAAACAGTGGAAATACGAGAATTAAATTTTTGATTAAAACATTTAATATACTTATAATAAGATGATGAAACTATATCATCTATCTTTATAGACTATTATTATCGTGTTTTCTCCATGTTTTCTCGTGTCAAGATAACCTCATTCTTTTACTGTCGTGTGTTATTAAACTTAGGTTTACTTTTCTCTTTGTAGATTAAGACGAAATAACTGATGTGGTTTCGCTAACTGATACACCTAGTGTTGTTTGACACCTTTTAAGAATTTTTCCAGCCTTATGGTCTAGTGGACTGGACGGAGGACTCTATAGACATGCGTCCAGTTCTTCGTTATAAACCTTGACCTGTACCTTGTTATGACAAAGGTTTAGTCTTTTCCTCATACAGTTCCAACATATAACAGTGGGACGAAGAAATTGAATATACGTCTCATGTAGTATTCTTTACGACCCGACTTACTTCGTGTTCGACCTTAGTTCTAACAGTCCTCTTTATAGTTAGTGGAGTCTATACGTCTACTGTGGTTGGAATACCGTCTTTCGCTTCTTCTTGATTTCTCGGAGAACTACTTTCACTTTGTCTTCTCACTTTTTCAACCGAATTTCGAGTTGTAAGTCTTTTGTTTCTAGTACCGTAGACCAGGGTAGTGAAGTACCCTTTATCTACCCTTTTGTTACCTTTGTCACTGTCTGAAATAAAAGCCCCCGAGGTTTTAGTAACGTCTACCACTGACGTCGGTGTTTTAATTTTCTACGAAAGAGGAACCTTCTTTTCAACACTGGTTGGATCTGTCGTATAATTTTTCTTCTCTGTAACGAAACGGTTGTTTCCGGGTAGATCAGTTTCGATACAAAAAAAGGTCGTCAGTACATACCTACACTCTTAACCTGATATTTCTTTCGACTCGCGACTTCTTAACTAAGAAAACTTGACACCACAACCTCTTCTGAGAACTCTCAGGGAACCTGACGTTCCTCTAGGTTGGTCAGATAGCATTTCCTTTAGTCAGAACTTACAAGTAACCTTCATTACTACGACTTAGACTTTGAGGTTACTAAACCGGTGGACTACCCTTCTTGACTGAATGACCTTTTCTGGAACAACGACCCTTTCTAACTTCCGTCCTCCTCTTCCCCTATTGTCTCCTACTCTACCAACCTACTGTAATGACTAACCTACCTGTACTCAAACTCATACAAGGTCATCAACCACTACCTGTCCCTTCGGACCACAGGACGTCCGGTACCCCAGTGTTTCCTAACCTGTGCTGACTCGTTGACTTGACTTGTCTGTTTCTCTTACGTCTTACCATTTATTTACAATGATATTGTTCGTCTTACCATTTATTTTTCCAATGATATTGTTTGAAATATTTATGTGTGAGTTAAAGGAAAAAGAGAATTGAAGAAATTTTGGTATTTTATATATTTAATAACATTGTCTCTAACAACCAAAACCTTATATGTATCTTAACCTTATATGTTACTATTTTTACTATCGATATGTTTTTAACCCTTCTACCTTATCTTGATATATTTTAGTTCAAAGAGACATAGTGATTTTCGTATAAAACTATTCATTCGACTTATATCATTAAGGATTAGTTAGTAATTCTTTTATTCAGGTTTTAAGATCTTTTTATGTATAATTTCCTTAATTTTACAATGTATTGATCTTTTATGAATGAATCTACTGATTATTACTACATTCTAAATAACTTCTGTTTTCATTACGGTCCGTTTAAGCTGACATAGTTATTATCATAATCGATACTAAACTAATCTTTTAGGTTAGTTTTCTGTCTCTAACAGTCTAATCTATTTTCTGTTCTAGGTGACTATAAAAAAGGTGTCCTCTGTGTAAAATCTAAAAATGTGTCTCTATTCGACTTTCTAGTTTTCCATTATTTTCTGAACCTGTTGTAATATTCGGTCTATCTGGACTGGTTGTGATTCTCTGGTGAGGTTGGTTTTTGTTTCTTACGTTAGAAAGACACTTATATCTGACAAGAGGTCATCTCTTATATGTGGGTTAACGATTTAACACATACTGAGAAACGTTGGGGTACCTAACATTGGGTGGTCAAAGGAGACAGGTACCATAATAGGTACGTTCTTATGACCTGGTCCAACAGTAAAGGATGAGGTTCTCTCTGATATGTGACTGATATTTTCTATAAAGTTATGTAAATTTTCTTAATATTATTATGTTTTATACCAGATACTAATGTTACCTTATTTTATTCTTTAGATGACGTCCTCCTTTAAAACCTTTAAGTGTTTATAAAACCTTTAATTCCTTGTGTGAAGATTTATCTATTATCTTTTTATTTAGTATCCTCTTCAATATTTTATGAAATTCCTCTTATTTTTATTTTTATGTTGTTTTTTAATACTCTATGTCTATTTTAGGATGTATCTTCCCTTTTAATATCGATATTTTCTTTTTTATTCAATTTAGTTCTGAATGTAGAATTTTGAGACCACACCCCTTATTCCCCCTTCTCGTCTGATCTGAATCTCGTTCTACCTCCTTCTTTATAACCCTACCGGTTTTTCAAGTAATACCAAAAATATATACTACAATACCCTTTTTTTAATTACTTTAAAAACCGGTTAGGTTATTATCTTTGTCATCTTTACTTATTTTTTCTAATACTTTTGTTTTCTCTTTTATTTAGGTTTATAACTCAGAAATTTTTATAGTTGTTTTAACTTTTTAAAAATCAATTAGATTCATTCTTTTTCTCTAAAATAATTAAATTTACAGGAATTTCTAAAATAGGACGTGAATATATAGATTGTACAACATAGGATGAAAATTCATTTAACGGATTATCTATTTGAGAGAGTTCATGAATACTTCAATAATATTTGTATTTTAAAATTTGTATCGTATTAGTTAGAATTAAAAATAATTTATGATTGTGAAACATGTTTAAATCCTTTTAGTACAATAGGACAATGTTTATAAAGTGTTAATGACTCACTGTTTAAAAAGTAACCTTAGTGTTCAGGTTAAACAATACTCGAAATTTAACCGTTTAATATGTAAATTTTATAGTTTAATAGAATTTACAATGTTCATGAGTTTTATGGTTTCTTCGTGTTGAGTAAAGGTTAAAATTGTATTTTGATACTTATGATACCTGAACTAAATTAGAAGGGTTTTAAATTACAATTTACAAGGGTTCTAATTAATACTATTAAGTGTTTTCTATATTAAAACACAAAAGTTCTTTAAATCCGAATAATAGATTACGTCAAACCCCAAAGGAGGGGACTATTCTAACCCCAGACGAAGAGTCGATCGACTCCGACGTATAGTTTGTATCTACACTTAGACAACATAACTACGTCTGTACGTTCGATGAAAAAAAAATTAGAGTTATTGTCTGTTCATCCAGAGAGAAGATCAGAGTGATTTGGTAATAAAGGAAATTGACTTATCAGAGTGTTAAGTGGAGGGACTTGTTTTTATATGTATGATAGATTATTAGTTCGTGTTAACACAAGAATTAGAAAATCAAGGGTAGGAACGGACCTAGGTCAATTAGATCAATGACGTTCTAGGTACAGACTTAATAAAAATATTTGAAGAACAGACCTTTTCGGTCTCGAGGAATATCTATAAATACTTACATTTATGACATGTTATACTAAGACTTGCAGACAGTACTGGAACGGAGGGATGGAGATGTCAATCCGGTGATAATATTGGAGAGTGATAAGTAAGTCCCAGAAGGGACCACCGAGTCAACCCCTCTTAGGTGGACGTTACTTCCTCTGGACCGAAGTTAGAACCCCAGCCCTTTTAGGGGACCTCTTCTTTTACCGTTGAGTAAGGTCATGAGAACGGACCTCTTAAGATACCTGTCTCGTCGGACCGTTCGAAATCGAGTACTCCGGTTTTCTCAGTCTGTACTGAATCATTGATTCACTTTGAGAAACGATGGGGTATCTGATATCTCAGGTACCTCAAGAGGTCCGGTGTTATGACCTCACACATCGGAAAGGGAAGAGGTCCCATAGAAGGATGGTGGTGGTATTAAGTAAGTAAATTGTTTAAGGATTTTTCGTGGATGTTTAGGGACCTCATAATAGTATAACACGAGACTCATATATAGATGTACAGTCAAAGGTAGTATCGTTGGTCCAAAATCAGTCGAACGTTCATTGTGTTAACGGACCGTCCGTCATCCGTGATTCACGTACCTCTTTAATTTCTTAACGTACTATATATAACCGTCCATAAAACGAAGAGAGTGAGGAAGTGAGAGAAGAGAGGTACACTTAGTCTTTGTTGGTTTTTTATATAAATGAGAAACGTAATTATGTAGGTTTAGTGAAACTTTGTGGTTTAAAGTCCGTAATTTATAGTCTATATATTGTCAAGATAGAATATCTCAGTATGGATGTGTAACGAGTCTTGTCACGAACCATGTACATTCCATATATTTTCAGAAATCTATCAAAGTATTATGTTTTTTCTTGTTGTCTTGTGTTATCAGAGATAAAAGTTTATCAATTGTCAGTATTCGCTTAATTACGTTTTAAACTTTTCAGTAAGTTACAGTAGGTGACTTCGAGATCGTGACAGGTACCACTTTCACTTTCAGTGAGTCAGCACAGGCTGAGAAACGCTGGGGTACCTGAATCAGGTACCCTAAGAGGTCCGGTCTTATGACCTCACCTAACGGAAAGGGAAGAGGTCCCCTAGAAGGGTTGGGTCCCTAGCTTGAGTCCAGAGGGAGTAACGTCCGTCTAAGAAATGGTTGACTCGGTGTTCCCTTCGGGTACCATGATCACTAAGTTTCTACTTTTCTAGGTAAAAACGGAAGTTCTCAAAGGGTCAGAGGGGATGAGTCTTTAGAAGTGGCAGAGAAGTGTTGGATGTCAAAGGAACCTTACGTTACGTTCGTTTGACCTACCTTGTGAACAAACGTTCGAATACAATGTGTTCAGAGTACATATTTTGATAGTTGACGACAGATTGAGACGAGGTGTCAATATTCGAAGAAGGACCCATAACAAGTACGATACAAAAGACGGAACTTATAGTGAGATAGTGATCGTTAAATTTAGAAATTTGGGACTTATTTTACGTTGAACTTCCAAATATATCACTAAACTATAAGAGAGAGGAAAGAGACTTGGTGCACAGTGTACACATGTAGAGGGACGACGACGACGACGATTCAGTGCAGTCAGCACAGACTGAGACACGCTGGGGTATCTGTATCTGTCGTCGGGTGGTCCGAGGGGGCAGTAGGACTAAACGTAATACCACTAAACAGGAGGGATGAACTGGAATAAAGAAACACAAAATAAATAAAGACGTTGGAGATCTACAAGATGTAACACGGAACTTACGACATAGTCAGTTATTTATAAAAAAATTTATTTATTCGACCTAAAAGAAAAACCTCACTGAAAAACCTGTCCAAGTCAAGTAGTCAAGTCAAGTCAGTGAGTCAGCACAAGTTGAGAAACACTGAGGTACTTGGTGTCGTGTGGTCCGGAGGGACAGGTAGTGGTGGCGGGTCTCAAGTGGGTTGGGTACAGGTAACTCAGGCACTACGGTAGGTTGGTTAGAGTAGGAGACAGTAGGGGAAGGGAGGGTGGAAATTAGAAAGGGTCGTAGTCCCAGAAAAGTTTACTCAGTCGAGAAGTCTGTAGTTTGGATAGTTTGTTAAACGATTTTTGATCAATGTCGTTTAGGTCAATCAAAATATATGATAGTATACCGGAACTAAGATAGTTACATCTTGATGGTTTTACAACTCTCTACTCCCTCTTACTACCTCTTGTTAATTTGAATGAATCCGTAGATGACATACGGTCCGTATAATGAGATATAAAATAGGACTTATTGGACAAAAACGTCTATTTTATACATTTTCCCTCCAATTATTTGATGGGGTTTAGTGTATCGATAATTCTACATGCCGTCGTTTACTGTTGGTCCAGATACACTAAGGTTCGGTTACACAAAACCCAACCAACTAATAAACAACCAGAGGAGAAAAAAGAGGAAGTCGTATTCCGGACGGAAGTTTTTACAACTACACCTGTGAACTTAGTTATACGATATGTCTTTTAATAACCTAGTAAGTCCCTAGTGAATTTTTCTATTTTTAATCACTTGTAACAACTAATAAGAGGTGAAGTTTAGAGTCAAAATAAAATTAATTTACCTTGGTAGTAAAAGTACAGATGACGAAAACTGTGTTACGTGAATATTGACTCTCTATATGTCTATACCTTCCCTTTATAAAAACGAATTTGGTAACAACTAAGTAGATTATAATCGGGTACTTATAGAAAGGAAAACAATAGGATTAGTTTTATTTAAAATGGTTTAATTTCTTGTCAGTCTCCCCTTCATTATTTTGCGACTAGTATTGGATTAAATAGTCGTGTTTTCTTCGTTAAAGTTTCATATGAAACTTTACAATGTCGGACTTGATATTTTATTTATAAATAAGGAAAAGGTGTTTTGTGGATTCACTGTGTCGTGTACATGACACTGTTATTGTATTTTACTCTTCGTGGATCAGGTAAAAGAAAAGGATTCACCGTACCAAAGATCATTGAGGACAGCTAGGAAGTCTTTATAAAGGACGTACCTTCTCGTAATATATGAGACGACTAGTAATGTCTTATAAAAATTTTCTGTTTAAACTCTACTTCTTTCATGTTTCTTATACATGTCTCTTTTTCGGTCCATTTTAGAGTCGTGGATGCCCTTTAGGTAATACGATCTCGTTTATTACGTGTCAATCTCGAGTTTTTTAGGGATTATGGTTGTGAGAAGGAATGGTGTGGTTCGCAACCCTAAATTCCAACATCATAATTCGTAGGAAGTCCGTGTCGAACCGTGTGGTCTTTACTTTAACAAAAGACTCAAAAATGGACCCCAATAACATGTGGAGAACTACGTTTTTTCGTCATTCGATCGAACTTCACAGTTCACTCTTAATATAGTCACAACTCAGACACATAAAATTTGAATGAGGTATTTAGGGAATCTTAGGTCATACAAAATTTTCATTATCTCCAATTTGTCCTTCGACAATGTAAAATAAGTTAGATGCTGAGTTTTAAAGACACTGAAGGTCATTCTGTCTACAAGAGACTGAGGAAGTTTTCAAGATTTTATTTCCTTTTCCTTCTGGATCTGTTGACAGTACACCTTACTTGCACACTTCGTCATTTCAATAATTTTGTACCCTCTATTTAATAGTAGTTCTACAACCCTTTTCTCGTCTTCACGTTATACGACGATTCAGTGAAGTCAGCACAGGTTGAGACACGTTGGGGTATCTGCCGTCGGGTGGTCCGAGGGGGCAGGGACCCTAAGAGGTCCGTTCTTGTGACCTCACCCAACGGTAAAGGAAGAGGTTACGTACTTTCACTTTTCGTTGTACATTATGTTGTTTTTATACGTTATTCGTATATTTATAAAACAAACATTTAATCCTGTACGTATTATATGTTTATGTATGTTGTTTGTACGTTTGTAAAAGAAACATATAATCCTGTACGTATGGAACAAGTGACTAAAGGGGTCAGGAAGTGGACTAAGACCGTATATTCCCTAGAGGTCATTTCTAAAAAAATTACTTAACAAGGTGTGTTAGATCTTAAGACCCGTGATAAAGATCTAATAAGAGTTTAAAAATATGGTGTTCAATATATTGATTTTATTTCGTTATATAAAAATACAAAAGTTCACTTAAAAATCGGATTGGATAAACCTTAGATGTACTGTTTTATTAATATCGAAATTTTCTAAAAGAATGAAATGTTTGACTAGGTTTCTCCTTAGAAGAAGGTTTCTGGACAAAGATTCACCTCCCTTTCTATTGTTACTACATAAGGTACGGTACATAAAACATACATAATAAAGAAAATTGGTAAGTAAAAAAAGATAGTTCTATTTGATCGACAATAGTAAGAGGTGAAGGATCTCTTCCCATGACTCCGAATGTCTTCAATTTATTGAACGGGTCCCATTTTTTCGTCATTTACACTGATGACTCAAAATTTGTGACACACATCTAGGTTGTGAAACCTAGACTATGGTAGTATTGTCTCTGATATCTTTCCTGTCGAACAATCTGTTTTGTTTGGATGAAATTCTCTTTGACGAGGAATCATCTGTTCATAATTGGTTTCTAATGAAAAAGAACTATAGAAGAGATAAAATTTCGTCGTTATACAAATGTCATAAATATTTTACAATGGTTTTAACTACTCATATAATTCTTTAAATGTAATATGAGTAATCGTTCGTGTATAATCTAGAAAAGGTCAAAAGGGTAACGAAAAGTAAGTTCCTATACACCTTCTGAGATAAAAGGTTTGCTTCACGTTCACATCCATCCATTCATGTATCTCGATAGGGTAGATTGGACGAGAAGACTGGTACAAAATAATTGTGTAGAAGGAGTTCCCGACTCCAGATAAAAAGAAGAGAATTTGCAAGTTCACACTTTAAAATATTGTCGGAGATGATTATCTTACACCATATTTAGATACTTTAGAGGTTCCATTTAATTTTTTTTTTCCGCTATACAAGAGTAAGAATGAGAGTGTCTTACGAACGGAATCTTTGATTGGTGGATAATAATTTGTGTGTATGTGTGTGTGTTGTTTGTTTATTCGTTTTTTTGGGCTAGGTATACCTCTTCAGGGTACCTTCACACAGTTCGTCGTAAAAATGGGTTCGAAGGTCGGTTGTCCGTTGTAGTTATTAATTTGGATCCTACGTCCAGGAAAGTCTACTTAGGTCATAGTTCGGAAACTAAGAATGTTCAGTATGAGATCTATAGTATCTACTCTCTGTTCTGTATTCAATTACTGATTTAGTGATTTGGTGGTAGTTTCACCCTTATTGTCATCATTGAAATTAATAATGTTATCATTGTTATAAATTAGGGAGTTATGACTAGGAAGACAGTGTCGGTAGTCATGTCAAGTCAGTAAGTCAGTACAGGCTGAGAAACGATGGGGTACTTAGCGTCGTGTGGTCCGGAGAGACAGGTAGTGGTTGAAGGCCTCAAGTGAGTCTGAGTACAGGTAACTCAGTCACTACGGTAGGTCGGTAGAGTAGGAGACAGTAGGGGAAGAGGAGGTCGGAGGTTAGGGAGGGTCGTAGTCTCAGAAAAGGTAACTCAGTTGAGAAACACACTCCACCGGTTTCTTGATCTCAAAGTCGAAATCGTAGTAAGGAAGGTTTCTTTAGGGTCCCGACTAGAGGAAGTCTTACCTGACCAACCTAGAGGAACGTCAGGTTCCCTGAACGTTCTCAGAAGAGGTTGTGGTGTCAAGTTTTCGTAGTTAAGAAACCGTGAGTCGAAAGAGGTGTCAGGTTGAGAGTGTAGGTATGTACTGGTGACCCTTTTGGTATTGGAATTGATCTGCCTGGAAACAACCGTTTCATTACAGAGACGAAAAGTTAGTGAAAATAGAGTTTTTAGGAATAAAAATTTCACGGTGTGTCGAAACCTCCCATTTTGTTAATTAGACTCTTTTGAATTATTGTATCCTTACGAAAACATATATTCTGTGTGTGGTATATACTATAGATATATAAACACAAAGTCAGTGAGTCAGTACAGACTTGAAACACTGGGGTACCTGACGTCGTGCTGTTCTAAGGGACAGGAAGTGGTTGATGACCTCGAACTAGTTTGAGTACATGTAACTCAGCCACTACGGTAGGTTGGAAGTACGGGAGACAACAGAGGAAGAGGAGTACGGAAGTCAGAAAAGGTCGTAGTCCTAGAAATGGTTACTCAGTCGAGAAACGTAGTCAAGGCAAGTCAAGTCAGTAAGTCACAGGTTGAGAAATCGTACGGTCCGAAGGGACAGATAGTGGTTGAGGGTCTCAAATGAGTTTGAGTACAGGTAACTCAACCACTACAGTAGGTTGGTAGAGTAGGAGACAGTAGGGAAACAGGAGGGTGGAAGTTAGAAAAGGTGGTAGTTCTAGAAAAGTTTACTCAGTCAAGAAGCGTAGTCCACCGGTTTTATAACCTCAAAGTCGAATTTGTAGTCAGGAAGGTTACTTGTGACTCCTGACTAGAGGAAATCCTACCTGACTAACCCAGAGGAACCACAGGTTCCCTGAGAGTTTTTAGAAGAGGTTGTGGTGTCAAGTTTTCGTAGTTAAAAAGAAATGCTAGGTTGAAAGTGTAGGTATGTATTGATGACCTTTTTGGTATCGACACTGGTCTACCTAGAACTGATCCAACCAGTATCGAAAAGAAGGTACCTCGTTTGTAGAAAATTAAAGTACCGATGTCAGTGTAGACGTCGCTAAAACCTCGGGTTATTTTATTTCAGACAATGACAAAGTAACAAAGGGGTACATAAACGGTACTTCACTACCCGGTCTACGTTACTAGAAGTAAAAAATTTACAACTCAAAATTCGGTCCAAAAAGTGAGAAGAGAAAGTTAAAGTAGTTTTCCAAGAAATCAAGGAGAAGCTAAAGACGGTGTTCCCACTACAGGAGACGTATAGATTCCAATAACTATAAAGAAGACGGTTGTAACTAAGGTAGAACACGAAGTAGGTCGCGTCGTAAAGGGTACTACATGAGATGTATATTCAATTTATTCGTCCCACTGTTATATGTCGGCACTACTTAAGGAAAGGGTTAAACCTTGGTCAGACAACAAGGTATAGACCAAGATTGACGACGAAGAACTGGACTATGTCCAAAGACTCCTCCGTCCATTCCACCAGACCATAAGAGTAGTGAAATTCTTAAAAAGTGTCAAGCAACACTAGTTGTGTCAGTTCCAGTGACCTTTTCCAGTCAAAAGTAAAGTTAGGGTTTCTTTCTGTTACGGTTTCTTACAAGTTTGATGACCTGCAACGTGAATAGAGTGTGTGATCGTTTCATTACGAGTTTTAAGAACGAGTTTTGTCATGTTTTTGACACTTGAAGATCTATAAGTTCGACCTAAATCTTTTCTGTCTCCTTGGTCTCTAGTTTAATGGTTATAGGTAACTTAGTAGTTTTTTCGTTCTCTCAAGGTCCTTTTGTAGATGAAGACGAAATAATTGATGTGGTTTCGGAAAGTGACACACCTAGTGTTGTTTGACACCTTTTAAGAAGTTTCTCTACCCTTATGGTCTGTTGGAATGGAGGGAGTGTTCTTTAGATATGTGTCCAGTTCTTCGTTGTCAATCTTGACCTGTACCTAGTTGTCTGACCAAGGTTTAACCTTTTCCTCATATAGTTCCGACACATAACAGTGGGACGAATAAATTGAATGTACGTCTCATGTAGTACTCTTTACGACTCGACCTACTTAGTGTTCGACCTTAGTTCTAACGGTCCTCTTTATAGTTAATAGAATCTATGTGTCTACTGTGGTGAGAATACCGTCTTTAACTTCTCCTTGATTTCTCGTAGAACTACTTTCACTTTGTCTTCTCACTTTTTCAACCGAATTTCGAGTTGTAAGTTTTTTACTTCTAGTACCGTAACCCAGGGTAGTGAAGCACCGTTTATCTACACTTTTGTACCTTTGTCACAGTCTGAAATAAAAACCCCAGAGGTTTTAGTGACATCTACCACTGACGTCGGTACTTTAATTTCCTACCAACGAGGAACCTTCTTTTCGATACCGACTAGATCTGTCGTATAATTTTTCGTCTCTGAAAAGAAACGGTTGTTTCCAGGTAGATCAGTTTCGATACCAAAAAGGTCAACAGTACATACGTACACTCTGAACCTGGTATTCCTTTCGACTCGTGATTTCTTAGCTACGAAAACTTGACAAAACCCTCTTCTGAGAATTCTCAGGGAACCTGACGTTCCTCTACGTTGGTCAGGTAGGATTTCCTTTAGTCAGGACTTATAAGTAACCTTCCTGACTACGACTTCGACTTTGAGGTTATGTGACCGGTGGACTACCCTCCTTGACTGAGTAACCTTTTCTGGGACTACAACCCTTTCCAACTCCCTCCCTCCACTTCCCCTGTTGTCTCCTACTCTACCAACCTACCGTAGTGGATGAGTTACCTGTACTCAAACTCATTCGAGACACTTAACCACTACCTACCCTTTTGGACCGTACGACGTCAGGTACCCCAACGTCTCAGTCTGTGCTGACTCGTTGACTTGACTTGAATTGTGTCAGTTTTCGAAATCACATCAGTTAATTCCTCTTCATCTATAAAAAGACCTTAATAGGCCAAAAAAGATACTATGTTATCTACAACCGTTAAACTAGGGACCAAGGAGACGGAAAAGATTCAGGTCTAACTCGTAGACCTTAAAGAGTCAAGTGTATGATAACTTCGGGTCAAACCTCTTAAAACTCGTAATGAAACGATCACACACTCTACTCACGTTATCACGCCATCGAACTTATAAGAAACCGTAACTGAAAAACGCCCTAACGTTACTTTTGACTGGAAAAGGTGATAACACCGGTGACGACTTAAAAGGTTTACACTTTTGACCGGATAACGTACGCCGTGATGGTGTCGTAGTAGAAAAACATAAACTTTATCAAGTCGACCTTAAGGTAGTGGAGATGATCGAAACGAGTATCACTATAAGGGATTCCGGACGAAATGAAGTGTGCGGTCCTACAGACCGAGATCCAGTCACTAGTGTGGTAGTGTCAATAGGTCCAGTAATCCTAGAGAAAACATATCAATAAGACAAATAGAAAAGGTGGAGAAGAATTATAGAAGCCAAAGACAATCCAAGTATGTAAAAGAAAGAAATTAACACGGGTAGAAATGTAGTTTATAAGGGAATCGTAGAGATTAAAAGAATTTCTCTAGAGATAAAAAAGGGTAAGATAACAAAAGGAGATGGATAAACGTAACTAGTGAACCCTTCTGAAAGAATAGAGAGGAACGATAGGAAACCTTGTGACGTAGGTCTACCCATATTAAATGGAAAAGAGAAAACGGAAGACGGAGAGAAGAAAAGAGTCGACAAACATTCCGGAGGAGTTTGTTGTTAAAACGGAAAAACGTAAATAAAAAGGACAACTACTAAAACTAGTAACGGAGAACATGTTATGATGTTTGCAGGTAGGAATCAAGAAGTCCGTGAAACAGTTAGTCTAGATTAGAGGACTTAGACAAACAGTGACGGTGACATATTAGTATTCCCTAAGTTAAATACAGTATGGAATTACCGGATCACCAAAAGGGATGAAAGAAGTTAAATTCAGACTTAATTTGTTATTACTCAAGTACTAGTATATATATACATATAAGTATATATATAATTATATATATAAAAAAAGATACATAATCGGAGACGACGACGACGATTCAACGAAGTCAGTACAGACTGAGACACGCTGGGGTCTCTACCGTCGGGTGGTTCGAGGAGACAGGGACCCTAAGAGGTCCGTTCTTGTGACCTCACCCAACGGTGAAGGAAGAGGTTGTGTATGTACGTACGATTAACGAAGTCAGTATAGGATGAGACACACTGGGATACCTGTTGTCGGGCGGTGCAAGGAGACAGGTGTCCTAAGAGATCCGTTCTTATGACCTCACCCAACGATAAAGGAAGGGGTCATAATCAGAGATACACATACACACACACACACATATATATATATATACATAAACATATACATACAAAAACACCACATACAAAGACACTTTAAGACACGATTTTGTATATACACACCCCCCACGATTAATAGTAGTATTTGGTATTCCTATCTCACTTACCTTCTCCTCCTTATATCATCGGTACTTTTGCGTAGAAAGTCTAGAAGATGACACCCCTCGTATTTACTGGTTGTCGAGTAAATAAAGTGAGACTTTGTATGGTGACGTAAATGTGACTCCGGCGTAAAAGTATTCGACGAGGACCGGTTCCCCATTCGAAACATCCTTATGGTTGTGTCCAGTCCAGGACCCTCTACACCTGAAGAAACTCTCCACTGAAATCGACCTAATAAAAGTAGTTGAAATGACTTAAGAGACTTAACATAACGATGGATTTTGAGGAGGTGAGTTAAAAAGAAGGAAAGGAGTGAGGAAGTCTCTAGGTTGGTCAGGTAGGATTTCCTTTAGTCAGGACCCACAAGTAACCTTCCTGGCAACGATTTCGACTTTGAGGTTATGAAACCGGTGAAGTACACTTCTCGACTGAGTAACCTTTTCTGAGACTAAGACCCTCCCTAATCCCCGTCCTCCTCTTCCCCTGTTGTCTCCTCTCTACCGACTTATCGTAATGGCTGAGCTACCTGTACTCAAACTCACTTACGGCCCTCAACCATTACTTGTCCCTCCGGACCGAGACCCTCAACCATTACTTGTTCCTCCGGACCGCACGACGTTAAGTACCCCAACGTTTCTCAGTCTGTGCTGACTCACTCACTTGACTTGACTTGACTCGACTTTGTTACTACGAAAACATCCAATAGATTTACCTTCACCTCTACATATAAGTGACGAAATGTATTTATATTAAAATTTGTAATTTTTTTTTATACTTTTGACGTTTGACCAGACTGTCTAGAGGATCGAAGGTAGTCCAGAGAGAGAACGAAAAAGGAGTGTCCGTAAAGGATACTCATTATAAAGACTGAACAGGTTTGTTAGAAGCACAGACGGAGAACGATGACGACGACGATTCTGTGAAGTCAGTATAGGTTGAGACACGCTGGGATCTCTGACGTCGGGTGGTCCGAGGGGGCAGGGACCCTAAGAGGTCCGTTCTCGTGACCTCACCCAACGGCAAAGGAAGAGGTTACGTAATTTCACTTTTCACTTTCCCTTCAGCGAGTCAGCATAGACCGAGAAACACTGGGGTACCTGACGTCGGGTGGTCCGAGGAGACAGGTACCCTAAAAGGACCGTTCTCATGACCTCACCCCACGGTAGCGGAAGAGGTCAGACGGAGAATCTACTGGAGTTTGATTGCGTTCTACTTTCTTTCCCACCTTTTGAAGTCTTTTTCTTTTCTTATATCAGAATTGAGTCGTTTAAATTGGAATTCAAAATTTTCGATTTTAGGACGTATTTTACTGTTTTATATGTTCGATTAAGTACTGTATGTAGGTAACTTTACACACATTCAATCTCGGTACCCCATCCATAGTCTCTTCTATCATCAACACTACATTGACTTTGTTCTGGTAAATCTGGTTTTGTTAGATTTATTTCTTTTAAACATTGGTCCAGGGTAGAGGTGATGTATGTTGGTCTTCTTACGAGGAGTCAGAGGGGTCTTCTCTCGTGTACACAGTCCGTGAATTGACTCTTGTTCCTCCTCCTCTATAAAATCTTTATTAGAAATAAAGTAGAGGGGTTTAACTTATCGTTCCAAAAGGTGTGTCAACTTTCTTCTTCTATCTCTCAACCCTTTTCTGTTTGTCTGTCTCACCCTATCTATTCCTCCCTCTCTCCCTTCCTTTCTTTCCTTTCTTCCTTCCTTCTTCCTACCTAGTGAATGGTGAGACTCTATGATCCAAACCGTTTAGGTCGTTTATTTTTACGTTCTACCCGGTATTTTATTAAAATTCATATTGTCACTAAAAATCATTTTATACAATGTACGTTACAAACCCTGTATGAAGACACTCTTTATATAAATAATAAATAGACTTTAAGTTGAAATTACCCCGTAAAACATGACGTTGGAATACTCCATGCGGTGACTTTTAAAAGTTTTGTGGTGTTTATTTCTCTTCCGGAATTTCAAAAGGTCTTTATTTATATATTCTTGACCCATATCCTTACCACAGAGTGAAAGATTTTCGTTGCTGTTCTCTATTTGTTTTTAACTCGGTACACAAACTTTAAGACACCCTTTTTTAATAAAAGTAGGACCTAAAAATACGGGACTGTTTGACTCAATCCTATATTTAAGAGTCTGTACACTTCAGAGTTTTATTTGGAGATTATCGGTATACTATATTTAACTCGAAACTAGATTTATTTTAACAAGATAATGGTGTAACCCATTAGACTCATTGATTCCCTTTGACCCTCGTCTTCTTCTGAGTTTCCCTATCTCACGATGTTTAACATTATAAGTCGGGAAAACTCCTTGAGGTCACCGAGACGGAGAACCACAGGTAAGGGAGTCTATTGAGAGAAAACGTGACCTGGCTACAGACAGACATACTGGTTATCTTACCCTGTCTTTAATATCATACAGTACTTGTTCTAATCCAATGTTTTCCAATGTCATAGGAAAATTGAGTTTTTATGGACACGGATACACATACGAGACCCCCATTAGTCGACGGTGCGAACTCCTATGTGTTTCAAAACTCGTAGGAACTTTACAGGGTACACCGTTTCTTGACTTCGAAGAGAGGTTGTTGACGGACTTATTCCGAAGATTCTTAAACTAACAGGTTAGGGTTTACTTCGAAGTTTACTACGTCGGGGTGAATTGTAGAGTCACCGTGGAAGTACTCTCTGCGACTCGTTTTGGTTGGTCGATATACCCGAGGACCTACGGACTGAAGGTCTTTTACACTCTATTATGTACAAACAGCAAAGTCCGATGATTTAAACTCCCATGAAGTAAAACTTGATAAAAAAACAATAACAATCAACGATTCAGTACATATTAGTATTCCCTGAACTAAATCCGTTATAGATTTAGTCAAGTCAAGTCAAGTCAGTAAGTCAGCACAGACTAAGAAACACTTACCAGATCACGAAAAGGGATGAAAGAACTTAAATTCAGACTTAAAACGTTATTCCTCTAGTACTAGACTCGGTGTCAGTCGAGGGTCAGGACAAAAAGAATGACATCTTCGAAGAGGTAGAAGTCGACGTTACTTATGTTAATTACATTAAAGTCTTAAAAACCACTACAGGTACACATCTCAGTAGAGAAGACAACAACCTTCTTCCACAAACGATACTGGACACATAAGAGAACCGTTTTGAGACAATCGGAGACGGGACAAAGTAAAACATGAGGTTCTTGTTTGAACGGACAATGAGGTCCATAGAGAACTGAAGGATGAAAACGTAAGGTCAGGGGATACTACTTTTCCTGTAGAAAAAAACCACAATCAATATCCAGAACATCCAGTAGTATCTTGGTAAGTTGAAGTCGAAGAAGCCGTAATCACTAACCCAGTATCTGAACCGAATGACACTACAACTTACCAAAAGAAACCTTTGTTTATCTCTAGTAAGACAGTAAAAACTCTAACGTGGGGGGTTCATGACGTAAAGCCTGGGAACAACTATACTCTCGATATCAGTAGACGTTCTTTTTATTTACGTTTTTCCCTTTTATCAATAGACTCCTCCGGAATGTTTATTGACTCTTCTATTCTCTTCGTTTTCCATTTCCTCTTTTCCTTTCTATACGGGTAGACTTACGTCAAGGTTTCTTATCGTTCCTCTCTATTCTTTCGGAAAGATTCACTAGTTACGTTTATATCTCCCTTTGTTACGTTACCTTTCTGATCTCTACAGAAGTTCTTTTAATCTCTATGGTTCCCTTGTACAGTACGTTTCTACCCGTGTTATTTCCCGTCTTTACCATACGTACATTTTTTTCGTTTTCTATAATTGTTCTCCATCGTTCTTATGTGTCTTCTTGATAAGTTTTTTTATAGAATTACTGGGTCTATTTGTGCTAACACACTAGTGAGTGGGTCTCGGTCTGTAGGACCTTGTGTTTCAGTTCACCCGGAATTCTTCGTAGTAATACTTGTTTCGATCACCTCCACTACTTTAAGATCAACTCGATAAAGTTTAGGATATACTACTACGACACTTCCACGACGTGAGTTATACGGTCGTTTAAACCTTTTGAGTCGTCACCGGTGTCCTGTTCTTTCCCAGTCAAAAGTAACGTTAGGGTTTCTTTCCGTTACAGTTTCTTACAAGTTCGATGGTGTGTTAACGTGAGTAAAGTGTGCGATCGTTTCATTACGAGTTTTAAGAGGTTTGACCCGAAGTTATCATGTACTTGACTCTCTAAGGTCTACGAGTTCGACCTAAATTTTTTCCGTCTCCTCGGTCTTTAGTTTAACGGTTTTAGACAACCTAGTATCTTTTCCGTTCTCTCAAGATCTTTTTGTAGATGAAGACGAAATAACTGTCCAGTTTCGGGAATTGACACACCTACCGTTGTTTGATACCTTTGAAGAAGTTCTCTACCCCTATGGGGAATGGACGGAGGACTCTTTAGATATACGTCTAGATCTTCGTTATCAATCTTGGTCTGTACCTTGTTGTTGACCAAGTTTTGACACTTTCCTCATGCAGTTACGACATATAACTTCGGACAAATACGTCTCTTGAAGTATACTTTACGGCACGACCTATTTTGTGTTCGACCTTAGTTTTGACGAACCTCTTTATAGTTATTGGAATCTATACGTCTATTGTGGTGGGAACACCGTCTTTCACTTCTCTTTGATTTCTCGGAGAACTACTTTCAATTTCTCCTTTTACTTTTTCGACCGAATTTGAGTTGTGAGTTTTTTGTTTCTAGTACCGTAAACCAGGGTAGTGAAGTACGGTTTTTCTACCTCTTTCTCACCGTCTGTAAGAACCCGAGGGTTTAGTAACGTCTAACACTGACGTCGGTACTTTAATTTTCTACGAACGAGGAACCTTCTTTTTGACACTGTTTGGATCTGTCGTATAATTTTTCGTCTCTGTAATGAAACGGTGGTTTCCAGGCAGATCAGTTCCGAGTTCAAAAAGGTCATCAGTATATACCAACACTCTCAACCTGGTATTTCTTTCGACTCGCGGTTTCTTAACTACGAAAATTTAATACTACAACCTCGTCTGAGAACTCTCAGGGAACCTTGTGTTCCTCTAGTTTGGTCAGTTAGGATTCCTTTAGTCAGGACTCATAAGTGACTTTCCTGACTACGACTTCGCCTTTGAGGTTATGAAACCGGTGGACTACACTTCTCGAATGAGTAACCTTTTCTGGGACTACGACCCTTTCTAACTTCCGTCCTTCTCTTCCCCTGCTGTCTCCTACTCTACCAACCTCCCGTGGTGGTTGAGTTCACCTACACTCATACTCGTTCGAGGTCCTCGATCACTACCTATCCCTTCGGACCGTACGACGTCAGGTACACCAGTGTTTCTCAGTCTGTGTTGACTCACTGACTTGACTTGACTTCGGTATAGGATGACAAACACTGGGGTACCTGAGATTGTACGGTCAGAGGAGACAGGAGACGATAGAGGACCCCAAACCAGTTTAGGTACGGGTAACTCAATCACTACGATGGATTGGTATACGGATTATTCTTTGTATTGTTACGTTTTAGAATTGAAGAGTTTTATGTTTGTGTCTTTCTCATCAAAATAAAAAATTAAAAAACAAATTTTTTATAAGTTCCTTTATAGATTTACTAATGTTTCATCAAAATAGACATCTCTTCCTGAGATCTAAACACTTTCCTCTTTCCGTCTACTAATATGAAAAAATAATATTGAGAAAAAATAGTGGGTAGTATTGAAAATTTATAATAAATTTAAAAAATTTTATTTATTATACACAATGTTATCATGTGTCTACAAGTATACATTTCTTTTACATCGACAAGTTACTAAAACAAATTTATAAATTATACCTATTTAAAACAATCGAGAATGAGATCATTCTTTAGGTGTGTGTATGTGTAACTTTTTTGTTTCATCTGTATTAGTATAGAATAAATATCGATATATATGTTGTTTTAATCCACAAGTTATCTAAAAACAACAATAACAAATCAACGATTTAGTACAGGTTGAGAAAACACTAGGGCACCTAACATCGGGTGGTCCGGAGAGACAGATTCCCTAAAGGATCCGTTCTTATGACCTCACCGAACGGTAAAGGAAGAGACCCCCTAGAGGAACTGGGTCCCTAGTTTGGGAGTAGAGAATGTAACATCTGTCTAAGAACTTGTGTCTCGGTGTAAAAATTATCAAAAAAAAAAGGACAATTATGATAATAAAAAGTAACACATTTTACGAATTGTGGGGTAGATTGACCGAGGTTCTCCCTTCTTTTAGTCAAAACTTAAGACTTTTTGTTTCATCCCATTAAAATTTGTAAACAAAATTTTTCTAACAGAGACATAATAGGTCCGTTAGAAAAAAAGAAAGGATCAAAAACTAGCGAATCCAGTGAAAAGGGGAGGTAGTCGTATCTATTAAATCGACTTAAGTACAAATCAACTTGGTCGTCATCCCTAGATTGACTTACTCAATAATAGAAAGAGAAAGCCTAGGAACGGTTTTGTTACACAGAAGGATAACTTGTGACTTCGAGACTCCGGTCAAACCTATGACTTTATTTTTAAGGTGTACAATAAAGTCTTTGTTACGATGATTATGATAAAGTCATGTTTATGTTTGTTGTGCTAAAAATTCGTGGGGTTAATCTTGTAGTGTAGGGTTCAGTCAAATATCCGATTGAAGTCTGTTCGTCGTATATCTATTGTTAAAGAGACTGTAAATTAATCGTTTTCCATATAACTGGTTTCGGTAACGAATTTCTAAAGAATCATTTTACGTGTATAGGGATCTTTCGTATTATGAAAGTCTATCGTTGGGTTTCGGATTTTTAATATGCTAATGACGACTTCTTTCTTCCGTGTTTACCATTTTCGTGACTGCTCATGTCACTTTCTACCTATATCTTGATCGACATTAGTCTTTAGGTACCCCTTGTCTCTAAAGGTTTTGACGTTTATTCGTTCGCGTTGTGGTACAACATATGGTTAATCCATTTAATAAATTATATCCGTTTTACTAAAAAGGGGGTGTTTTCTGGGAGACAACCTTAACATTTCTTTTCTTAAGTAATACTCGACCCTCTAGTCCTAATTGACACACTTCTGGACACTATATTATGTTTATGTATGTAGTTTTCATACGTAAACAATTTTTCGGAGAGGGTTATGGTATGTTAAGGCCAAGTGAGGGAGACGGTGTGAGATGTGGTGAAAGTGGGTTATTTAGGATTAGAAATTTCACGGTGTGTCGAAACTTTACATTTCGGATATTAGACTCTTTTGAAGTATTATACCTTACAGACACGAAATAAAGACGTGTCCGAAAAGAGTTCACCTTCGAATGACCGCCAGACTCCGAGACATCTAGAGGGTGTCTCTCTCTACGATATACGACGGAAAGGTCAACACATACTGTCTAACCGGTACAAACATAAAGAGAAGAGTGAAGTTTCCTTGTTAATTTTACTGGTCAGTCCCAGTCCTTACAGACAATAAAGACCTTAGAAAGAGGGAGTGAAGACGTTTCACGTTAATGTTTTAGTGACGTTCTCCGTCCTTATCTTTCACTCTTTTGTGACTCCTGAAAAAAAAAAAATTAGTTAGATAATATAAACAAACTAATACAAATTTTTCCTTTATTTATGGACTCTTAGGTGGTAGGTTCCCTTGTTGATCATAAACCGTAGTTGAATTCAGATTGTCCTACCAAAGGGGTAGTCAAGTCAAGTCAGCGAGTCAACACAGGTTGATAAACGTCGGGGTACTTAGCGTCGTGCGGACGGGAGGGACAGGTGGTTGAGGGCCTCAAGTGGGTTTGAGTACAGGTAATTCAACCACTACGGTAGGTCGGTAGAGTAAGAGACAGTAGGGGAAGAGGGGGACGGGGGTTAGGGAGGGTCGTAGTCTCAGAAAAGGTTACTCAGTTGAGAAGTGTACTCCACCGGTGTCATAATCTCAAAGTCGAAATCGTAGTCAGGAAAGTTTCTTCTGGGTCTTGACTAGAGGAAATCTTACCTGACCAACCTAGAGGAACGTCAGGTTCCCTGAGAGTTCTCAGAAGAGGTTGTGGTGTTAAGTTTTCTTGGTTAAGAAGTCGTGAGTCGAAAGAAGTGTCAGGTTGAAAGTGTGGGTATGTACTGGTGACCAAAGGGGTAGTGGGATCACGAAAAAAGAGATTGGGTTTAATTGGTAGTAGGACTTATGGTATAAGTAAAACTTTCAATCAGTGAGTCAACACAAAGAGGTCCGTTCTTATGACCTCACCCGTCGGTAATAAGTAGAAATGGACCGTAGATAAAAATACATAAAATAATATATATATTTTAATTATAAAATTAAAAATTGAAATCGTACGTTATAAATTAGAAAGTCTTGGAAAAGAGTAAATGATTACAACGATTACAAGTAGGTATATCAACGTATGGTGACAAAGTTTGACGATATATTATAAGTTTATACATTGAAGTAAAATGAAAGTATAAACGAAAAACTGTACAATGGGAGTTTTAGTAGTAATTCCTGGATATTCAGTGGGAACCATTGAAGTTATAAAGTCACCCTTCGTATAGGACCGTATTCCAGAAACTTACTTTGTAATGGACTAAGTTGTCTCTATATATATACCCCTAATGACTGACTGAATGAGAGGTATTCTTGAGTCCACCTCTCTTCCGAAAAGTAACACAGAGAGAAAGTAATTTTTGATGTTTTTGTCGTTATTTTTCTCCGTTTGTAGTTAAAAGTTCGTTGAGTCACTAAAGTTATAATCTAACAGAAAACAATTGTTGTTGTTGTTTTTTTTGTCAATTATTAGAGATGATGGACTTTACACCATAGTGTAAGTCCGAATTTCTCAACTTAGTAAAAAAATTACGTCGGGTGAGATACTTTCGGATCAAACATCCGAGACGTGAATACTAATTTGTTGATACTCGAAGACAAAGACTTTACTGTTCGTAATTTTTCGACGTGGTTGGAGTACGGTCACGTCCTGGTGAAGGTTTACTAGGGTACACGGTCACCCGTCACACTGAATCACCGGACGTATGTGTCCTGGGATCGAGAGAGGATGACCTCTCGATCAGAACGATTAGAACTAGGGTTGTCCGGAAAACTACTTCAATTAATTGTAAAGAGAGACGGAGTAGGACAATTAACTCTTAAATCTCCGGTAATATATAACCGGTAATAATATCTTCCGTCCTATATCGGAATCAAGAATCCGAGAAAAGGAAGGGAGGTTTAATAACATGAATGTCTTTATGTATGACGTCACTCACCCTGTGACGGGAGAAATGTGTGAAGAATGACTCGGTTCACACAAAGTGTGAGGAACTCCGTCCATAATAAACAGATTAAGATTAAAATCTGATTACCACAAGACACATATCTCTTCCCCTCCTTTATTTTCTCGAAACCCATTTAAGTTCCTTGTCAAGACCCATCTAACATATCCTATCCCGTTCGTGTGTATCGTATCCTCGACTTTTAGACCCGGACACCGGAACAGTCGTCTCAGGTCGACATACTCGAGGTCCTTTCGTGAATAGTAATCCAAAACGAAAGAAATCACCTTTTAGATGTTGCTTAACCCGACGTTAGTCACCCTACTAAAGAAAGGAAAAGGAAATAAAATTTTATTAAAATAAAAAATGAATAAAAACCGACGTGACCGAGAAGTAACGATATCAAAAGGAGATCAACGCCACTTACCCCCGATGAGAGATCAACACCACATGACCGAAGAGTGACAGTACCGAAAAAGACAACAACTCGTGTCTGACATCAAGTACACCCAAGTCCTAAACACCGAGGACCCGAGATCTCGTGTCCGAGTTATCAACACCACGTGTCTGAATCGACGACATGTCGAACACTCTATAAGGGTCTGGTCCCTAACTTGGACACAGAGGACGTAACCGTCCGACTAAGAAATGGTGACTCGGTGGTCCCTCGGGAAGAAAAGAAAAATGACTCTGTGACATGGATGTCAGATAAATAGAGGAAAGTCCGGGAACTTATACTTTACGAGGAAGAGTCACTGAAGTCTTTATGACGTAGTAGAGGGGCTGGATCAAGGTTTAAGAAGGGAGAGTGAGAAGGGAAAGAGTAATAATGTGGGAGGAGTAGGTAGTGTAGGGTCGAGTTGTTCGTGAAGGATTTCTTTTCAAAGGGATGAAGTCAAGTCAAGTCAGTGAGTCAGTACAGGTTGAGAAAAGTTGGGGTACTTAGCGTCGTGCGGTCCGGAGGGACAAGTAGTGGTTGAGGGCCTCAAGTGAGTTTGAATACAGGTAGCTCAGCCACTACGGAAGGTTGGTAGAGTAGGAGACAACAGAGGAAAAAGAGGACGGGGGTTAGGGAGGGTCGTAGTCAGAAAAGGTTACTCAGTTGAGAAGGGTACTCCATCGGTTTCATGACCTCAAAGTCGAAATCGTAGTAAGGAAGGTTTCTTTAGAGGAAATCTTACCTGACCAACCTAGAGGAACGTCAGGTTCCCTGAGAGTTCTCAGAAGAGGTTGTGGTGTCAAGTTTTCGTAGTTAAGAAACCACGAGTCGAAAGAAGTACCAGGTTGAGAGTGTAGGTATGTACTGGTGACCCTTTTGGTAACGGAACTGATCTACCTGGAAACAACCGCTTCATTACAGACGAAAAGTTATACGATAGATCCAACAAGTATTGAAAAGAAGGTTCCTCATTTGTAGAAAATTAAAGTACCGACGTCAGTGGTAGACATCACTAAAACCTGGGTTTTTTATTTCAGACTGTGACAGAGGTCACAAAAGGGTAGATAAAGGGTATTTCACTACCCTGGTCTACGGTACTAGAAGCAAAAGACTTACAACTCGCAATTCGGTTTAAAAAGTGAGAGGAGAAAGTGAAAGTAGTTCTCTGAAAAATCACGGACAAGTGAAAGACGGTATTCCCACCACAGTAGACGTATAGACTGTAATAACTATAAAGAGGGTTGAACGGGAATCGATATACAAGGGTATCGTGAAGGAAGTGGAAGTGATGTGAATCATAAACGACAACGACGACAAGTCAGTGATTCAGTATAGGTTGAGAAGCACTGGGGTACCTGACATTGTAGGGTCCGAAAGAACAGGGAGTAGTAAACAGTCTCAAACCAGTTTAGGTACAGGTAACTCAATCACTACGATAGATTGGTAGAGTAGGAGACGGAAGAGGAAACCGGAAGTCAGAAAAGGTCGTAGTCCCAGAAAAGGCTACTCAACGTCCTAACGATTTTTAACGTACGAATACGGTTGTATCTAAAGTCAACGAAAGTCGTTTCTCTTCTATGATTAATCATCTTATTAGAAATAAAGGGTCAAACTTTCTAATGACACTAACGAAAGGAAGATCACGGTACGATCCGAAATTACCAAAATTTCTAATTAACTGTCGTACACTTTCGGTTGATCGGTTAATTACCGACGTACAGTGGATTCACGGGATTTCTTACACAAGCGTAACGGAGCCATCGATCGATCCAGACTACGAAACGAAATATGAACAAAAAGAGTAACGGTACACATAGAAGTTATATAGAAAAGAGGAATATATCTGACACTCGGTGTATAGTCATGGAGGAGTATCGATTAAACATTTAATTGTATATAATAGATACAAATCATCAGTTAGTTTTAAAGATCGTGAAGTTTTTTACAATATAAAAAGTAAAATATATAGTTAAAGTACAGATTTAAAATAGAAGACCGTTTAAAATTTTACTTCTAATTAGTATACTTTTGACGAATAAGTCTCTCAACATACTACACCCTGTTTTGTGGACCTAGAATTTCACGAAAATAAATTATCTTTTTTTTAATGTCTTGAAAGATCGGTTTTTAACCCTTTACGACAAAACTCAAACCTCGTAAAAAAAAAAAACGATGTCGATTAAATTTAGGAGAATGACTGATATATAATAAAAAAGTGTTAATATTCCTCGACTTTTTGTAAATGTAAAGTTAAGCTAAATTACCTATAACCATTCGTAAACCCCCTAACGGGGTACAAAATCAGTGAGTCAGTACAGGTTGAGAAACGTCGGGATACCTGACATTGGGTGGTCCGAACGTAAGAAGTCCGTTCTTATGACTTCACCCATCGGTAAGCGAAGAGGTCCTCTAGAAGGATTGGGTCCTTAACTTGGGTCCAGAGGATGTAACGTCCGTTAAGAAATGACAGACTTGGTGGTACCTTCGGGTAAACGGGGGTCTGTACGAAATAAAATAAAACAGGCGAAGTAAAAAGAAATCTGGGATTAAGGAGTTGACAAAATAAACAATAGAAGATCACTTAAACTAGGATCTTCGACGAATTTAAGGAAACCTCTTTTTTGACACTTTACTTTTATTTACTTACGTGTTTAATTAATTATCATTTAGACTTTTGTAAAAGATATTCATCTAATAGAGTAAGATATCAATTTTAGTGACTTTATGTCCCCTCTTGAGTAGATAAAGTACTTAAGATGAAGGAACTCGAAGGTTAAAAGGGGTCCTCTATGAAATTCGAAAATTTTTCCAGGGTCCTGTACTTTATCAGTATACGTTTATTGGTCACTTATTGGTAACATCGACGATTAAAGTTATACAGTTTTATAATCTAAATGTAGAGAGATACCTATAGTCGTAAAATTTTTCTCCTTACTGTAGGGACTAAAGTAAGATAGTTCCGTAAATTTCATTCGTCAGGGTGTGACGAGAGATTAGTGAACCGTTTCTTCTCCCAAATCAATACGTCAGTGTCCGACTTTAGGGAACAAAGAGAGTTACTTACTTACCTTGACGTTTCTCTTTACGACCCGTCCGGTTCCTAACCGTTGGTAACGTTTAGAGAAACTTTCTGAACGATAAAGAAGTACTTTACTTCCCTTGACACGTAACTTGAGGTACAGACACCACCAAAATGGATCGATTTTGTGAATGAACGGAATTTAGAAAGACAACGTATGACAAACGTGAACGATAAGTAAGGAGGACACAGAACCGACTAACCTTATCGTTTTAGGAGACAGAACAAATTTTCTTCATTCAGTAGAGGTATAACAATAGGGTCAGTGACGGAGCATCTTTCTGAAGACTTTGTCCGGGTACCTTGTGTTGTGTTATTTCCTATGTAGGTGACCTAACAATTACCCACGTTTCCTTTCTTGTAGACCCGGGGTCGATCAAGATGAAGACCGAAATTGACCAGTACTGGAAATTCCGATAACAAACCGAAGAGATTCAGAGTTAAAGGAATGGACATTTCATTTTCTTCAATCAGACACCATGTACAGTTTTTTCCTGTTTCAGTCTTTTGAAATTACACACAATTAAGAGGATCACTAGAATAATTTTACGTCAAGGACTAAGTTAACTAGACTCTACCTCAGGTTCCAAGACTTAAAGATCGTTAGACCCCACTACGATTAAAACAACTTGATCCTTGATGTAAACTTCTCAATCTTTCTCTTAGTGTTTTTAAGAAACTGAAGTAATCTCGTGGATTAACTTTTCATTGTATATTTATTTACTTTTGAAGAAAGTTGTAAATATAACTTTAACAAAAAATAAATGACACAAAAATCCACTATGAATTAACTCGAATCAACTTTCGATTAGGAAAAAGAGAGGAATTATCAGGAAACGGGAGTCTTTTCTTATTTTTATAACATATAACTTATCGTACACGGTACACAACTGAGGATGATACAGGACACTTGTTAATTTGACTATCTCATTAGTGTATTTTTTTGAACTCAGTTTGGGTAGAACGTTGTCACTATAAAAAATCCTGGAGACTGTTTTTGTTACTTGATCCCTTGAGGTTGTTTCGACGAAAGTAACTTTGAGGTCAACATAGTAACGATACGAGACTTTTTGATCTGATTGGTAGAATAAATCTTTGTTTCCCAAATTTTTGTATAGATTTTCTTTTGAATCCCTTTGACTTTACGAGATCATCCGATATGTGTAAATCCTGAATCTTTACGGGAAAGGTCCTGATTACCACCACTAATTTGTCAGTCCGGATAGGTCCCTTGGAGGACTCCGTCCTCCTGGAGGGGATGGACGGTTCCGTTTCGTTAACCTCTAAGTAAGGGATACCTGACTTTGAGGTTCTACTCTAATCATCCTGTTAGTTCCGTCCTCAGACCTGGGACCGGTCCGGTGTAAGGAGAGTAAGGATTTCAGTTCTCTGGAGGGACTGTTGTGTACTTGTATTTTCCGAGAAACCTCCGGTCTCCCCTTAATACAGTTCCCTACAAGGGATGGGTATACGGAAAAACCATTATAGGTGAAACCAATTGTTACGTACGTATGTGTACCCTTTCAAGACTCTATATAGTTTATACCTGACACTTGCTTCGTTTAGTTTCACTAACCGGTTTCCTTTGGGTCTTCTTTACGGGACAGTTTCACTAAGTTTGACGGTACTCCCGCACTGGACCGTGAGAGGAAGACTCAGACGGGAACATACATAGGTGTGCATGATATGAGAAAAAGGAGTATTATTTATGAACTGAACAAAGTCATGAAAGGTAGAAACACCCTTAAGTAAAGACGTTTCGGTTTCCCGGTTCCGGGAACAGTAACTGACGAGCAGATCACGGATCCTAGACTACGAAAGTGACGGTGATGTGTTGAAGTTAGAGGTCGACCTTTGGGTTCGGGACGAGGTTCGGAAACGTCCGGTACCGACGAGTTCTAGTGAGGGTCAGAGGAAACGCATCATCTAAAAGTAAGATCTTCGTCTAAGTTCCGGTTGAAAGGTAACGTGAACGTACAAATCGAGGCTGGGTAAAATTTACTGGTGTGTTGGTGAAAAAGACACACAGTAGTTTTTGAATAAAGGTTTTCATAATAAACCCTTTTTTTATATCTTGAGAAATAAGTATGAAGTGAATCATTTAATTGTCCGAGTTTAATTTTCAGATATATACATATTACTAAGGATTCAAGGAAAATCGTTTTTTTTCATTCCATGTTGATATTTCCTTACATTACCTAATAAATATTTTAAGACAAAGTCATCATTTTGACGGTAGGATACACAATGAGGTCTTGATAGGAACATGATAAGTATCTCATTAAGGATGAATGAGAAAGTAAAGATCGTGTTCGACCTTAGTTCTAACGACCCTCTTGATGGTTATTGGGGTCTACACGTTTACTGTGGTGAGAATACCGTCTTTCGTTTCTTCTTGATTTCTCAGAGAACTATTTTCACTTTCTCCTCTCACTTTTCCGACCGAATATTGAGTTGTAAGTCTTTTGATTCTAGTACCGTAGACCGGGGTAGTGAAGTACCCTTTATCTACCCCTTTGTCATTCTCTGAAATAGAAAACTCCGAGGTTTTAGTGACGTCTACCACTGATGTCGGTACATTTATTTTCTGTGAACGAGGAACCTTCTTTTCAATACTGGTTGGACCTGCCGTATAATTTTTCGTCTCTGTAATGAAACGGTTGTTTCCAGGCAGATCAGTTTCGATACCAAAAAGGTCATCAGTACATACCTACACTCTGAACCTGGTATTTCTTTCGACTCGTGGTTTTTTCAATCTCTTTTGAGAACTCTCAGGGAACCTGACGTTCCTCTACGTTCGTCAGGTAGGATTTCCTTTAGTCAGGACTTATAAGTAACCTTCCTGACTACGACTTAGACTTTGAGGTTATGAAACCGGTGGACTACGTTTCTCGATTAAGAAACCTTTTCTGGGACTACTACCCTTTCTAACTTCCACCCTCTTCTTCCCCAGTTGTCTCCTATTCTACCAACCTACCATAGTGAATTACCTGTACTCAAACTCATTTGAGGTCCTCAACCACTACCTGTCCCTCCGGACACCACGACGGTAGGTACCCCAACTTTTCTCAGTCTGTGTTGACTCACTGACGTGACTTGACTTGACTGAAAAGTAAAGAATAAGACAAACCCTTTACACGTTAAAGGAGCCAAGACAGAACGGTGTCGTTTTTAAACTTCGCTGACTGCCTGGGTCACAATGTCGAGCCAAAATAACCGTTCGTTTCCTTTTATATAGGAGCTCCACACTCCCATCCGTTAGGTTTTCTGTTCTTCTCTTATCTTTGGGGGTCGAGTTAAAACCGAGGAGAAAAATACAAAAAAAGAGGGACGAGACTCGGACGGGATACATTTAACCCGATCGGTCCTCTCGACAAAGAAAATGGACTCCGGGAGTGAGGAACCAGGATTCTGGAAGGAAACTAGATAAAAGTATCCCAAAAGGGAAGAAACAGAAAATCGGTGGCGGTAAAACCTGAGGAAGAAGGATAAGATTGATTTATTTTTAAGGTAGGGATAATACTAGTCTAAATGAGGAATTTGACTATAGAGTGTTTGGAAGGCTCCAGTGTCTTTAGACCCACATAAATACATTTCGTGTTCTACTCCTTTAAGAATAAAGATGGAAAGGTAAATAAGTAAGTAAATAGTTTATATATTTTTGGGATTAAAATGTAGTCCGCTACATTATCCACGATCTTTTTTCAAATACAGAACTAAAAGAAAAAAGTGGTTCAAGAACGGTACTTAGAGTAAATTAGAGTCTACGGGAGTACCTTACATACTATTATTGGACTAAACCGTCTACTCCATGTCCAAAGAGGTCCTTTCACTGAAAAAAGTATCGGCTTCTTACACTTGAGAATGGATATAGAATATTTCGTCTTGAAACAAGAATTTGGAGTCTAAGAAAGATGAAGTGTGTGATTCAAAGAATTGAATCTTAATGTCGTGAGCACAGTTGAAAACGTTTTTGTAAAAAAAATGACATTGTAGATCGTCATGTGTTCTTTCACAGACTCTTCGGGTTCCTCGTACACAATGATCGTCAGATTTCGTCGGGTAAAAAGAACCCCGACACATCGTTTTCAGGTATCGTGTCCCTCGAGTCGACTCACGAGACACTACTGGATCTACCCACCCTTCTCCACTCCACCCCCCTCCAAGTTCTCCCTTCCCTATATACAAATGTACCTCGACTAAGTGAAACAACATGTCGTTTTACATTATACTTTAACATTTCGTTAATATGATGTTATTTTTAATATACATCTTAGGTTTTTCTTTACTATCTTTATTCGAATGAACGTTTTATCTTTCTCTGATTGTTTGAGTCTTTTGCTTGAATCCCACCGACTCCCCTTCTCTATCAATCCCTGAAACTCTTCCAGTACATTTGTAAGTTTCCAAGTCAGTTAAGTCAACGAGTCAACACAAGTTGAGAAACGTTGAGGTAGTTAACGTCGTGTGATCCGAAGGGACAGGTAGTGGTTGAGGACCTGGAAAGAGTTTGAGTACAGGTAAGTAAGTCACTACGGTAGGTTGGTAGAGTAGGAGACAGTAGGAAGAGAGAAGGACGGAAGGTAGAAAAGGTCGTAGTCACAGAAAAGATTACTCAGTCAAGAAGTGTAGTCCACCGGTTTTATAACCTCAAAGTCGAAGTCGTAGTCAGGAAGGTTACTTATAAGTCCTCATTAAAGGAAATTCTAACTGACCAAACTAGAGGAACGTCAGGTTCCCTGAGAGTTCTCAGAAGAGGTTGTGGTGTCAAGTTTTCGTAGTCAAAAAGTCACAAGTCGAAAGAAATACCAGGTTCAGAGTGTAGGTATGTACTGATGACCTTTTTGGTATCGAAACTGATCTGTCTGGAAACAACCGTTTCATTACAGAGACGAAAAATTATACGGTAGATCAAACCAGTATTGAAAAGAAACTTCCTCGTTCACAGAAAATTAAAGTACCGACGTCATTGGTAGACGTCACTAAAACCTCGGGTTCATTTATTTCAGACAGTGACAAAGGTGACTAAGGGGTATATAAACGGTACTTGACTACCCTGACCTACGGTACTAGAAGTAAAAACTTACGACTCAAAATTCGGTCGAAAAAGTGAGAGGAGAAAATGAAAGTTCTCCGAGAAATCAAGGAGAACGAAAGACGGTATTACCACTACAGTAGACGTATAGACTCCAATAACTATAAAGAGGACTGTTAGAACTAAGGTCGAACACGAAGTAGGTCGGACCGTAAAGCGTACTACGAGAGACATACATTCAATTTATTCGTCCCACTGGTATATATCGAAACTCAAAGAGGAAAGGGTTGAACCTTGGTCAGGTAACAAGAAAGAGACCAAGATTTACAACGATATAAATTTTAATTATTAGTTGTGACGATATAAACTTTACTTATTATTTATTCCTGGATGACGTGTCGTGTACCTTGAGACGAATTACAAAACACGGTCAGAGCTACCCTCTCCCCAAACCCCCTCTTACCTGTGTGCACATGTATACTGACTCAAGGAATCGACAAGTGGACTTTGATGGTGTTGTAACAATTACACGATATGAGGTTATGTTTTATTTTTCAAATTTCAAACCTTGTTGTTGTTTTTCTTGTTACTTTTATTCTTTTTTCTTGATTCCCTTACAATTTTTTTTTCTCTCTCTCTCTACAAAAGAGAGGTAAGATATACTTTGTATATCCTTATGAAAAGTGTATTTGTCGTAGATGAGAAACCTCATCTAGTTGTAAAAAAGATCACTTAGAACGAGTTCGGACACTGAGAGAGGTCAGGGGGAACTCACAATACATAATTTGTTACGTCTCATCTCTTTTGGTTATGTTCAACGGATCGGATAAAACTTTTATGAAAATTTTATACTACATTAAAAACCTCCCTAGTAAACATATGGAAATTTTTTATACTATGATCGAAATAAGTAGTACAATAGAAGGAAAACGGAGGTGTCTTTTCGACTCGTGTCTTTCTGGATAAATGTGGGTTTGGGTCTCTACGACACACGTAATAGAACCGAGTCAGTCGACATGTTCCTCCCTTTACATGAAAGAGGTTGATTTCTACTGGAAGGGGTCCCCCTTCTCCTGAGTTACCTACACTCAGACTCACTTGAGGCCCTCTACCACTACCTGTCCCTCCGGATCGCACGACACTAAGTACCCCAGCGTTTCTCAGACTGTGCTGACTCGCTGACTTGACTTGACTTGAGGGGTCCCCCACATTTAGTGGTGAATATACCTATTATAGTACCACACGTTTGTGTCAGTTAGAAATTGATTTAAACGAATGAGAAATTCTTTAATGGATACGTATTATGGACAAGAGAGTCATTAAGATTTGTTATTTATAAATCCGAAGGAAACACCGAGTCTACCATTTCTCAGACGGACGTTTCGTTCTCTGTCCCCAAGTTAGGGAACTAGTCCTTCTAACGGACTCCTCCCACACCATTAGGTGAGGACATGAGAACGGATCTCTTAGGGTACCTGTTTCTTCAGACCACCCGATGTCAGGTACCCCAGTGTATCTCAGTCTGTGTTGACTCGTTGATTGTTTGTTGAGGGCCATTAATATTTGAGGTTATTTATAAATAACTAACGGATGACACATACGTCTTTAGACGATCTGAGTTATTGTTTCCTCCGTTATTTTGGTACTCTTCTGTGTCTTTACTAATTTACTCTCATTATTTTTACGAAAATTTTTTTTTTAGAAACATTTACTCTTTCCAGATCTTTGAATTAAAACACTTTCAAAATAAAAGAATTCGGACTTTCCTTTCTATTAAATTTGGTATAATTATATATGGAACAAGTTCCTTTTTTCAAAGTTCAGAACTTAGTTTCTGTACAAATAATGTGAACGTTTGATGGACCATAGACATAACAAAGTTAATGACGGAACTTCTTTTTGAGTAGACCAAATACGATGTTATAAAATATCTTAGATTAGAGAACGGATGTCTCTCTTTATCAGAAATTTATGTTTTTCCATCAGAAGTCTTCGTAAGTTATTCTGTTTCGTTTACGTTTGAACCAGATTATCGATTTCTGAAAAACTGAAAAATTCTACAAGTTAACTTGTAAATTTTCCAAATCAGAGTATAGTCAAGATCTTTCGGGGGGTCCCCGTCCGAATTCATTGATACGGTAATCCGTGAGTCGACGTTTAACGGATAATTCAGACTGACTTTGACATTTTAACGAAAAGTGTTACGTTTAATTACATTTATTCTTGTTAACCAATGTGTATAGTGTCCGATAGTTTAACAGCTGTCTACTACGTATGAAGGGAGGGGGTGAGTCTTTATCGTTATGAAATGTCAATGTAAATCATCCAAAATTGTCCGAACCCAAAGGATACTATTTAAGGTGTTTAAATAACATTCGTCATGTACACAAGATATATACAATAGATAATAAACTTTAAATTTGGACAAAAATAGAGAAAGACTCCCATAAACAACCTCTTCCTTTACCGTTGGGTGAGGTCATAAGAACGGACCTTTTAGAGTACCTATCTCGGACCATCCGATCTCAGGTACCCCAACGTTTCTTAGTCTGCGCTGACTCACTGAAGTGAAATATAAGTCTAAGTCACCTATATGATGTTGTATTTGGTAAATCGGAGACGAGAAGTCAATGTCATCGTAGTAAGTCAATGAATTGTAATAATTTTTGTAAATGGATAAAAAATTGTTCACATAACATTCTTTCTTTTTTCATGTTCTAATATTCTTACCGTAATTCAGAGACTTATCATTGTATATCTCTTTGGAATAAAGATAATATAAATATTAATAACAAAATCTTTACATGTTCAATAAATTGGAAAATTTGCGAAGCAAAGGTATAGACAGTTTACTTTCATTATGATACGTTGATTGTCTTTTGTCTAAAGTATGACATTAGACATTAATGTTCCACCTTACTCACTCTGAACATTTTACAGTTTTCTTTTTCGTATAAGAATTGGGGTGAAGGTAAGTTCATGTTGGACACCGTAGAAGCCTTAAAACCGGTAGAGGATTACGTTTAGACTTTTTTTATCGGAACGTGGAGTTACATTTTTATGAACGGTGATAACAGAACAGGAATTTTAAAATTCCAGAGTCTGTTTTCTATTTTATTTTTATTAAAATTAAAATTATAGGATAAAATAGGATAATATTATAGATACTTGAATAGTTAATTAGTTGTCGGTCAAATTCTAAGAGGATAGTAATAGTGACATGATTCTATTTATACTCTGGTCGGAGTTGAAGTAAAACTTTTCTCTTTCGTATTTTTGTTAATTGTGTCTTCACATACTGAAGTTAGATATTACTCATTATAAAGAGGTTAAAATCATTTCTTACATTATGAAGAGATGGTCTCTCATATTTATAGGTACACTTTTATTAGATAATTTGGAATAAAGATTCTGAAGTAATATGATGATATAACATCTTTACTAGTTCTAGGATAAAAATCTTTTTTCTAGTATTTCTCTTAATTTTCGAATATATTAAGATTCTGTTTACATATTAAGTCCACTCTTTTTCCAATGTATGAACGACAAAATAAAAGTAATTAAATAACAGTAGGTTCGAGTTCACCGTTGGAAAGTGGACTATATTAGTGTATTTTACCATTTCAGTAATCGTTTTTCTACAGTATGAAGTAAAGTTTCTTATAGTGTATCCGTGAAAAGAAATTAAAGATATGTAAACATTTATTGACATGTACTTCGTGTCAAATATAAAATTATAAATAGAAAATCCATAGAAAACCATAATTAGAAATTCTCATTATGGTTGACCATTCATTAAATAAAACCTCACTTTTATTAGTGGGTTCGGGTTCATTATTACGTCTGAAGTTAAGGTACCTCCGTTATAAGTTGTCTGATCTTCTCACTATAAGTATGTAATTTTTTATTTCATTTGTCTTACACCCTTTGCTAGGACCCAGAGAATGTAACGTTCGTCTAAGAAATGGTAGACTCGGTTGTTCCTTTTAGGAGGTTATTTAAACAAGGACGTAGATTTAAGTTGAATGAAAAATTTTGGTAGTCATTATCATTTACGACCCCGAAGGGTCAACCGAGTAACCATTTCTTACACGGACGGTTATGTCCTTTTCAGTCTCTATACCCAAACTAAGGACCCACCCCTTCTAGTGGAACTCATCCTTTACCTTTGGCCGAAGTCATAAGAACGGACCTTTTAAGGTACCTGTCTCCTTGGACCTCCCGATGTCAGGTACTCCGACGTCTCAGTCTGTGTCGACTCGTTGATTCGTCGTCTCTCAGTCTGTGTTGACTCACTGATTCGTGCACACACGTGTGTGTGTGTGTTTTCATTTACGATACCTATGTGTAGTCATCATGGATAATTGGACGATGAGATTGGGTAATTCTACCGTCCGACCTTCAAGTTCAGGGATCCTCGTTCTCATCCCGTTACTTTATACTCATAGGTGAGGAGATGGGTGACTTACACTGTAATGACTTCTCATCAGATACAACAGATGGTCTTAAGAGGTCGTCTTAACTCGTCTAAAACAGGTGTCATAACTGGATGAACTATTGTGTTACTTTAAAGAAGGGAAAAGTTAGAATCAAGGTATTGGGGGATGACCATAAAGGACCTACTGAAGTGTCTATTTTATGTATATGAGTTTAGAAAATTCTTGGGTATAAAACTATCGTGGTAATATAAAACGTATGAAAATGAATACGATGGTCATTTCATCTCGTGTTAATTTACAAGTGTTAAATAAAAGAAGAAATTAAGTGGTAATATGTAGTCAAACATATTCTATATTCGAGAGTAGTACTTATACTCTCACTATACAAACAGTGACCTCCTTCAGGTCTTTCATAAGAACAAAAAAGTTGACTTCAAAAGTTTCTGTGGTGTAAAAGATATCATTTTCTCTTATTTTTACCTATCTACATATGGATATATTATAGACAGGAATGTAGATAAAAAGTCTACTAAGACCATTTAACTTAAAGTGACTTTTCTTTTTGTGTTTATTTTAAACCCCAACTACAAGAGATGATTGGACTTCTTTTCTGTACTCTCGTACTCTTATTCGACTTCCATTTTTACTTAGATGACAGTCTTATCTCCTTTTTGACATAAATCAATTCGTAGTAAGATAGAAGGGTGACAACAAACCACTTCTACCAAAAGAAACTCCTGATCTCTAGTCTCTAGGAACAATTTTTAGATATCATCCCGGTCGGGAATTATTGTAGAACTTTGGCTTTAGAAATTGAAAAAAAGGAAAATAATTGACACTAGGAAGATCAGTTCTTAGGTAAATATAATGAATCTCCTCTTAATCGTAACAATATCTTCTTTACGTTTTTTTTTCTTTTTCTTTTTGTCCAGTTACTCAGTTGTAAGAAAAAAAATTCGAAGGTTTACTCCGATTGTCCTTAGTTTTCTGTCTTTGATCACTCGTCATTTCTTACCTAAGAAACCAGTATCATTTTGTTATCTAATCTAAGTCTTAGTTGGATTTAAAAGGTGAGTTTAAAAGGTTTAAAAGTAGAAGTATGGTGATAATAACCTCTTCCTTTACCATTGGGTGAGGTCATAAGAACGGACCTCTTAAGGTACCTGTCTCCTCGGACCTTCCGATGGCAGGTACCCCAGTGTTTCTCAGTCTGTACTGATCCATTGATTGTGGTACTAATGTACATTAGTTTTAAAATAAGACGGAGAACAGATCTTCACATCGGTAGTCGTAGAAAGGCCACAACAGATACTTAGTTGGTCCTCTCCACTGTAACTGTTATAGACTCTGCGGGTTTGATTTTATAAATCGGGGTGTGTTTATGACGGATCGTGAATCACAATCAACGAGTCAGGACAGGCTGAGACGTTCGGGTACCCGACATTATGTGGTCTGAGGAGACAAGTACCTTAAGAGGTCCGTTCTTATAACCTCACCTGACGGACTGGGTCCCAACTTGGACCCAGAAGACGTAACGTCCGTCTAAGAAATGGTTGACTCGGTGACCCCTTCGTTTTATAGGGATTCATAGAGTTTTACCTCCCACCTTTTTTACCCTTGACTGTTCTTCTCTGTCTTTTTCGGTGACTCTAGAACATGGGGTGATGTCATGATGAACGGTGGTAAGAATGGGGAGTTTGATATAGGGACAAATGTTATCACTAAAAGTTCTCTAGTTTTATAAGGTACGTAACTTAATCTAAATGGAAAATCTGGGGTAAGATCTCTATCTCGACATAAAACTTAGAAGTGAGTTTTTGTAAAGGGTTACTGTTTATTGGGTAGACTTATATAAAAGGAAAAAATGCGACTTACAAAACACAGTACACAGTATGACCGTCACGAAAATTTACAAAACTACCAAAAATTCCATTAAGAGTAATGTGTGTTAGATTAAAAAGTAGGACTGTAAAGTTATAATTTCTATGTCAGATGTTCAATGTCACAACAAAAGACCTTGTCAAATAAGGTTAAGATGTCTTAAAGATGATCAGAGGAAAATAATTTTCTCCGAAATAAGAGGGGATTATTTAAACTGAAATATTCTTGTTCTTCAAATGATTATTTTATTTTCTTTAAATTTTATTACAGAAAGTGTACATTAGAAATTTTGTTATGTCTCTGGTCTTAAATTAGGTTTCTCGTTTTTGAATAGTAACTAAAGTCGTTTAGTCTTCAGTCATAGATTTAGACACAATTAAACGGTAATCTAATCGTATTCCTAATAAAATTTTGATCATTCATTTAAGATATTTAATAAACATAGGTAAAAATTACATTCTTAAAATTTACTAGGATATATAAATTTATAGAGAAAAATTCCTTCAAACGGTGTCGAAAAAGACCTTTAATTGATTTACGGTAAGAATGGGTAATAATTGATTTACAGTCAGGTTTCCTGAATTGTACGTCACCATAGAATAAAAAATTCTAAACTAGATAAAGAGAAACAGTGACCTTAGTAGTACACTGAGGAACCCAAATCTATTAACGATAATGAACACCTGTATAAGACTAGATACATACAATAACAACAAGTCAGTGTTTCAGCACCAGTTGAGAAACGTTGTGGTACCTGACGACGTGTGGTACGGAGGGACAGGGAGTGATAGAGGGTCTCAAACGGGTTCAAGTACAGGTGACTCAGTTACTATAATAAGTGGATAGAATAGGAGACGACGGGATACATAAGTTTATAAGGAATTTAAGAAAAGAATGTATTAAGAATACATCAAAAAGTATCTTTTATACTATCATGTTTCTATATTTTCTATATTTAGTAACTATTATGATTGTAGGTCGTTTTCGGGTAACAGTTATGGTATATTTACATAAGGTATATACCACACACATATTTACACATTAAACATATATACATACATCTATATAAAATTATTTATATGTAATTGTGTATATATACACATGTACCGTTTCACTCTAATTTGAGATGTACGAGAATAAAAAAACGGAGAATTTTTATAGTAAAGATGTTTGAAGTCACACTTTTAATCAGTATGTAACTACGAAGATATTATTATAAACCGTGAATACTACTTTAGGAATTTTATAAAGGTTTTTATGTTTCTATAATCTACAAAAGTCTATAAATGGAAATAAAAGTTCCTTTCCAATAACTCTTTCAGACATAAAGTTACGTGACCGAACAGAATAAACTATCTCTAAAATAATTGAAAGAGTAAAGGAGAGGAAGGGAACAGAAACCTTTTTGTAGAGGTCCTTTTTTGGAGATTTAATAATTAGAAATAGTTTAAAAGTAAAAAAAAACAAAAGAAGTTATAGATTACGTATGGTGAGTTGGATCGAAAAGACAAAAAAGAGGAAGGGTGGAATAAGTAACAGTGATTCTAGATTTAGGTTAGATGTATTTAGGGTAACCCTGAGATATATCGGAAGACCGACCGGTAAAAGAGTCCTAAAACTCCTCGGAACACTCGACTTCGAACTACTAAAACTTCTGGAATGGTATCATCGTCTGGAATATACCTGACCTCAAGACAGACCTGATCAACGATAGATTCTGTGTATATAAACGACGGACGTTCTCTAAGATACATAGATCTTTGTATGTCTGATTTTCTCCTCACCTTTTTCTACTTGTTTTCACTATTTGGAAATTATTTCGAATAATACTTTTTTCCCTATCCCGGGTTTAGTTATTTTAGTCTTTACTTTTTCTTCAATGTTACCTGTAGTGTCTTTATGTTTGTAAGTATTCTCTGACGATATTCATTGGTTCACGATAATTTTACCTGTTGGATCTTCTTTACCTTTTTAAGAATTTTTCCATTTTAGACGGCTCTGACTTGGTTCTTCTTTATCTTTTATACTTGTCTAGTTAATGAACTTGATTTTAACTTAGACATCAATTTTTGATTGTTATTCGTTTACAGATCCTGATCTACCGAAGTGTTTAAGATGGTATGTAAATCTCCTCTCAATTATGAATAGGAAGACTTTGACAAGGTTTTGTAACGTCTCCTTCGTTATGAAGACTTGAGTAAAATACTCCGGTGGTAGTGTGACTATGGTTTTCTTCTATTTCTATAATGTTTTCTCTTTTAACGTCCGTTCATAGTGACTACTTGTATCTAAGTTTTTAGGGGTTGTTTTATAATCGTTTGAATTAGGTTGTTATATAATTACTAGTATGTGGTACTAGTTCACCCTAAATAGAATCCCTACGCCCTAAAAAGTTATAGTCGTTTAGTTAGACTTCTTTCACTGTAATTGTTGAACTTCTTATTTTTCGTATACTAGTATAGTTATCTACGTCTTTTTAGAAGACTATTTTAACTTGTTAGAACTCTTTCTTCTTGTCTCGACCTTCTCACTCTGAGGGACTAAAGTTTGATATGATGTCTCGATATGATTAGTTCTATCGTACTAAGACTGTGTTTTTATCTTTCTGTCTAGTTACCTTGTCCCATCTTTCGAGTCTTTATTTGGGCGTGTTAATACCGGTTAATTAGACACTGTTTCCTCTGTTCTTATATGATTATGTTACCTCATTTTCTATCAGAGAAGTTGCTCGTCACGACCCCTTCGACCTGTCGATGTACATTTTCTTACTTTAATCTTGTAAGAAACTGTAGTATATATTTTTATTTGAGTTTTATCTATTTTCTTGATTTACATTCTTGACTGTAAAATTTTGAAGATCTTCTTTTGTGTCCGTCTTGTAGGAAACTGTATTTAGTCTTTTTATATAAAAACGTGGGTAGAGGATCTTATTACCTTTAGTTTTGTTTTTATTGTTCACCCTAGATTAATTTAAATTTTCGAAAGTGTGTTGTTTCTTTTAGTATTCGTTTTGTTTTTCTGTTGGATACTTGACTCTCTTTTATAAACGTTTACTACGGTGGTTGTTCCCTAATTAAAGGTTTACTATGTTTGTGGTATATCTCGAATTATTGTTCTTTTGTTTGTTGGGTTAGTTTGTTACCCGTCTTCTGGGTTCGTCTGTAAAGAAGTTTCTTCTATATATCTAGCGGTCGTCCGTGTTCTTTTATACGAGTTAATAGTCTCTCTACACTTAGTTTTGATGTTACTCCATGGTGTAGTGTGGACAGTCTTACCGGTAGTAATTTTCAGAACAATACCACGTCAGTGAGTCAGTATAGGTTGAGAAACACTGGGGTACCTGACGTCGTGGAGTCCAAAGGGACAGGAACTAATAAAGGTCCTCATACGAGTTTGAGTACAGGTAACTCAACCACTACGGTAGGTTGGTAGAGTAGAAGACAGTAGAGGAGAAGGACGGAAGTCAGTAAGGGTCGTAGTCCCAGAAAAGGTTAGTCACTCCAGAAACGTAGTTCACCGGTTTCATAACCTCGAAATCAAAGTCAGGAAGGTTACTCATAAGTCACAACTAACGGAAATTTTGACTGACTGAACTAGAGGAACGTCAGGTTCTCTGAGAGCTCTCAAAAGGGTCGTGGTGTCAAGTTTCCGCAGTCAAAAAGATACAAGGCGCAAAAAATAACAAGGAGAGAGTGTAGAGTATAGACCCGAAGGAAACACCGAGTCGACCATCTCATAGGTGGACGTTACGTCCTTGGACCCAAGTTAGGAACCCAACCCTTATAGGGGACATCTTCCCTTACCGATGGGTGAGGTCATAAGATCAGGTACCCCAGCGTTTCTCAGTCCGTGTTGACTTACTGAAAGTGAGTGTTGACATGTACTGATGACCTTTTTTGTACTGAAGCTGATATACCTGAAACAGTCGTTTCAATACAGACGAAAAATTGTATGACAGATCCAAACAGTATCGAAAAGAAGGTTCCTCATTCGTAGAAAATTAAAGTACCAACGTTAGTGGTAGGTGTCACTAAAACCTCAGGTTCTTTTATTTAAGACAGTGACAAAGGTAACAAAGGTGTAGATAAACGGTACTTGACTACCTTGACCTACGGTCCTAGAATCAAAAAACTTACAACTCAAAATTCACTCAAAAAAGTGAGAGGAGAAAGTGAAAGTAGTTCTCTGAGAAATCAAGGAGAGGCAAAAGACGGTATTCCAACCACAGTAGACGTATAGACTCCAATAACTATAAAAAAGGACCGTTAGGACTAAGGTCGAACACGAAGTAGGTCGGGTCGTAAAGTGTACTACATGAGACGTATATTCAATTTAGCGTCCCACTGTTATGTGTCGGAACTACATGAGGAAAGAGTTAAACCTTGGGTAGGTAACAAGGTACAGACCTAGATTGACAACGAAGAACTGAACATATGTCTAATGAGTTCCCTGTCCATTCCACCAGTCCATAAGGGTAGAGAAATTCATAAAAGGTGTCAAACAAAACTAGACGTGTCAGTTTCTGAAATCGTATCAGTTACTTATTTTTTATCTAGAAAATAACCTTAAGAGAACGAAAAAGATACTAGGTTGTCTACAATCGTTAAACTAGAGATCAAGGAGACGGAAAAGATTTTCCAGATGTTTATTATTGGCGACTCTTCCACATTTCTTTTTCCTTACAATGACACGCCAACCACCGTTATATTTAACTACACTGGTGGTACCTCATATCATGCCTCCAGGGAAATTTTTGATTTTTATTACGAAGGGATACTAGAAGGTTAGATTTAGGACCCGTGTAAAGACCTTTTTTGAGATTAAAATATAATACGTATGTGGGGTTATAAGTATCATCGTGATAAATGTTTTGGGTTCTGTACCTTCGTCAGATATACAGGTTACTGTCTACTTACCTATTTCTTATACACCATATACGTGTGTCACCTCATAATGAGTCAATCTTTTTATTACTTTATTACGGTAAACGTCGTTGTACCTACCTGGATCTGTATTAGTATCATTCACTTCAGTCCGTTTCTGTTTATAGTATACTATAGTGAAAGTACCCCTTAGAATTTTTTTTTACGTTGTTCAATTGAATAAATGTTTTGTCTTTATCTGAATGTCTGTACCTTTTGTTTGTACAAATGGTTACCTCTATCACCGTCCCTACCCCCGTCCCTCTATTTAATCCTCAAACACTAATTGTAGATCTGGGACCATATATATTTTGTCCTTTTGTTCCTGGATGACGTATCGTGTTCCTTACTATGGGTTATTGAATATTATTGGATATTACTTTTTTAAAAACTTTTAAAATATAGATATATTTATATACCTATTGACTTAGTGAAACGACATGTATACTTTGATTGTGTTACAATATTTAATAGATATGAAGTTAGTCTTTTACTTTTTCAAACTACTTTATGAGTCTAGTACCTACAGGAATATAATTTTTTATCGTTTCCGACATCTGTCCGAGTTGTTTTCGTAACTGTAAGATCGATCTCTTAAACTTCTTTGAGTTATTGGGTGCGACGTGTTGGTTTTCTAAAAGGAGGTGGTACTAGAACCTTAAGTGACCTGATTATTAGAGGTATTAAGTTAAAGACTGAGAAATAAAATTAGACCATAAATTAAAAATAGAATCATATCGACTAGAAACGATGGTCGAGATTGTTTACTAAGTTGACCAAAATATTCTTGTTCTTAGAAGGTCTGTGAATAAGAGTGGTACAAAACCGGATAAGTTCTCCAAAGACTAGTAGAGATTTAACTAGTTATTGTACTATAAACGAAACTCACCTTCTCCTCTGACTGTGAACTTGAAATGCCCCCGAGCCCTGAGATTCTTTGATCCTGATGACTCTTATGAGGGTGGGAAGGGGTCCGTATAAAAACACAAGACCTGTAATTATCCGAGTAGTCGATCGGTCAATAGAAGTTCTTAATGGGGAGAGACTTGATAAAGGTTTGTTCTAGGTGGACGTAAGAAGGAGTAATTGACTCCATTCTGGACAGAGGAGGAAAGAAGTTTTAAGGAAACTTCTGTGTTTTAAAGAGTCAAGGGTTGGGAAAAAAGACTCTACAAGGAATAATCTCTTGTGACACGGATAAAACCGTCACTTATTTTGGTAGAGGAATTAAGAAATCAAGTAACAAATACTAAGACCCAGTCCTCCTGTTTCAGATATAGAGTAGGACACACGATAATTGTACTGGGACTCCAAGGTATTTCATGGTCTTTATTTTTACAGTGGAGTTTACTCAACAAAAGAAGATCTTGAGTGAACAGTATATTAGGATGACATTGTACAAAATAAGTTCATATTTTAAACTATCTGTTTCCTCACAGGTAAACAGGTTATGTTGTCTGATTAATGGTCTAGGAGAAGTCGTTACCTCAGGTATTATGTTCGTCGATGGTAAATAATTTACACGTGATTTAAGGTTTGTAGAAATCTCATAAAAGATGAAATCGAAGAAAATTTTTTGTTCGTACTTATATATGAAAATATTTTGACTTTCTCGGTTCCAAGAAAGGACAAGGGTGGGAAAAGTTTTGGGAGAATGATTCAAGAACAAATATTGTTTCGGAGGAGTTATTCCTCCGTCCACCGTGATTCTAAGTTCCATCCTCTTCTCTGGTTCAGTGAAAGATATATTATTGGTTTCTGAAGAATCGTATTACCACGTGTCTGTTGTCCGATTTTCTCCTACACAGAACCGTCCTAATTTTCAGTTTAATAGGATGTTTACTTCATAGGTGTTTTTTATTTTCTTTTTTTTTACAAGATTTATCAGAGTAGACATAGGAGTTGAATCCCGGGTTTATCTGATCTTCATCGACCTTTACTTGACCTCGATCTCCAACTCCGTTTATTGTCTCCATGGGATCTTATCGACTCGTCTCCTTAATTTCCTCTTTCGTTTTCCTTCAGTTCCTGTAAATCGAAAATACCTCCATTTCCCCAATACAACTCATACCTCTGACTTCCTGAGTAATCCTTGACTCTACTTTTTAACTTATCTTTTCAGTGAATCTGCAAGGGACTCCTAAGGAATACTTATCTTTCTGTGTAAGGGTTTGGTCTCTTTCCTAATAAGACATGTCAAAAAGACCTAACAAACGCCCATGTAATGGTCGATTGTTATATTTACAAATTATCATTTATCATATTAATGCGGGAAGGTGGTCATTCTCATAATCATCCTCTAGAAGTCGGACACGTATGGACGGAGAAAAGGTCACTCAACGGAGAAGTGAAGTCCACCGGTTTCAAAACCTCGAAGTCGTAGTCAGGAAGGTTACTTATAAGTCCCAACTAAAGAAATCCTAACTGACCAAACTAGAGGAACGTCAGGTTCCCTGAGAGTTGTTAGAAGAGGTTATGGTGTCAAACTTTCGTAGTTAATAAACTACGAGTCGTAAAAAAATAACAGGTCGAGAACGTAGGTATGTACTGATGACCTTTTTGGTATCAAAAGTGATATACCTGGAGACCGTCGTTTCACTACAGAGACAAAATTTTACGGTTGAGTAACCTTTTTCGAGACTACGACCCTTTCTATCTTCCGTCCTCTTCTTCCCCTACTGTTTTCCTGTTCTACCAGACTACCGTAGTGTCTGAGTTACCTGTACTCAAACTCGTTCGAGACACTCTACCATTTCCTGTTTCTTCGGAACTCACGACGTCAGGCACCCCAGTGTTTCAGTCTATGCTGACTCACTGACTTGTTGTTGTACGAAGGGAGATTTTATACTAAGTAAGAAAGTAAAAGAAATAAAGAAGGAAGAAAAAGAGAGAAACAGAAATGGAGAGAGAGGAGGGTGTAAGAAAGAAGGAGAAATGGATCGAATAAAGAAAGAAGGGAAAAAAAAGGACAAAAATGATTAAAAAAAAGAGAAAACGATAACCGATGAAGTAGAAAACAAAGTTCTTCAGTTCTCATTGATTTATTGGACCAAAGTCAATCCTTCTTCCCTTAAGTCATCAGTGTATTCATTTTGGTCGTCCTATTTAAGATAATCAAGAGAATACTTTTCACGGGACGTCAGGAACTTTACATGTAAAGTGTTTCATCAAAAGACGCGTTTTGAGCACTACACAGTCGTAGTCTAATAAATAAATGTTAGCATAAAGAACGATTCCACTTTCCATTTGTTCCTTACTTTCGTTAATAGTGTCAAAAAAAGGTGACCCGGACAGTTACGTCACACGGGGACACTGTGTCGGACTGTGAAAATTACTTAAGGGTCCCAATACACTGTAACGATGATTGTGGGTGTAGACAGTGAACCTCTATCCCTAAAAGGAAGACAAGAACTCGAGCCTATGATTGTAAGAAACAAGGTCAATTACTCCTAGACTGAAAAAATAAAACCTTGTCCGGTGAAATTATTACGCGGAGGTGTCTAGTGTAACTTGTTTGGGAATTTGACTAAGTCAGTCACCATTAAGGTTTATGTTACAAATTATTATGAAGTCACCTTGTACGAATCTCTGAAAAAAAACGCCTATATCGACATGTATAACTTACTCTTACGGGTATCAATTTACATGGTGAAAGAAGAAATGTTACCCGTGACGAAACGGAATTCAGGTAAAAACAAACACGTGAACGAGTGGAGAAAATGACTGTCCCTAAAGACTTTTTAATAAAGTAATTTGAGACCGTCTTTACGTACCGACGGATCGTGTTTGTCAGATACGACCCCCTCCTTTTGACAGAAGATCCTCAGTATCCAAGAACCGAAGGATGAGTTTGGACTAAAATTTCTCAGAGATGAGTTGGACAAGACAATACTCTTTGGTTTTGTGACTATTTGTCCTATATTCCATACTCGTTTGTTTTCTATTTGTCCCAAAAGACCCTCTTTTGAGTATCAGACTCGTGACCTACACCCAAGATTACTCTCAATATTATTTTGAGGTCGTAGAATCCTTCTTCCCCTTGTAAGAGTTCTTCCTTAGACGGATATTCGGGTAGAGATCTCCGATTGATCTTCGGGTTCCATGACCCATGTCAGCATTCTCTCCGACACTTACGTCAGAATCAAACGTTTGAGGTAAAGTCTTCTAAGTAACATCATCCACTCGACCCAGTCCCTTTTAGGTTCATCACTCAAAATAATTACCCATTATAATTGTGTCTACACGTAGGGGTCGGTCTAAACTTCAAGAGTCAGGTAAATCTCGTCTAGTGGTCGGTTCTCGACCTCTCTAGTGTAACCTATCCTAGGTCAGTCGTTTTCGATATCTCCTACAGGTTGGTGTCCTACACCTGTCTTCCACTTTTTCTCGCAGTCATGGTGAACTTTTGAATCTATGGTGTAAGGTCTTGGTTCAATCTAAGAACTACTACTACGAAGTTATTTCTTTTCTATGTTTGGTTCTTTCTCGTTCATTGTTGATCATTTTACTCAATTTAAAATTTAGTTAACAAGTAATTCGTTTAACTAGGTATTCTTTTGTCCATACTCCAATTTACTGAAACCGTTTCACCTGAAAAGGGTCCACATCTCTTACATTTCCCGTTCGACGTTAGACGTCTCGGGTGTCTACGGACTCTATTTTAGTCTAGTTTCTGTTAGTTCAAACAAGGTATAGGGTCTCCAACTCCACAGTTACTAGAGTTGTCCATGGAAAGGTTCTAGTTACGACCAGCCTTTGACTCACTTCGAGTTATATGTCCATCTTTCGCAGTCACCGTGGTCGTCTCTTACCGACCTTCTTCTGCCTCTGAATGAGTGTTCACTTTAGTAGAATACTCCAAGTCTTTACGGTCATTTAGTCAAGTCGACTTCTTTCTGTAACGATTCTATTTCCAGGACGACAGTGTCGAAAATAAATAAATAAAATGACAATTAAAACACTGCTATCAAATAATTACCAGTATAGACTTTTGAAATTAAAATAAAAATAAAATTTGAAAAATAAAACATAACTCCATATCGACTAATTGTTACAACACTATCAAAGTCCACTTGTCGTTTCTCTGAGTTAGTAAGCATATGTACATAAGTAAAAGGGGTTCGGGGGGAGGGTAAGTCCGACGGCGTATTGTAACTAGCCTCAAGGTACTGATATGTTATCCAGAAACAACCGATAGGTAGAATTTATATCGTCACACATGTCCTAGAAGGGTTTCAGGGATTGATAAGGGAGGGAGGTCTTTGGTAAGTCAAGTAATAGATTCAGACAATCAGAAAGACAAAACGTTCAAATAAACATAGTAAAGAAAAATCTAAGGTGTATATTTCCTACAGTATACTCTCAAGAGGAAGAGACTGAATAAAGTGAGTCATACTGTTAGAGGTCCAGGTAGGTACAACGACGTTTACCGTAATAAAGTAAGTACCTTTTATAATGAGACGACGACAAAAATCCTGTTGTTTCTATTCCTGATATTGTAAGGGACTATTTATATAAATTAGAAGGGAATGAGGACGGTACAAATAATGGAATTGAAGAATAGACTCTTTTAGGTTCTTATAGAAAGACTTATAGGGTACCGTCTTGGTACTAAATTGTAGTTCCTGTCCTTTCGGAGAGTACGACATCAAGTACCCCAGCGTTTCTCCGTCTGTACTGAATCGTTGTCTTGTTGTCTGAATTGAAGACGTTTTATCGGATGTTTGAAGAATTTGTTAGTTGTTCGTTTTACCCTTTGTATTACAATTCCGATGTACAGGTTGTAACACTTTCTTTGATGGTAAGACTAAAGATGGTGTTAAAGTCTGTTAAAGGAGTCAAGTCAAGTCAAGTCAAGTCAGTGAGTCAGCACAGGCTGAGAAACGCTGGGGTACTTAGCGTCGTGCGGTCCGGAGGGACAGGTAGTGGCAGAGGGTCTCAAGTGAGTCTGAGTACAGGTAGCTCAGGCACTACGGTAGGTCGGTAGAGTAGGACCCAGCAGGGGAAGAGGAGGACGGGGGTTAGAGAGGGTCGTAGTCTCAGAAAAGGTCACTCAGTTGAGAAGCGTACTCCACCGGTTTCATGACCTCAAAGTCGAAATCGTAGTAAGGAAGGTTTCTTGTGGGTCCCGACTAGAGGAAATCTTACCTGACCAACCTAGAGGAACGTCAGGTTCCCTGAGAGTTCTCAGAAGAGGTTGTGGGTCAAGTTTTCGTAGTTAAAAAGTCACGAGTCGGAAGAAGTGTCAGGTTGAGAGTGTAGGTATGTGCTGGTATCCTTTTTGGTATCGGAACTGATCTGTCTGGAATCAGCCGTTTCATAACAGAGACGAAAACTTATGTGATAGATCCAACCAGTATTGAAAAGAAGGTTCCTCATTCGTAGAAAATTAAAGTACCGACTGTTAAAGGATGTAGGAGGTTTAACGATCAGAGACATGTACCCTACATTGAGTAATGAAACACTTAGGAATGATTCGTATGAAAGAAGATTCTTAAGGAAGGATCACCACAACTCATTTCTGTCGTTTTATAACCGGATAATCAGTTACGTTCTAAACCCGTTGTGACTTTTCCACTATTAAAAATGAAAAAAGATCTGACACTTCGTACCCATATACTAATTATACACATCTTTATATAAATACGTATATATGTATACATATCAACATATATACCGTTTATATATATGTATATGTATATATATGTATATATATATATATATATATATATATGTGTGTGTGTGTATATCTACCTCTTCCGTTACCGTGGGGTGAGGTCATGAGAACGGACCTTTTAGGGTACCTACCTCCTCGGACCACCCGACGTCAGGTAACCCAGCGATTCTCAGCCTGTGCTGACTCGTTGAAGTGAAAGTGAAAAGTGAAAGTATGTAGCCTCTTCCTTTACCGTTGGGTGAGGTCACAAGAACGGACCTCTTAGGGTCCCCGCCCCCTCGGACCACCCGACGACAGAGACCCCAGCGTGTCTCAGCCTGTGCTGACTCCGCTGAATCGTCGTCGTCGTCGTATGTATATTTATACATATAGATATGTTTATATGTATACACATAAAGATATGTATATCTTTGTCAAGATATGTATACTTATCCGTATACTTGAACATTTCTTAAGGGAGAGATTGAAGGGCGTATTTATGGTACTATTCTTAAAGTCACACAATCGTTTTAAAATAGTGACTTTCAGAGCTCGAAAACGTATCTGTTAAACCACAAATATAGAGGACCCAGATAGAGAATAATCGACCCTTACATTAAACATGAGAGTTCGGAATCAAAAGAGTAGAACATTGTGTATACGACGACGACGACGATTCAGAGAAGTCAGCACAGACTGAGACACGCTAGGTAATCTGCCGTCGGGTGGTCCGAGGGGACAGGGACCCTAAGAGGTCCGTTCTTGTGACCTCACCCCACGGCAACGGAAGAGGTATATTGTGTATATTAAATCAGGTTTAGTTTTACAATCACCCTCCTAATTTAATCTGTAATACTTCGTAGATACAGATCACGATAGAGACCATCCATCATTCACCCGTAAGTCATTCAGGTTTAAGGAAAAGGAACTGAGTAAAGGGAAAGTATTTTCAGTGAACTCCAAACTCGTCAGACATGTTTCGACCTTCCAAGATTCTCTAGTCTTTGAAACACGTCTGAAGGTCCAGTCCTAGGGTATGATATCCCACTTAAAAGACTCTTTTCAAAAGAAGGTAAGTTACGACGGGGTATACCAACATGTCAAACACGGGACGTCTGGGTAAGTGTCCTGTCTGGAGTAGGTAAACAAATAAATACTGTTGTTAAATGACCGTCTACCGTCACAAAACAAGGTCGTTTTAGTCCTATAGTGTCGTTAGAAGGTCGTCTACCTTCATTTCACAGAACTCCTTACCCACAAAAAGTACAAGTCTCCACGAAGCCCACGATCGTCTCTGGAATTTCAGACTAAACGGACTTACAAAAAGTAAAGGTATGTCGGATTTTAAGGTGTTTGATATAATTAAAATAAATTATATAAAAGAAGTTTTACTATACGTAATTTTAAATAATTGAGAATTCAGTAAGTACGGACGACGTAAGTCCGGAATAAAAATGATGGGACCCTATCGAGACCCCTTTATATGAAGATTTCGAGAGATCTCCCTCTATGATAAAGATCCAAGGTCCCGACGAACGAAAAGTTCGTCTAGTCTTTCAGGTCCGACACTTCTTTGTCTCGTTAGGTACCTCTTAACAGAGAGTAGTTCTGTACGTCGCATTATTATGGTGACACCACAAGTCAGTGAGTCGGTACAGACTGAGAAACTTTGGGGTACCTGACATCGGGTGGTCCGAGGAGACAAGTATCCTAAAGGATCCGTTTTTATGACCTCACCCAAAGGATGACGTACTCTATAAGAGCTGGGTCCTTAGCTTGACCTCAGAGAACGTAAAGGACGTAACCGTCCGCCCAAAAAAAATTTGGTAATAACGGTTGACCTTTCGGGGTAATGTCATGTGATTTCTTATCTCCGACAATATGTGTTGTCTCATAATAAGTCGGTAATTTTTCTTATGTAAACTTAGTCAAGATTACTCCACCTACTTTGACCTCGGATAATATGACTCACTTCATTCAGTCCTTCTTTTTGTGGTTATGTCATATGATTACGTATATATACCTTAAATCTTTCTACCATTACTATTGGGACATACGTTCTGTCGTTTTCTTTGTGTCTACATATCTTGTCAGAAAACCTGAGACACCCTCTCCCGTTCCCACTCTACTATACCCTCTTACCGTAACTTTGTACACATTATAGTATACACTTTGTTTAACGGTCAGGTTCAAGCTACGTACTATGTCCTACGAGTCCCGACCACGTGACCCTACTAAGTCTCCCTACCATGTCCTTCCCTTCACCCTCCCCCAGTCCTACCCCTTGTGTACATGTGGGCACCACCTAAGTACAACTACATACCGTTTTGGTTATGTTATAATTTTCATTAATCGGAGGTTAATTTTATTTATTTAAGTATAATTTTTTCTTTTGTCTTTCTTTTTACATGGTCTTCCCTTACATGTGGATTTATTTCCTTACTCCGTACAACCTTTATAACTTTTTTTTTTTCTTATCTCCGACTATTAAATTATACGATACGACACGATATTATATTTGTACATACTTCCTAAGATACGGTACCATTAAAATCTCGGGTTCATATTTTATACAACATTGAATGATGAATTTCAGTATTAATTTATTTATATTCCATGGACATGATGGGTACTTCGTCATATGACAATAAAATTTCATCTGAATCTAATCATCATTTACATATACGGTTTGAAATTCTTTTTGTAATTTTATATAAAATTTCTTCATATTATCCGTATAATTCTGTCTTCTCTTTTACCTTAGTATCTACGGGAAGTCAAGTTTGATCTCTTCCGTCTTTTTTCACTTTCTGGTTTTTTTTACTTTTCCTGATGTTTAATTTTTTAACGATATGTTTATTACTTAAATTTACACTTACCAATTTTATATGTTTAGTATCTGTCTCTGATACTCACTAATTTAGATTGGTAAAAAAAAAGAAATTGTTTCGGTGAGTTCATATTCAACGGATATTCTTTGAGTGAAACGTTTGTGTATAGATTATTTTCTGAACATAGGTGTGATATGTTCATAGGAATTTTGAGTTGTTACTGTTTTATTAAGTTATTTTTACCTGTTTTCCATACTTGTATATAGAGTGGTTTCGTCCATTGTCGAGTATTTATTCCTATGGTTTTCTACAAGTTGGAGTTTTAACGTCTAATTATATTGGTCAATCATGATGTATGGGTAATATTACCGGTTTTAAGTTAGGGACTGTTATTGTTTACGATCGTTGTCATACCTCGTTGTCTTTGAGACAAAGTAACGACGGTTCTTATATCTTATTGTGTCGGACAAACCTTCTGTCAAATATTCAAAGAATGTTTCGATTTGTGTACGAATCATATACTAGATCGTTATCACAGAGATCCATATATATTTTTATTCAATTTTAAAATACTGGTACGTTTTTAGACGTGTACTTGTAAATATAACGGAAATCAGTATTAAAGGTTTACAACTTTCGTTGGTTCTACGGGAGGTTATCTACTTACTTATTTATATTTATATTACCTTATAATTCATCATTTTTCAACGTGATAGTTTAGTGTTTTACTGTGTCTCCTCTGAATTTTTGTATAACGATTCACTTTTTCGGGCAACCTTGTTAGATGTATGACATATTGAGATTGATACTGTAAGACTCTTTCCTTTTTAATGTCTCTTTTATTCTAACCACCGAAAGTCCCCAAACTCCTACCCCTCCTTCATCATTTATCCACTTCGTGTCCCATAAAAATATTGACTTTAATAATAAATACTATGATATTACGACCTTTGTACTGTGTTTAAACAGTTTTTGGTGACTTTAGCATGTTTCTCATTTGAGACTTACTACTGAAAATCAATTATTGTTACATAGTCATGATAAAGAAATAACATTGTTTACTTGGTGTGATTTCGTTTTACAATTATCCCTTTTACGACCACTCCTCCTTGAGATCATGTATCCTTGAGACATGAATTGTGTGTTATAAAGACTTTCGGATTTTGATTTTCAATTTTCGATAAATTTTTAATATAATTTAAATATGAAATTTTAATAAATTACAGAGGAAGATGAAGATCTGATATACGAGGTATTCCTAGTCTCGTGTTACCAACGACTTATTTAATTATTTTCGGGTTTTATGTAATTATAATAAATAGGATGGATCCTTTATGACTAATTCTTAAATGTGTTGTAATGGGATTAACCATAGGTGTGGGAATGGTAAAGACTCAGGAGAACCTTTATAGACTGTATCTCTATTGTAGAACGGCTTGATTAACGATTCAAAATGTAGTTGCTAGTCATTTCTGTAAATTATCTTTTAACACATACACTACTAGTAATTCGGTCACATTCCGTGTACCTTTCACTTTTAAGATATATAATGACTCGGGGTTAAAACAAGTATAATAAACACTACCGATTTTATTACCTCCCGGAAAAATTAGGTGGAAGGAACGACCCGAGACGATTCTGGGAAGATGGTACCAAGAGACTGATCTTGATATTGTCTTTGTAAAGGAGATTTAGAAACAAAGTATTTTTGTAAACATACAACTCCATAATTAGGTTAGTGGACAAGATACGAGTCGCTACTTATTATAGGGTTCAGAGTGAAAGTGTGTATCGGAATTTGGTTCTCTTTATCTTTTTGACGTCTAAGAAAAATGAGTCAATGAAAGAAACGTGAAGTTTTCTATAGAAAGAGAAAGAGAACTATCAAAAACTCGATAAACCTAAACAAAGATGAAAAACAGGAAAACCTTCTGAAGGATGGAGTAGTTAGATTCTCAGGGGGGCAGGGAGGTGGAGGTTCCCTTGGACATAGAGTATTTTTATAGGATGGGAGTCACACATACTGTCAGTTGTAGAAGTCAACAAAATTAAACGAAGGTATATACAATGTTGATGTACAAAGTAAATATACGTGAATACATAGATGTACTTTCATTCTTTTTGGGACTGACACATGATCTCACTTGAAGTCTATAATTGTACGTTAAAAAAAGGTTTTCATTTCGAGATTGATTTCAATGTATTTGTCCATTATTCTCTGGATCCGAGTATTCGTGTCCAAGGACAAATGGTTAGGTCACAATAGAGACGTTTGGTGAGACTTTAATCTGAGATGAAGAGATTTTCGCAACGGATGGGGCCTACCTTTATTTCTAATAAAAGTAACGGTACAACGGACTCCCTAAAGTTCTCCTTCAGTCTCAGGGAACGTAGAAGGTTAAAGAACATGAGTTCGAATCATTGTTAACCTTTAATACGAGACCGTGTTACGGTAAAGGACTCGTCCCCCTACGATTCAGGGTGAGACCACGTCAAACGTAAAATCACATAAAACATTTATTTAAGAATTGTCTACCTGTCTCGTCGTCCTTCGGTTGTGGTCCCTCAGTCGTCCACCTGTCCTTTCGGTCTTTACCTGACCGTGACTAGTCTAATTGTTTTGATTTTATGGAACCCTAAGTGTGTACGAAGGATGTCTTATGTAACCGTGACTGGTCTATCCGTTTGAGTTTAGTTGGGACTCGTACCTTTTAAAGGTAATGAGACAAGGATACCCCATGGTCCCAGGGAGGGTCTACCCCTACGGTTTCGATATTTAGGAAGTCTCACCGTCTGACAGAAGAAAAGAAGGGAACCTTAACAGTATGTCGTTCTTCCACTCTATGTTTAATGTTAATAATCCTCATAATTTGACGAGAATTAACGTGATCGGTGTTTTGATTCGTCCCTTCCCTCCTTCTATATTAGGAACATGGGATATTTAGTAACCATATCAGAGGGTCTTCTGAATCTTCTAAAGTAAAGATGATATTCTTGTGGGGGAAGATGAGAGATTGGGTACCGTAACAAGGGGTATTACATATTCAGATTATTGAAGTAAAATTCCAGACAACGGGACGACTTTCTACAATGAGAACGTAATTTTCGGAGAAAGGGCATGATTTTAGACAGAGGGGGTTCCTAGAGACGAAAAACGGAACGTGACACCCATAATAGACTACGGTATTACCGACCGTTGTATCCAGATTACGACCGACTTGTAGACTCTGGTAGCACGACCCGTGAACAGGACCAGTCCGAGTCCCCAGAGATTTATTCACAGTTCCAAAAGGTTTTGAGGTCCTCGAGTATCAGAAGTAAACTTTGAAGTCTCTACGAATTAATGTAGCAAATTTAAAAATACTCTAAAAATTCTGTACGTAGTTTAGGAACCTTAGTTTCTATCTAAGTATAAGTTTAAAACTGAAACGGTAATTGACAGACTACTACCTTGTCAACGGATTCTGTCTATTCGGATTGGAAGGAATGAAGACTTTAGTACTAACACTCTTAATTAACTCTTGTACATATATTTCTTGAGTCGTTTGGTTGACCATGTATTATTACTTATGTATTATTAAGAACTCCCTCTTAGGGATACCTGTCACCTCGGACCGTCCGATATAACAGGGACTTCAGCGTTTCTCAGCATGGACTGACGTCGCTACATCATGTATGTGTGTGTGGTACCACATAAGATAGTAGTAATTGTAAAAGTAAAAATGACTTTGAACTTGTCTTGACCACATTTCTTACACTAAACTTTTAATAAGAATCCCTAGTAACTATATAGACCGTAACAACAATAAACGATTCAGTACGGACTGAGAAAACTCTGGGGAACCCGAGGTCGTAGAGCAGACAAATACCCTAGAGAGTTCGTAATTATGACCTCACCTAACGGTAAAGAAAGAGGTCCCCTAGAAGGGTTGGGTATCTGACTTGGACACAAAGGACGTAACTTCGACTTAAGCAATGACGACTCGGTGGTCCCTTCGGGAATATGGACCGTATCCTCTAAAGTTTTGTCAACATTACACACCACTCTCAAGTCTTCCTCTCTATTCACGTTCCAACCTCTTTCAATCTAAACTACCGAGTTGGACGGACATGTACTAAATACTTTGGGTGTTACAATATTCTTTACACCACTGAGGTTAAGGTCAGGTTTGACTACCATTAGTAGTAGTTGTGGTTCATCTGATTTGACTATAAGGTTCAAATCAGGTTTGACCCTCTGAACTTTGTCTGTCAAGAAGTATATTGTTCCTATTAGGATAAGTCTCTAGTCTGATCCTGGTCTTATAATACCTGTTGTGGTTTGATCGGGGTTTTGAGGTTAATTTCAATTAAATAATGTTCTGGTTTATACAGGACACGACAGAACTGTAGAAATTTTGAGTGTCCCGGGACTTCTCGATTAACACTCAAGGGGATGAGAGTGGTCTGTACGGGAGTACCTACTCCATCCTTTCCGAGAGTGGTCCGATCAAAGGGAGAGTCGGTCCGGTCGAGATGAAGAGGATCACGAGTCGGATGACCTAAAGTGAAGGGACGATCAGGAGCTTTACTAAGTTCGTTTAGTTATCAGAGGAGAGTGTTCTTGGTCCCCAAGGGTGTGGGAGAACAATGTTGTTTCGGACAGAGGGTTGGGGTACGAACAAGTGGGAACTGACGTAAGTCACAGAAGGAGGGGGTTCGACACTCATACGCAATAGTTATGTGAAGACAACTTCAAAGGAAAGGTCCTAATCTATAACACGTAAACCAGTAGAGGTATCGGAGTTCTACTCTTAATGGGCAGTGGTCACCCCACCACTTCGCTACCTATTTTATAGATGAGATTAGCCTAGTTAACTTATTTCTTGTCTATCGAAAAAGACCACCTCTTTTTGTATGAGTCTTTTGATTCAGGTTGACTGACTACAAGTGTCACTCATATACTTTCCTTCCGACGTAATATGTCATCCAAATTCTATGCTTCTAGTTCTTCCCCTACGGTCCATATCCTATAGTATTCGGAGATTTATGGTATTCGAAGGACGAAAGGACGGCTGTTCCCGAAGGTCCACCGAGTGACCATTTCTTAGACGGATACCTACGTCCTCTACACCCAAACTAGGGGTCCGGTCCTTCTAGGGACCTCCTCCTGTACCGTTGGGTAGATCATAAGAACGGACCTTTTAGGGTACCTGTCTCTTTGGACTTCCCGACGTCAGGTACCCAGTGTCTCAACCTGTACTGGGTCACTCGGACATACGGATGTTTACCTAATACCTCTCATCGGAAGTTTCCGAACGAAACAGAAATGGGTCCACTTTTAACTCGACGGTCTCAATTTCCGATGGTGAGTTTGATCACCATATGGAATCATATAGTATGGTAAGTTTTTCCTCCTTATTTTTACTCCTTTGAATTTGAACAAATGGGTAGATAATAGAGGTATTTACTACTTTGTCTTTTTCTCTGACTTCCCTTTTAAATATCTACATCACAAAAATATACGAACAAGGATTCTAAGTGGGAGGATAAAAGTCCTCAACCTCTGTCTTATATTAAATACTACTGGATGACTTAGCGAAGGTACATCGGAAATTGTAAAAGAAATATTGAGAACTTCATGTCCCACTTCTTACTCATTTTAAGATCAAACACACCGGGGGTCGGTCCGATGTATAAGTTTAACAAGATTAACTGTAAAACTCGATAGTCGTCACGAACTAGATATAATTAAGATTAGTTGATTCGATTTTAGACTAAAAATGTGTAATGAATTTTATGTCGAGATTGTCTAAATCGGTTCTACTGAAAAAGGTTGGGTATAAATAGATGTAGACACTTTATATTCTTATCCTACTCTGAGGGTTGAGAAAAACTGTCTATACGACTTCATAAGGGATTTTTCGAAAAGGTGTAGGGAAGTTATAATATTTCTAAACAAAGATCGATAAGGACTTACTTTACGGACTTCACACCTAGTTTTTGGAGATAATAGTACTACTTTCAATTTCGATTCGTCTGGTCCTAAATCTTTGTCGTATTACTGATTATGTTTTTTCGATAAAATACACTTCCTGTAAAACCGTGGACTAAAATCATTGTTATATGTATAGTCTTCTATGTCAAATTCAATTATCAATACATTAGTTAGATGACGAAATACATTAATTACTGAAGAAAAAATAATTCCGGATATTAATCTCACAGAATTAACTCAAGGGGATTTCACCTGAGACTCTAATCCTAAACTCATGTTCGTTAAGTAAACCCTCGACTAGGGTTCTTTACAGTAGCCTCCTCACTCCTTACTCTATCCCTTCTTTTCTTTCCGTTATTTTCCACATGGTAGTTCGGTCAATGATATCACCAATTGATCTCGAGTCTTTGACACCTAGGAAGTGAAAATTTATACTTTCTTTTCCCATCTCTTAGTGAAATGTTTTACTAAAGACACGTCCGGTTTAACCCTATCCTCCCACTTGGTATACGGAAGAGTTCCAGAGAAGGTTAGAACACTAATATACTAACGAGTAATAACTTTTAACCGACCATTAACCAAACTGTGTCTCTCCAGTCCTACACTTCCCTTGACGTGGTGGAGACCTCAAATATCATTTCTTACTACACGAATAGGGTCCGTGTAAAGTCTCTCTTGAAAGATTTTTTTAAAAGTATTTATATGGTGTTATTAGAAGTTTTGAAGATTAATTCTTTCTGACAGATCCTTCACCGGAGTTAAGACTACACATCTCCTCCAAACTAGCACTACCTGTCCTCTTCCTGAGTACTACTTGGCAATTCATGAGATATCCATACATATTGTGACGAAAACAACAGACAAAAATTTGATGTATACAAGGAGTATATAATAATCTATGACCAAAATCATTTCCGAATTCAATCTTCTTTTTTTGGATATGAAGTAGAAATAACGAAAATTAACCTTTTTTAGTGGAAAAATGTTTGTTTACCCCTAGACTAATAATAATACACTGAAAAACATGTATTAAAATGTATTGTAATCAGTGGGTCTTACGTATAAAATTTACGTGACCGAGAACGATTAACCGGTTGTCACTTAAAAGTTTCACTAGTCAGGTTAATGATAGACGGTTCTACTTCTCTAGTTTGTATCGAAAAAAGAAAAATTCTCAGGATTACAAACGTCTTTGTCTTGTGAATACTTAAATATGAGTCTTATGAAAAAAAAAATTACATCGTTTAATTACTTCAATTCTAAGGTAAAATTGACTTTACCCCTTTTCTTACGTTTTATTTAATAGATTTATTTTATTAGAAATAAAATTAATTAAAACAAGTGTCTTAGAGAATTTAGTTTGGACGTTATTATCTTTTGACCCCTCGAATTTTTCTAGAATCTCTGATATGTTCAGGTCAGAAACGTAAAACATCTATTCCCAACTCTCTTCAGGGTGCGGTCGTTGTTAAACCACTGTGGTTCATGGGACACAATCTTAAACTTGAGTCTACAAAGTAAACAATTCAATTACAAGAAAGGTGTTGTCATTAACCCTATATTTTGATACACAATTTGATAAACTCTTTATCAAATTGTTTTAAACTTTTCGTTCACAAACATTATTCTTTTTAATGTTTGTCACTTTTTAATGTAGAAGACTAATACATGGACATTTGTAGTGGGACACTCAGGTGACGAAGTTACTTCTTTTTAAGTTCTAACCCCACGAGTAAAAATTCACATTAACCGAACAAAAAACTCCACTGTAATTTCGTTGTAAAAGACCGTTAGACTAATAACGGTATAATGGATTAAGGTTCTAGTGGGACCGTTATCTAAATTTATTAAATAAGTGAAGATGATTTCCTTCATTTTGTAAAGTGTTTTGGTTTCTCTAATTATCCGAAAGTCACTAGACCTAAAAGAAATCGTAGGAGAGACCTACTTCTCTTCGGACATTGATGATTATAAACGAAGTTTTTTTCTAATAACTCCTTCTTCCCTTTCCTCGAAAGATCTTAACGTCTCTTGAGAATACTTGTTCGTTCTTTTTCGTAATCAAAAAGGATTCCGTTTATACTAAAAGAAAATGGTGGTAACCCTTTCTTGTTTCTTGACTTTCGATACGAAAACAAAAATAAATGAAATAACCTTAACAAAATCATGAAGTTGATGTGAAAATAATCCGACACCTGATGTATTTGAGAATAATTAAAAGTATAGAAATCACAGATCGGATTTACAGGTGATATATTTTCTGTTATTTACAGAGTATTCACTTACTGACTCTTAGACTATATCGATCTTCGACATTATTTTAGATATTGGTGTCTTTATTCTTATGTTTCTATCTCGGTCCACGACTACCTCTTCCTTGTCTTTTTAAGATAGTCGTTTCGGATTCTCTTCCATAACATTTACTTGTCTTCAGTCGAGTGTCGAAGGACTCTCAGTTGCATTTTTCTAGTATACTAAAAGTGTGAATTTATTCTTTTATTATAGGTAATTTTATTATAAAATATTATAAAATACTCTTATAAATTTTTTATTTTAAGTTATTTATAGGTAATTCGTGGATGATGAAGATTCTAAAAGGAAATCAGTAGTCTAAAACTTCACAGCAGATTACCTACTGTGTCCTGTTTTTGACGTACTTGTATTATAACCTGTTCTATACTTTATTATGTCTCCTTATATTACCCTAAGTCTCCTCTCTCCTTAGTGTGTACTGACGTCCCTAGTGCCTTCGTAAGAAATAAGTAAGTAAAAAACCAGTATAGGACGTCGTACACCCTAGAATTAAAGGGTTGGTAATTACCTTGGGTACACGGGACGTCGCCTTTGTGTCTCGGTGACCTGACAATTCCTTCAGGAGTACCTTTGTAAGAATCTCCTTCAAAATAAACTTTACCCGGAACTGTAAATCCATCTAAAAAGTTTCAACGTACACGCTTTCGATTCCTTTTTTAAAAGTCTGTATTTCCGTCGTACACGTTTTCGTGATTTAATTATCTCACGTAAAGTACGAGGATCCCTTCACTTGTCAGGAACATTATGTTCAAATCGAGAGTGTTTCCAAAAGTCAGTCCTTTATTATTCTCTATTTCAACTTAATCATGAACATTATGATCATCTTTAAGTCATGGAGGACTTCTCTTCATTAAAACGTACTTAGTTTAAGTCCTAGGAATAGAACTAAGTTTCGAGTAGAAATTAAAGGTGAGTCCAAACTTAGGAAACCGTATAGATTAAAATTATTAATTTCCTGAGAAACCTGGTGTATCGTAGATCACAAGAAAATATTAAGTACTTGAACCTTTTCAAAATTATAACATACCTATACTTACTCTAATGATTTTGTCCGATTGTTCGGTAGACGAAGTACTGTGTGTGAAGGTATTTACAGTACTTTGAAATACAATGGTATTTTAACCGTTGTTCCTTCGTGGAAAGACACCTTCTCAAGAGATTGTCAGTCAACGTTCTATGAGTCCAGAAACGAAGTAGACCGTGTAATGTCGATATTGTTATTTACGGGAATTATCTTTGTTTTCTTTTTAACCGACATTTGAAAGTGTCCTCTTTCGGACTACGAAACTGGTACCAAAGACAGAAGGACAAGGTTGTTTTTTTCCGGTAACGATAGTTTCATGGATGTTATAAATCTTCTAGGGTGTCCAGAATTTAGAAGAACAAATCTTCTGAGTCTATAGTTCGGTCTCTTATATGTTAAAAGAACCATTACATATCTGTCACCCACAAAAATGATGAGGGACAAGTCCTGTTTTCTTTGAACGATTATAGAAAGATTTTTGGGATGACGATAAGAATTTGACGGAGGATTTCCTCAAATAGGTACAAGGTTCGTACTTCATAAAATAGAGAAGGAGTGTCATTTCTCATGTGTTTTCTTGAGAAACATATTTTATAGGTATATAAGTAGTACTTCACTCCAATCTCAGACGAAACCAAGAACCATAGTCGGTGTAGAAATTTTACTTAATACTAAGACATCAGTGGTTACCCAATGGTGTTGGTCAGGAGGTAAATAGACATCGAACGTACCTGAATAGTCGTTCAGACGTTTGAAGTGTTAAGATACCTAAGTAAAGGTACACCAAAGTTACAGAAGGGACGAATGTGTATGTGTGTCTCTCTTCAATGATCATTTGTTGTTTATACGGTATCTTTTCGTTAAGACACTACCAAGTCCAAAATACAAGGTTATTACGAATTTAAGGTTGAAGATCCTAAGTCACATGACATAGTGTTATTACTCATTTTGATGACTTTGAGTAAATTTTTGAACGATTAGTCATGTAATTAACTCCGATAGACGAAGGATAATATGTCTCTGTTTAATTCGTCCAATGTTACTAAAGGTCTTTTGTAGACACCTTTGTACAGTTTTAATTACTATTTATTTTAGCTTGAGGGAAACACCAACTAAAAACTAGGTCGACGTAGAATTTTTCACGATAGTTTCTTTTGATGAGTAATAAACAGTTTAGTCTTATTTTAGAGGTTTGGTGCTTGTCATAAAAAGAATAGTAGAGAGTTAATCTCCACTTGTCTGGAATTTTATCGGTGGATAAACGTGGTGTAACACACTCAACCTTTTTTTTTTTTTTTAACCAGAACACCTTTCTTTAGATGGTTTAGAGACACCTTTTATATCCGTATCTATTATTGAAAGTCTTACACGGAATATCGTATTTAGTTTTAATAGAAAAGGTCTTTCTTGAAGAACTCAATAATCTTTGTACAAAAGGTAGTTCCCAGAAAAGAAACCACTCCGTTTGTTCGATAAATCCTGTTCAATCGTCTGATATATCTTTCTAATATATTTATGTATATATTATATACATGTCTATGTATACCTGGTGTTCCTCTAGTTTGGTTAGTTAGGTTTTCTTTAGTTGGGACTTATAAATAACCTTCTTGTCTACGACTTCAAGGTTATGAAACCGATGGACTATACTTCTCCGTTGAGTAACCTTTTCTGGGACTACGACACTTTCTAACTCCCGTCTACCTCTTTCCCCGTTGTCTCTTACTCTACCAACTTATCGTAGTCGTTGAGTTACCTACACCTAAACTCATTTGAGGTCCTCTATCACTTTCTATCCCTTCGGACCTTACGACGTCAGGTACCCCAGTGTCTCAGCCTGTGCTGAATCGCTGACTTGTTACTAAGTATATACACACACACACACATACTTTTAGTACGATACTTTGGTTGTTCAGGGATAACAATGATTTAATTTATAGTGGTCTAGTACAATGGGAGGACGAATCTTGAGTTGAAAGGAAACAAGAATTTCGAGTTTTAAGAACCATCTTCTATACTTCGAGGGTGTTTGATCGGAACTGAAAGGTATAGTCGAAGTAAAGAATAAGGTGAGAAAGGAAATGGGACTATTAAATATATGTGAATAAAAAGACACAAAAAAATTAACACGGAATGGGGATGATCTGAGGTTAAAAAAAAAATAAACTATAAGGACGAGGGGATTCTCGAAGAAGTGGGGCAGTAGTGAGTGACAGATGTTGACCTACTGACAGTCTGTGAGATAGTTGAATTACAGTCAAGGGAAACTTGATTTTATATTTAATCTAAAAGGGTATTGTATGAAAATAACGGGGATAGAGAAACCATTTGAAAAAAAATGTTTTGACACTTAGTTAAATTAGTACTTACGACTCATCATTTTAACCACCCTAAGAAGACATACACTTCTTACTACCTTCCTTTGTGCTTCAAATATCTGACCCTTTGACCTACTTCCTACACGGTAAGTGTCCCTTTCCCTTTCATCCTGTTCTTGTCTTAATTCCTCTTCTCTCCATTACTCAAGTCAAACCCCTTATAAGTCTAAAGTCACGGAGTCCCTGGAGGTTTATCTCTACAGATCGAGTGTCACGGTATCTTTCATATCTCGTTTACACATTTTATGTCTAAGTCATGTCAACGTCTCTTTATTCTGGTATATCTCACGTTATGATTTCGATCGTATTTCCAATCGTCGGTACTATCATTCTCTTTTGGGTTCTCTCAACCACAGTTGTTTCGTTTTCTTTATAAGAAATTCTTGTCTCTCAGTTGTCACAGTTTACGCCGATTTTCCAAGTCCTTCTATACCCGAGTTCTGCAAACTATAAATAGTTATTACTATTGGAACCGTTGACATCATTCTTGTTTCACGACTCTCTTCTAACCTACTGTGTCTTCGTCTTTTTTCATGTCGTCACTTACTTTCTTCCTTGAAACACTTACTTTCTTCTTTGATATGATAGATTTCTCTGACACTAGGTCTCAAGACAAAACAAAGACACAAACAAAAAAGGAGATACAAAATAAATAAACGTATCATTGTTCTCGTACAAGTTAACGAATATCTTTCCTTAGTCGTCCTTTGTTTCCACTCCGATACACCCGCTCTTTTTAATCATTTAATCCAGAAGACTCTCTATATATGTATTCCCTCTCTACCAATTTTTTTATTTTGTACCTTCCTGACTCTTCGTCAAAATTTACGTGTCACCTTCGACTTCTGTATTTAAATACAACTTGTTTTGATAAAATATTTAAGAAGTCGATACAATTCGTGAAATTTACCTTTCTGTTCTAATAATCTAATTAGTTCTACAGAAAGGACGTGTTCAAGTTATCGTCTTGTCCATTATCTCGACTTTTATAACGATTCTCTCAGTACTTCCATTACCATTGAACTTCAAATTAGACTTCTTCTTTATTTCATCCCTACTCCTCTCCTCCGACAATCTCTTTTTCATCTACCTGGTTTCCTAACTTATCGATTTACTCCTCCTAGTCGTCATTGAAAAATCTGATAGACTTCCAATCCTTTGACACAGTCTGTCATCTGAGAAACTTAAATCATGAGATTTCCCCATGATAAAGGTTTATTACTCTTTCAAGTCTCATAGTCGTACCCTTACTCACCTATTTTACGTACCTTCATTACTACGGATTTCTACTTCTTCAGTCCCCGGACTCTCTGGTCTTATAAAAAAATTTTCGGTCAAAGGGTTGTACAAACAACTTCTGTACGTTTCAGGTGTCCACAAATCCCGTCCCTCATTTGTATACTTAACCCACAGTTTCAGAAGGTACTCACTTCTCCCTACTAGTCTATCAACCATATACTATTACTTCGTCATTCATCTGACGTCTTCTTGGTTTTCGGTGCCCGAAGTACCGATACACCCTTGTTATCAAGTTCAAGTGTCAATTGTTTCTGTGGGTTCAGAGATTGACTTCATTTTACTGATATTTTCATCTCACAGGTAGGCACACAGAAAGAATTACGGTTATAGTTTGTTTTCCATGACGTTCCCGATTCCTTAAGTTGTTCCTCAGAACTCTAGTCAATTACTTTTCCATCGGATATTAGGTTTATACCGAGTTTTTACGTAAAATGAAACAACCATGTCAAAAATGTTTCTGTTTTTAACTATTGGAAACCCGAAGGGACCACCGACTCTACTATTTTTTTAGACGTACGCTACGTCCTTCTGGGTCCAAGTTAGGGACCCAGCCTTTCTAGGGGACCTCTTCCTTTACGGTTGGGTGAGGTCATAGGAACGGACCTCTTAAGGTACCTGTCTCCTCGGACCATCTGATGTCAGGTAACCTCAACATTTCTAAACCTGTGCTGACTCACTGATTGTGTGTGTCAGTCCCGTATGTCAAACCACAAACAAAAATAAAAAAGAATTGGTATGATGACTGGTGAAGGATAAAACAATATCGACTGTACTTTTAAGGGTATGTGTACAATGTATAAGGGGCAGTCACCATGACTCATAACGTGTAGACGGGGTCTAAAAAAAGGTCCTTCTTTTTCCCCTTTAAAAAGACTAACGTAAGTAAGAATCAAGAGGTCTTTTTTTTTTTTTTTTACCGGAACCCACCGGGTGTTTCGAACACACATCACTATCCTGCTCGTCTTATTGACACAATCACTCTTTCCTTTGATTCCAGTTTATCGTGAGAGTTAAATTCCGTTTAATCTGTAGTTAATTACACTTTAGAGATTCGATCATCTGTTAGTCTTTGATTTATTCGTTCTTCGAGTTGGTAACACATCAATTTGTAATCTGAAGATCGAAATTTTCCGTTTTAATACCAATAATACTAGAAGAGGACACTCTTGAGGTTTTAATGTTAAGTAATGATTTCTTGGTAACTGTCCTCTTACAACCTAGGGGGGTTTTTCTCTATGGCGTGTAAGTTCTCGTTTTCTCTTCGGGGTCGTTCTGTCATCCTCCCCGTTTGACTGTAAATCTTAGTTTGGGTTTGGACGGTCTCTACGAGTCTCCCGAGTTTGTTTTCGAACACACGTGGTCCTGGGTCTCAGGAGTGTCTCTGACTCGGTCTGGACGGAAACTCACAGACTCTTAGAGGATACCTCCATGACCAGTCGTCACCGGACGGCGTCCCCGACCCCCTGACCTACGTCGTCTCGACCCAGTGTGTCGTACACCGTATTCGGGAGTACCTCCTCCAACGGTAATTGGAGTGGTATCTCGGTGACTCGTCTTCTGGGTGTTTGACGTCTTGTTAATATGGTTTATTCAAGAGTGTGACAATTCTTTCAAGATCCTGGGTGTTGTCTAAAGGGTTGGACCCCTAGACCGTTTCTCTGACTCTTGGGGGTCCCTTAAACCGAAACCTCCGGTCACCCCCTACACTAATGTCTTGAATGTGTCCTGACCCCTTTGTCTGAGAGTCTCCCGTGTTTGTTTTGGGACACCCGTGGTCCTGGATCCTCTTTCCTCGTCACTGGGGTGTTCTCTGACTGGGTCTGAACAGACACTCGTAGGTCCTCAGAGGTCACCTCCGTACCCTATTGTCACCGGACGACGTCCTAGCTCCCGTGACTCACGGCGTCACGAACGTACCCTGAAAAACTGTCTCCATCGGTAATAGAAGTAATGAAGGTGGTATCAGACCAGAGTCCAGATTGTTGTCCCTCCCTTGTGTCGGATTGGGTAGGTGTTTTCTAACCTAATTTCTAAATGACTTGTACCGAGACTGGCAGTTCCGGTCAAAGAGGCTCTTTGTTCTGGGTCAAAGAGGTTTTAGTCACAGAGGGTAATCCTTCGAAGGTGTTCGGATAATAGTAATGGGTAGTCTCCTGTCTGTCTTACTTTTGGTGTTAGTGTCTTTTTATTAGTTTAACTAGTGTACCTGGTGTCGGAACAGATTGAGTTACTTTGGTATTCGGTACGGTACATCCCGGTGGGTTCTGTCTACCCAGTACTCCTCTCGAGATGTTTTTCACCAGGTGACCGTTTCCCTTACCATTTGGTGAAGTTATAAGAACGGAACTCTTGGGGTACTTATCATACTTTTCCGTTTTTCTATACTGTGACTTTCTACTTGGGGGGTCCCGTAATCCACGGGTTATACGATGATCTCTTCTTACCTCTTATTTGAGGTCTTTCTTATCTCTCTGTCAATTTCGTTTTTGTTGTGGGTCAACACCTATACTACCCACTACCTTCGTTTAAGACTACGACATTTCCTGTTATAACGTGTCCTTGGACCTTACAATCCAGGTACTTAATTCCATCTAACCTTCACCAGTGTTTCTACTACCGTTCTCATTTGTAGTTTTAAAATCCTTAGTCATTTGATTTTACCTGACTTTACCCACCGATATTAAGTCATCTGGTAATATAGATGATAACAACCGTTCTTAGGGAATCTTCTTTACCTCATCGGTAGAAGTAGTTGTTCTCAGACTTTACGTCATGAACCTTAGAGTTTTTATTGTCTTACTAAAGACAAGTAAAGGTTCCGTTTGGTACGTTATAGTGTCATTAGGTTTAGATACGGGGTTGGTCATTACGACTTCTTCGATTTCAACTTACCATGATACTTCTGGATGTTCTGGAATATCTTGATTGTGGGGATAAATTTTTCTACAGGAAAAATAGTATCCCCTGACCTTACGTTTTCATCCTTCAATTCTCTATGGACGTCATTATCCGTTTAAATCAGAACCTCATATCTTACTTCGTCCCGTTTCCGATTATCTCAAAACGGTTTTCTTGTGTGACCAGTATCGTGTATGGGAGAAGGTTGTTGTGTTCTCTTCTGAGATGTGTACCTGTAGTGGTCTACCAGATATGTCTTTAGTCTTACTAATATAAGAAACGTCGGTTTTTACCTCTTCGAGTTATGTCAGTCGTTTTTGTTCTGACCCTCGACTGACACCGAGTCTGATACTTGAGGAGTAACGTTTTAAGTCTGAATTTAACTTCTTTCATCCCTTTTGGTGATCTGGTAAGTCTATACTGGATTTAGTTTAGGGAATGTCAATATGTCACCTTCACTCTTTATCTAAGTTCCCTAATCTAGACTATCTGTTCTCCCGGACTACTTGATACCTACCTCCAAGTAATGTAGTATGTCTTCCGTTCCTAGTTCTGGTACGGTGTTTTTTCTTTACGTTTTTTCCTTTTACCAAGAGACTCTTCTGGTATGTTTATCAACTCTTTTCTTCTCTGCGATTTCCGTTTCGTCTTTTCCTTTCTATATGGGTAAACTTACGTCTCAAGGTTTCTTATTGTGCCTCTCTATTCTTTCGGAAGGAGTCCCTAGTTACGTTTCTTTATCTCCTTTTCTTGTCTTACCCTTTCTGATCTCTAGAGAAGTACTTTTAATCTCTATGGTTCCCTTGTAAAGTACGTTTCTACCCGAGCTATTTCCTGTCTTTACCATACCTGGATTATCTTCGTCTTCTATATTCTCCTCTACCGTTCTTATGTGTCTTGATATGTTTTTTCTAGAAGAACTGGGTCTATTGGTGCTACCACACTAGTGAGTGGATCTCGGTTTGTAGGACCTTACGTTTCAGTTCACCCTGAATCTTTCATAGTGATACTTGTTTCGATCACCTCCTCTGCCTTAAGGTCAACTCGATAAAGTTTAGGATTTTCTACTACGACACTTTCACGACGTGAGTTATGTCGTCGTTTAAACCTTTTGAGTCGTCACCGGTATCCTAACCTTTTCTCGTCAAAAGTAAAGTTGGGGTTTCTTTCCGTTACAGTTTCTTACAATTTTGATGACGTGTTAACGTGAGTAGAGTGTACGATCGTTTCATTACGAGTTTTAAGAGGTTTACTCCGAAGTTGTTATACACTTGACACTTGAAGATGTACAAGTTCGGTCGAAATTTTTTCCGTCTCCTTAGTCTCTAGTGTAACGGTTGTAAGTAATATAGTAACTTTTTTGTTCTTTCAAGGTCTTTACGTAGTTAAAGACGAAATAACTGATACGGTTTGAAAATCACACAAAAGGTTGTTTGACACCTTTTAAGAATCTCCACTCTTATGGTCTGGTGGAATCGACGGAGGACTCTTTAAACATACGTCTAGTTCTTACCGAGGTTTAGTCCTTTCCACATACAGTTCAGACATATAACAATGAGACGAATAAATTGAATATGCGTCTTATGTAGTACGTTTTACGGTCCGACCTACTTCGTGTTCGAGTTTAATTCTAACGATCCATTTTATGGTTATTGGAGTCTATACCTTTACTGTGATGGGAATACCGTCTTTCGTTTCTTGATTTCTCGGAGAACTACTTTCACTTTCTCGTCTCACTTTTTCAACCGAATTTCGAGTTGTAAGTTTTTTGATTCTAGTACCGTAGACCAGGGTAGTCAAGTACCGTTCATCTACCCCTGTTACCTTTGTCACTGTCTGAAATAAAAAACCCCGAGGTTTTAGTGACGTCCACCACCGACGTCGGGACTTTAATTTTCTATGAATGGGGAACTTTCTTTTCGATACTGGTTGGATCTGTGGTATAATTTTTCGTCTCTGTGACGAAACGACTGTTTCCAGGTAGATCTGTCTCGATACTAAAAAGGTCATCAGTGTATTCCTACGACACTGTTGTAGAGTGTCTTTCAACCTGATAATTCTTTTGACTCGTGTCTTCTTATCTACGAAAACTTGACACTACAACCTCTTCTGAGAACACTCAGGCAACCTGATGTTCCTCTAGGTTGGTTCAGTAAGGATTTCTTTTAGTCAAGACTTATAAGAAACCTTCCTGACTAAGACTTCGACTTCGAGGTTATGAGACCGGTAGACTCCGTTTCTTGACTGAGTGACCTTTTCTGGGACTACGACCCTTTCTAGGGTCGTCTACCTCTTCCACTACCGTCTCCTAGTATACCTACCTACTGTAGTGACTGAGATACCTGTACTCAAACTCATCCGAGGTCCTCGACTACTACATGTCCCTTCGGACCACACGACGTCAGGTACCTCAGTGTTTCTCGACCTGTACTGACTCATTGACTTGACTTTACTACCAATAGGACACATTTTATTGAACGTTGATAAACAGGGTCCCGTGTAATATCTAATTCTATTTACTCTTTTTTCATGACGAGAGGTATCAGTAAGGATACTTTTGTCCCTGTGATTTGACTGTAACGGTTTACTGACATGTTTAGTCTACACTTATAACTAGTTACAAAAGACTGCATTCGTACCGTGTGTCTCTCGTCCTTACCTCTATTCTAATCGTCAACTTCTTTATTATTCTCGGACAGTACAGAGGAGTTTATGTAGATGTAACGGACAATAAATATTCATGTTTTTATTTTATTTTTATCCCCATTTTCTTTCCAAATTTTTCGTTTTCTTATTGTTGGTTGTGTATCTTAAGACCATATACTAACGTTCCTTTCGTCAAGATATTGTAATCGAATAAATAAGAAAGTTGTTTATGAAAGACTCGTGATACAATTTGACTCATCATGTGATTCGGGACTCCGGACCACTGTTTTGTCCTACTCGGACTCGAGAGAAATTAAAATATCAGATGGGTACTCGAACTACGTCACAAAGGTCGTTAGGTTAAGTAAATAGTAGGTTCTTAATGTCTTATCGTTATAGATTTACTCTCTTTTACTATATGTATGTGTGTGTGTGGACCTTTGTACGTCTTTTGTAGTTATATTTGTACGATATATCAAATACGACAAAAAATTTCCGGATACGACCTTTCGTTTTCGTTCTTACATGAAAAATAGAGGGTTGTGGGGGTCGTTTTTTGACCAGATTCAAACTTTCTCTGTGTCTTCGATCTTTTGTCTTAAGTTGAAAATATCATATTTTGTAAAATGTTAATAATGGGGTGATCCTGTTATTATTTTTGACACTAGTTCTTAGTAAGATGTATTTGTTCCCTCTAATCTTACCTGAAAGTTTTGATTTTACCCGACTTTAATGTGTAGAGTTCACTCTACCCTGTGTAAGTTGTCCCTTGCGAAACCATGTTGAACACCACTTTTGACATTGTCTTGGGTCTTTATATTAGGAAGACCTGAAGGATACTTCGAGGATTGTCCAGGAATCTCTTTTTACTGGAACATAGTCCATACACTAATAGTCAAAAAACTCGTTTGACTTTTCCAGGGTGACTGTGGTCCTTCGTACGGTAACAGGGGAGGTGGAGACAGGAGACTAGGCCGACGTCATAAAAGGGTGGGTCTACCTACAATATACCGTTATCCGGGTCTGATAAGTACAAGAACTGGATGATTTAACAAACGATTATAAAAACTACGACCGAGAAATTCCGACGGTACTGTTGGTAAAGACAATGTCTAAGTGAGAGACGTGTCGTAGAGGAAACTGTCACTGTCATATTTTCCCGTAACTTTAGTTCTGAGTGTTTGGGGAAGACGGGTCCTATTTCCTTGAAGGACTCCGTGAAGTTCGGGAGACAGCGTGTATGCTTACTCTATTTTCCTTCGTTTAGGACGACTACCAGTAAGTCTTCGTCGGTCAAATGAGACGACACACGAAGGGGTATCTAGAGGTCAAATGGTGGTAACAGAGTAAAAGTGTCTCGTGACTGTCGTGAAGCACATCCATCTCTGCGAACTCGTCAGGTTCGGAAACACTTCTCTAGACACCATCTCTTTGGGAAACACCCTTCACCCAAGCATAGACGAGATAGTAAACAACACAACCAATCAATCAAAAACAAGTATTTCTTTCAATCCCTTTCCTTGATAGAGGTAAACTCCTAGTTTTCGTAGGATCTTCGGACTTAGTGAGTAGAAATTTCTTCACCCGGACTGTTCTATCCTAAATGTTTGTTTCGAACTACTGATCTCGTTCACAAAGAAATTTAGTTGACGAATTAATAACCCAACCAGTTTTTCAATCAAGTCCAATAAGGTTCGGTAGAATGTTTCTGGGTTTACTTAAAAAACCGCTTAGGTTATAAATAATCCATATTATCCCAGACTGAAGTAAAAAAAAAATTATAAACTAATCACTGTCGAAAATTCGGGATGAGAGAAGGGAAGACGGGGTATAGACCCGTTCGATTATTTCTCAGTCCACAGGAAAACAACCCTCCCCTCCTCCCTTGACTACCCTTAAATTTTGGTATGTTCGGAATTGGGTACATCCCCTTGGGAGTAGGGACCAGATGGGAGATAGGTGGTATTTTAAGGTTGGAACAATGAGGACTAGAGGTCTCAGTAAAAACCTGGATAAATCGTCCGAAAGGACGAGACGGGTCTTTCGGATTAAACGTATGATTTGGTAAAATCTAGGATAACTTACATACTGTAGGAGTAAGAGTTACGGGTTCCGTTTAAAACCTACCTCCCAGATAGAGTTGGGACGTATTACTAATGATGGAATTTTAATAGTCCTCTTATTATTAAAATTAGTTTCTATTGGATAAAAAATTTTAGATACGTGGTATGGGGGTTCTTGTAATGAATACATCTTGAGACACCCAGAATGTCTCTCTGATAACTAAAATTAAATGTTTGTGAATATCGTTTGGGAGGGTCCACCGCGGTCACGATTTCTTAGGTGGACGGTCCCGTCCTCTACGGTCTCTACGGACAAGTTAGGGACCCACCCTTCTAGGGGACCTCCTCTTTTACCGTTGGGTGAGATCATAAGAACTGATCTTTAAAGGTACCTGTCTCCTCGGACTGTACGTGTCAGGTACTCCAGTGTTTCTTAACTTGTGCTGAACCTCTTCCTTCACCGTTGGGTGAGGTCACAAGAACGGACCTCTTAGGGTCCCTACGCCCTCGAACCACCCGACGGCAGATACCCCAGCGTATCCCAGTCTGTGCTGACTTCGCTGAATCGTCGTCGTCGTCGTCGTTCGTGTGTGTGGTAAGTTAGTGTTTGAATGATAAGACTGAAGATTCAGAAATCGTCAAATTCATGCTTTAACCTATTTCCTTCTTGAAGAACTAAAAAGGTATTGTAAGTATTAGTGATAATACTTGTAGTTTACGTTGTAATAAAATACATTTGTGTCCCTGTTACTACCCTTCCCTTGTCGACTATCTCTTGGATTCTCGTTTGCTTCTTTGTTCAACATCAGTAGTCGGTGTTCTTAAGTCTTTCAGGTCTCTCGACTCTTTGCTCGACATGTAAAACTAACGAAAACAAATTAGTGTCGTTTAATAGTTACCAAGGCCTCTTTTCTGTTTTCCCAACATTTACAAGTCACATAAATTCTTATATTTTTTATCGTATTACGACCAAATCTATTCCAAGGTAATTCTTTTACAGTTTATATGGGAAACCACTAATTTCAGTAATGTGTATTTGGTTAAGATGATGATTATAATCCTTTTCTCTATGAAAATAAATAAGTCAACTTCAATTATTGGTAAAGAAACCATGAAGACAGTGACGATAAAACAAGTCAAATATCTCTCTGAGGTAGAGGTCATAAGAGTATCGGTCGTTAGTTAGAAGATGATGGGTATATGTATAAACACTGTTGAGAGAATGGATGTCATTCGGGTAGTATACTGTTGTATCATATTTTAAATTTTGAAGTATATCTCTTGTAATTACGGTGATACTTTACTATCGTGTTACAAAGTTTCGGTAGGTATTAAAACAAGTGCAGAAGGAGACAAGTGACGAGAGACGGAGATAGACGAGGGTAGTCGGAGTATTAAGGAAAAGTTCAGGAGATCTTGTTTTCCCGTTCACGAGAGTCATAGGGGAGTAGAGAGAGAGGTGTGTTTGGGGGTTCCCTTTCTTATCATCAGATAAGAAGGATGTGTTTTTTCCCAGTCCTTGACTCAGAACAGTGTCTATGTGATACTCAGTGTAAATGTCTCTACTCATACTCAATCGGTCCAACTACCCTTTCCTTTACGATACTGATACTGGGAATGATTAGGGACCTATAGATAAGTGTGGACGACACTAGGAAAATACTTAACGGACGTCCTCTGACCGACCAGAAGTCTGTCGTCCTGTTGAGACTCGAATCAACAGTCTTTGACGTTGTAGTCAAACAGGACATTCACTCACAATCTCGTCTCATGTACCGTCCTTTTTTATGGATCAACGACACAATAGACGTCGCTTCTGTTGTGAGATTGTCAAAAACTGGTTCTTAACCCTGGTAAAGGGATCAATGTTTCCGTCATTGTTGTCACGTGTACCGGCAGTAAGATTCGTAAACTTTGATACTAGAAACAGGACGGACCGTGAGTTGTAAGGACGACAAAACACCTTTATCGTGGGACTAAAAGGAGACTTCTTAGGAGGAGACGGATATAAAACCCCCATGTGATGAGTCCAAGATCTGGAGTCTTACACTGGGATCCACAGGATAACTGTCGTAGAGTGTGAGACCCTGTCACTTTACAAAAGATCCTGTCATGAAAGAATCTCAATGAGTCTTTCTCCCCCAGAGAAAGAGGACTCCTCGAACAATGAGGACGACCAACACGTAGGCATTCCAACCTTAGATGGATTTAGTGTATTCAGTCTGTCTAGTCTCCGTAATTTCGGTTTTAAACCTCTTTATATCTAGAGACTGCCGTATTAACTATATAGACAGGAGGGAATTTTACTGAATAGTTAATAAACTGGGTTGAGTCAAGGAGACTAATAAATCCGGATAAATCAACCCGACAGCCCCTTCCGTTACCGTGCGGTGGGGTCATGAGAACGGACCTTTTAGGTTACTTACCTCCTCGGACCACCCGACGTCAGGTACCCCAGGGATTCTCAGCCTGTGCTGACTCACTGAAGTGAAAGTGAAAAGTGAAAGTACGTGACCTCTTCCTTTACCGTTGGGTGAGGTCATAAGAACAGACCACTTAGGGTCCCTACCCTGACGGCAGATACCCCAGCGGGTCTCAGCCTGCGCTGACTTCGCTGAATCGTCACCGCCGCCGTCGTCAACCTGACACCAGTGAAATATAGTTTCTGAAAATCACAGAAACAACAGTGTATACAAAGAGAAAGACCGACGTTTGTGAATTTTCAGTCTCTATCAGAAGTACACGAAAGATGTAAAACAATCTTTACATAAGTTAGAGATCACGTCATCAGTTATTTACAAGAAATCACTTTCTGATCCCTTTTATACATTTATGTGTGTGTCTTTAAACTACACAACTTTCTGGGGAACATCGTCGTTATTATGTAAACTGTGATAGAACTTAAAGTTTTAAACTTTATCTTTTAAAAGTCTATATTCATATAAGAGTACCTTAAGTTGTTTGTTGTTAGTCACCAAGGATTTTATTCCAAAGGCATAAAGAAAAGAAGAGGAGAAATAAGTAATTAATGAATAAGTAATATTATAAATATATCTCTACAATCATGTGACGACGACGACGACGACGATTCAGCGAAGTCAGCACAGGTTGAGACACGCTGGGGTCTCTGCCGTCGGGCGGTCCGAGGCGGTAGGGACCCTAAGAGGTCCGTTCTTATGACCTCACCCAACGGTAAAGGAAGAGGTTACGTATTTTCATTTTTCACTTTCACTTCAGTGAGTCAGCACAGACTGAGAAACGTTGGGGTACCTGACGTCGGATGGTCCAAGGAGACAGGTACCCTAAAAGGTCCGTTCTCATGACTTCAGCCCACGGTAGCGGAAGAGGTCAGCACATACGATGGTACACATTTATCTATCCAACACCCTTCAACGACACTACTAGATCTCACCATCTTACCTCTCTATCTTCCCTCCAAGTCTCCTACCCCTACATATATACAAATACTGACTAAACACTGAATAAGTGTGACAACCTGTCATCTTTAGTTGTGTTATAACATTCCGGTAATAGGGGGTTAATTTTTATTTAAAATTTTTTCCGATACAAATAATAATGGACCGAGAGATATATCTTTAATATATAAACCGATTAAAAAATTATAGTTAATGTTAAAAGAATATCAAGAGTCCCCATATAGTACTCCGATCTAGTAGAGTCTCTACTACCATCACTCTTAAAGACCCTTTTTATTTCTTCACCTTCTATGAATTCTAGAAAAATCACGTTGTTTGGTATATTAATTAGTATAGAGATGATATAACAAGACAAGATATAAAAAACTCAGTATCCTCACTCTTACTTACTGACAACAATTTAGTGTGTGAGCGGTACAGAAGGGTGTTTTGTATACCGGTACCTGTGACTATACCGTAGGGAGGTGTCAGAGGGTCATCTGTTGTTTATACATGTGATTCTGTTCTGGTGTCAGTTCCTCGAAAAATACCCTTTATTAAAAGGTTACATAAAACTTTCTTTTATGTTAATTTTACGGTAGTGAATACCTCGTTTTTGACACACTGATTTGTAATTTTTATAAATAAGAAACTTTACGGTCATTGTATATATTAAAAAAATTTTTTAATTTGTAACTTCGAAATTATGTTAAGTATATTTAAGTTTTACTTTTATACCGTTTCCCTCATCAAGTACAATGAAAGGGAGAAAAAGTAAGTAAAAAAAATTAGGTTTTCCCGAGAAGAGTTTTAACGATAGTAAACGAATGAAATTTTTATAGAAGTCTTAAGGAAATACGTTTTAGAGTATGAATCAGAGTCGAAAGATGGTGAACATATCCAACTTCTTTAATTCTTTATTTGTTTTATAGTGTTGCTTTTAAATTTTTTAGAGTGTCACAGTTGTGACCCCTTAGAGGAGTACCACATTTTTTTATAGGAGAAAAAGACACAGGGACTCTAAAGAGGTCAGTCACTCCTACGATTGACTTGGGGACAGTCTATGGTCCATAATGCACTCTGTAAAAGTGTATATAAATACACGACTTGGGTGGGTCGTTAGGGTTCTTTCACGTAAACTAATAAAAGAGTGGGTCTCTTATTTGTTTGTCGAAAATGTTCCAGTGTTTCTATCATTCGTTAACTTGTCCCTGAATTTGGGTCAAGACGGATGAAGTCTTGGATAATGAATTCCTAAATGGCAACCAACTGACTAAAAAGTCCAATTTTGACATAGAGAAGTACCGTCTTTATTCCTGAGACGACAGTTTTCGGAGAAGGTTTACTTTTTACCGTAGTAAGAAAGGGAAGGAGAAAATTAACCGACACATTAAATAGACTATATTTCAATAGTGTATAAATATACGTAATAAGATATTCATGTATATCTTTTATTTTTACAAAGATAAGTAGAAATAATAATATACTTGTTAATCTCTATATCGATTTTCTTATTTATAGTAATAATAAAAGACCTAATTGCGTAGTTGGTGTTTTCATTACTTGTCTCAAACTCAACATATAGTAGTTTCCAGATGAACTCCTTCTTCAGGTCCACGAGACCCAGTAACCTTTAGTAGGAGACCCGGACAGGGACAAAATTCTTAGTGATGTGTTTACTGATGTCGTATGTCACATATTAGTTCACCACCCTATATACCAAACTTGACGTTTTAGAAATCCTTAAATCTCCTCTCTGACTACTTACTTTAAATGTGTCCATTCCTTCATCTCGTAGAGAATTCTAGACCATCAGACTTAAGTACATGACACTTTTCAATAAGAAATCCCACGTGATATTAAAGAGTAAAAATCCTTTCGTTTTGAAACTCGTCCTTCTTTTAAATTATTTTTCTTATAGTAACCCTACTGAGTCGATTTTATTTAGTTTTCGGTATTTAACTTCATGTCTCCGGTCGTCAAAGGAAATAATCTTAGTTCCACCCCTTCTTCGTAATAGAGGCGACCAGGGGACACGAGTGTGACTTAGGTCGTTCTCCATGGTATACTATTTACCGGTGTCGTATGAATTAATGTAAGGAATTAATGAACCTCTAGACATCATCGTTATCATAAAGTGTACCCAGGTAAAATAAAGATGGGGTACTAACCCATTCCTTTGGTCCAAAAGGAATCGAGTAAAGGTTTACTCGTTTCAACATTTGTTTTCAGTGATGATTCGTTGTTTCCATCAGTGAAGGTACTGGGTTTCGGAACGTAGGTCTTTTTGATAAGAAAATCTTTCGATTAAGGTCTGAAAGTACGAGTGTTCAATAGGACCTGATTAGTGTAAACCCCAGGTCCTCTCTGATACCACTGAGACGAGAGTGATGTTAGTTGATTTAGTTCCTAGATTGATGACTGGGACACTGGAGTGTACGACATCGGCTAACCATGGTACTTTTTCCATTTATAAGACTTTATGGACTTTGTTACACCATAAAGTAAAACGTTGGTACTTAGTAAGGGACAGACTAAATTAGAGAACTCTAAGTAACAGTAGCGTTTGATTAGAAATCTCACCGTCTGACACTAATCATTGTGTCTGTGTAAACTGTCTGACCCAGGAGTCTCGACACGGATGGGACAGTGATATCTTTCAAACCATCTCTAGAACCACCATTATTAGAACTGTGAACCTTTTAACCGGGGTTTAATTTATACAGAGGAATGTTTTATTTTAAACTGGTTTTAAAGTGTAGGTATTACCGACTTACGAAGACTTATTGGATATAGTAATTTATCTATTATCTATCTTGGATATCCAAACACTCCCAACCCTCTACTTAAGACAAATTCTAAAGTCTCTTTGTAGTCGTACAAACACTCAATTAGTGTAAAAGTCAGGTGTCATCATAAACTTTCCAGTGTTAGATTTTTTTCCAAAGACCTGATAATCAAAATTTATAGTTAACGAGACTTATAAGAATTTTACAAGAATTAGAATTTTTTACGTTGTATAAAAGAATGTGATAAGAAATGGTTTTTTCATAATATCTTTTTTCTAACACTCCTTCTTAAACCTTCTGTTAAATTCTACGGTACTTTCTATGTACTCACTTGGTTCCGTTTACTGTAATATTTAGGGAAAAGTTGAGAATTTTTACAAGTACCAAACACACATACCGTCACACAAGTATCGCAGAAGGACATTGAATAATCTTCCTATAAACGAAAAAGAAGAGGTAATATCAAATAATGTTCTATAACTTATACTAAGGGACCTGATATTTCAGTCGGGAACGACAAATAGATAAAATATGTATCATCAAGTCAAGTCAAGTCAGTGAGTCAACACGGGCTGAGAAACACTGGGGTACTTAGCGTCGTACGGTCCGGAGGGATAGGTAGTGGACGATTACGTTCTGAGGATTAAATAGGGGGGGTGAGTAAAGAAAAACCATTAGTATTTAAAAGATACGAACACTTAGACAAAGAGAAAACATTTATTCGCATAAAGATAGTATCAAAATCTAAGGTGTATATTCACCAAAGAATACTATATACAAACAGAAACTACATAAAGTGAATCATACTATTAGAGATCCAGGTAGGTATAACAACTTTTACTGTACTAAAGTAATAAAAATGCTAACTCATTATAAGGTAACACCATTCATATGTACGACGACGACGACGACGATTCAGCGAAGTCAGCACAGACTGAGACACGCTGGGGTCTCTGTCGTCGGGTGGTCCGAGGGGGCAGGGACCCTAAGTATGTGTTTATTCGGTGTAGAAAAAAAATAGATAAGAAGACAATAACCTGTAAATGCAACGATGTTACAGAACTGATAACATTTATCATCAAGATACTTGTAACCCAATTTCCGTAGAAAAGTTTGTTCTGAAACATACCTATAAATCTAAACTGAGTCGACCACACTGTCTGTTCGATAACCTCTACCTGAGAACATGACCCAGAAGAAAATAGGTAGTTGAAACAAGTAGTTCGGTCTTTTTTTTTGAAATGTAAGTCTCCTTTTTTAATCAGGAAATTCATCGGAAAGGAGTTTGTCTATAGATGTTAATATCCTGATCCCTCAAATGAGAGTTCACATACCAATCCTTTACCTGAAATTACACATATCCTTTCCGTTCCCTTCCTACCTAATCACAGTGATTAAAGATAAACGTTTAGACTCCGAGGGGACCAGCGAACCACCATTTCTTAGGTTAACGATTACGTCCTCTGTGTCCAAACTAAGGACCCAGCCTTCTAGGGGAACTCTCCCATTACCGTTGGTTAAGGTCATAAGAACGGAACTTTTAGGGTACCTGTATTCTTCGGATCGTCCGATGAGGTACCCTATCGTTCTCAGTCTTTACTGAATCGTTGATTTGTTGTTCAAACGTCACACACGATAATCCTTTTTCGATATCTAGTCTTAACAGACATTGTAAAAAGATAGTTTCTACGTTTTTGAGTAATTCTTGGAAGGGTACATAGAAACATATACCCTGAATCCCGTTCTCGTGGACAGGTACTACTTCTGACTCTGAACCTTAGATATCTAAATAACGAAATCAAGGTACCGTCCGTAATTGTAAATTTTATATCTTTAAAATTACGTACTAGAAACTTTCTTTTGATAGACAAGTAAACTTCTCTCGGTGTCAAATACACCGTAGTAGATTTAATATATACTTTTTTCAGTCAGAGTTTAACAACTATAGTTAGGAGACATTTTGGACGTCTATATTTTCAACTCCTCATTTAATCTCGTGATTATTTCAATTGGACCATCTCAGGTTTTACCGTATACGTCGTCTCTTTTTTTCGTTTGTCTTTGTCAAGTACGACAAGATTAACGATGTTAAAGTAACCGTTAAATTTATTTTATTAAGTTTAACGACGTTAATTGTGTGTGTGTCTTAAGTTTCCTACCGCACACTGGAGTGTGTTTTGTGTGCCACCTTAGTCGGGAGGAGGTTTCTTTATTGGAAGTATTCAGTAAACGTAGGTTTCCTTCGGACCGAAGTACGAGACGTTTTTAATAGTCGTGTCATTTTAATTCCAGGGATTTTTTCTTACGGGTAGTTGTCGTTCGTGACAGAAGACCAAATAAAGTAGGCATACTTAGGTGTGTCCAACTGACACAATGCAAGTGTTTGAGGGACTGACTACCACTCTAAAACGAAAAAGACGTACCCACGGGGATTCGTCAAAGTGACAATCGTTCCTGAGGACCGACGACGTAACGACTCTTCACTCAGACTAAGAACAACTGTCTCTACTGTGAAAATGAACTGATGTCCCCGTGTTCTGGTAAGGTGGACACCAAATCCAGACCTATTACCCGAGAGAAGAGGTTGTGTAATCTCGCGTCATCGGCGTTTAACAATAAACTTTACGTCCTCTTTACACAAGTTACAAAAAAGTGCAGTGGACTTTGGTTTAAATCCTGGATGATAGACCCTCCACACCCCTCGGAAAAAGAGAATAATCCAGTCGGAATACGTTCGTGACTTATCTGTGACGGTTCTTACTACTAAACACTAGTTTTTAGTTTTGTCATTGTCAACCTACTCAGGTTATGTTCACTCTCTACTGGAGATGATAGGGACCAAGACTTCAGATCTAGACTCCTCATTCTGTTTAGTAAACTTGTTCACGGATTACATGTCCCGAGTTTTCATGAAAGTTGTAGATCTTACACATTAAGAAATTGGGGCATTTTCATTTCAGTTGAAGCTTTTACGATAAAGTTCTAGTATTTTAACCTTGTAAACTCATACGTGTATCTAGGAATCTATTGTGTTTCCGTTTCCCTCATAATTGAATGATAACTGATAAGTACAAAAGGGAATTTTAATAATTCTCAAGACACGAACACGGAACACATTAAATATTACTACGTGCAAATCAGTTTTACTATAAATTTTCTTCTTCAGAGTCCTATTTAAATTAAATACAATACAGATACCGTCGTAACGTTTTCCTTCCATTTCTTATCAATTATTTCCCTTATCAAGTTCAGTTGAACTTCCTCCTTCACGTTGACATAGTCGATACCTTTATCATTGACACTTAACTCTCCCATGACATTACAGAGACGTTCAATAAGTATATTCATTATCAGAGAGTTTACCCCTGTCGTTATTTGTTTTCCTAAATAAGTTTTATCGTAGAGAAGAACTTCCTTTTACCCTTGGTCAGATAGTCTCTTTGAGATACTTACTGGTACGGACCAAAACCTTCACAGACCGTCTTGTTTTACCCTCCCACCTACATTTTATTTTAGTCTCATCGATCGTCTTCGTACCTTGAACGACATTTTTGAAGTTCAGGTTAATCCTTTTTTTTTTTTTTTTCATAACCCGAATAACTTTCTTTTACCTTAATTTTTATCTTTGTTTTAGTCTTCAAAATTTAAAGTTCAAACATACGTTTATTCGTCTTTACTTTCGTAAAAGAGAAGCTTTATTCAAGAGAAATTTTCCAAAGGTTTTAGTCTAAGAATTTACTAATAGACTTGTTATCGACTTTGACGAATTTACCACGTACGAGTCTTTAAATTTTTTTTTTTTTTATCATTAAATAAGGGTTACACTGGAAAAGGTCTGGTATTATTTAGTAGGTGTATACGACAGAAAAAGGCACCTGGAAGGTAAATTTCTTCCGTTTTTACCTCATTACGACTCTCGTACTCCGTCAGTGACTGAGGTTATTCTCTCTTTAACCTCGTGTGTTCGTCTTTAGATTGAGGGACGGACTTTAAGTAGAAACTTCCTTCACGTACAGAACAGTGATGGACGGACTTTAGTAAGGAACGAGGACAGGGTATAAAGAAAATGGAGACACGATCAGTCCTTTTCTCAGCAACAAGAACGATAAATGTAAGTTTATAACTTTTTCTCCCTAAAATTTATTTACTTATTTTACTAGTGGTTGTTGACATAAACAGGGTAACCTTGTCTTCGGGGTTTCTGATTGAAAACTTAACCTCAATGAGTTTTATAAGTCATAATGAGAATAATTTTTTACTTGACAGATTTAGTATCAATAATATCACCATTATTATCACTACTGAAAAGTAGAAAATACAGAGACAATAAAAATTGATTTCACACTTGGAGCATTGAGTTTTGAGACAGATTTAAGATCTAACTTTAAAATTTCTTTTTTAGAAGACCTTTTAGATCTCGAAGTAATATAACATCTAAAAGTGTGTAAGGTCGGGTTGTGTGATATGTAATAATAAATATTTAATACACTAGAAATCGATGGAAATATTCTGACATATCAGTCGGAAATTTATACTTTGTGTTTGTACCCTCACCCTCTCAATGTGTGAACTATATTTAAGAATATAAAATTTATAATCCAGTTAATATTGGTTTCTCTTCTACTTTTCTGTCGTTATATTGGTAAAAGTATGGGTTAATTGTCAACTTTGTTTTGTTTTGGCGTAAAGTGTAAACAATTCTCACTCACTTAAAATTTAAAACTCACCAGTAATTTTAGGGATTCTACTTTTACCCAATGAGTGTTCAATGGGAGATGGTAGTAAAATATTAATGTTTTCTTTTTCGTGGTGTTTCGTTTACTCTAACTATTAAACGATCTCATAATATCGTAGTATTTGTATGAATGTCAAACTATAATATGAGACATAATTTTAATACATTTATATAACGTCCGTTTTGTTCTCAACTTTGTTTGAACATACATTATTAGTCGAAACGTCTTCCGAAAATGATTTCTCTGTGTCTCACAGACACGAACACACGAATCAACGAGTCAGTACAGGCCGAGAAACGCTGGGGTACCTGACATCGGACGGTCTGAGGAGACAGGGACCCCTAAGATGTCTGTTCTTGTGACCTCACCCAACGGAATGAGAGGAGGTCCCCTAGAAGGGTTGGATCCCTAGTTTGGGTCCAGAGGGTGTAATGTTCGTCTAAATGACAGCTCGGTTGTCCCTTCGTTAATCTAGTCATTTTTACGTTGTTTTTATCATTTTACAGAATGTGACCTTAGTAGAGGTATACCTCTGAACTTAGTAGAGGTATTACATAACACCTAAAGTGGGATAGAGCACCCTTCATGAGTCTAGTGTCGTCTAATGTATCGGGACACGTCGGTACTTACCTGTTAAATGACTGTACTTAAAGATACTATCGTACGTCACAACCTTTCCTTCTTCACCCCATTCGTGGTACAGAGAATGGTCTTCACTCGGAAACGGAACTAGTCGATATACCATACGTCAGTCAGTTGGTTTCGTCGGAACGAGTTTGACGAGTCTGTAAAAAAAGTTTTAGGTATGTTGAACTTATATCTCCTTTCCCTCTTTTAAGGTTGTCAGATATACTTGATCGATATGATCCTCTTTGTCTTCCATTCCCCCCCGTAAAAAGTTAAAATGGTCTTTTTTTGATAACGGGTCTCTCTTACCAATTCTTTTGATTTCTTGTTTCTATAGTTTCACCATTTCCGTTGTAAATTTATCGAGACTTCTCTTATAGTCTCTTGAATCTTATTTTCAAAAGTCATTGGGTGATATGATGAACAATTATAAAATAAAAGAAATTCTTTATATGAAGTCTTTTGAGAATGAACTTTACTCTTTTCATTAAGACGAGAAAAACTTGTTACGTAGAGAGTTTCGTAATGAATACTTAATAAATTGAAAAGGAATACATCAGTATATCACTTACTAATCCACTATTGAATTTTCCTTCTCAATTTCAAGTTTTTAAAAAGTCAGGACGTACATAATTAGATGTATACTATTTTTCATCGATTGAAGTCAAAGTTTTTACCATATTCTACACCCATATTATGATCGTCCTAAAACAAGAGTGAACTCCTGTAAATGTCACTATCTAATGAAATTAGATCGATGAAATTGGACGAATGAAAATGGTGTTCGTTGTTTGTGAACGGAAAATTCGTTTACTAACCCTGTTCCGATACTACTTTTCAGACGTTAATCTCAATTTTGGATCACTTTGTAACTGGAGGTTCTAAGTTGTCCTGACTAGTTAGTCAACTTTAACGGTGTGTAGTGAAAGAGGTGAACTTGGTCCTACCAGACAACGGGATCTATAGACTTTAAATATCATTAGTTCATAATACTGGTCCCTCGTAAAAGTATCGTATTATATTTAGAGTATAAAATTTTAGGAAAGACTCTACAAGTAGTGACATGTTAAGTGACTTTTTTTATTTTTCACTTCCCCTCATTTTACTTAGTGAGGTTGAGATTCCTGATCCCCTTGTACAACGACCTTCATCTTATACTTTAAACTGAGTGTCTGTTAACAATTCGGTTAAGACTAAGTTTCCGTTATTAAAAAGTTTACTTTAAAGTCATTGATTCCTCATCCACCCTAGGAAGTGACACGTTATGTTACCCGTTGACTATTTCATCACCCCTCTACCCCTGATTTCTCCCTTTACGTTTTCCTCCATTCTCTGTTTTGTTACGTATTCCAATAGACGTAAAATTGAAAGTATTCAGTACATCGTTTTTTCTCCAGATAGTAACATGTTAGTATGACCCCTTTATTCCTGGAGTGACGTAGATGTCTGTCCTTTGAACCGATTATCTATGTCGGATTCTTCATCTTGGAGACACAAGATTACACTCGGTCCTTCCTCTTTATTCACTCACACACACACACAAATCAGCGAGTCAGTACAAGGTGAGAAACACTGGGGTATCTAACATCGGGTGGTCCGAGGAGACAGGTACCTTAAGAGGTCCGTTCTTAAGATCTGATCCAACGGTAAGGAAAGGGGTCCCCTAGAAGGGATGGGTCCAAAACTTGAACCCAGAGGACGTAATGACCGTCTAAGAAATGGCAGACTCGGTGACCTCTTAGGGTCTATTTGCGTATGCCATGATCAAAAAAAATTTCTTTCTTTACGTTGACTAATAATCGTCTAACAATAACAGGGGAAATGACTTCGAGGACGAGGAGATTTTCTTTTACCTAAGTCGTCGATCATCGTATGCTCCGTAACAAAACGGTTCTTTCACTAGTACAAAGTTGTCAAACAGAGGTTTGAATCTTGAGGATGTATAACTAGGTAAAGAATGGTAGAGGTGACGGTCATAAGAAACTCACGAGTAGATCTGATAAAAGTATCGGATGACTGACTGGGGGTATAATACAAGAGACCGGAAAACTGGGTAAGAAATTTGAGAAGGTGACTTCTCTCGATTGAAAGAGTCTACATTTAGACTAATGTAACGGAGGTCATTCGGGGTGAGATTTGGAACGTTAAAGGACCCTTTAGGGTACCTTCCTCGAACTGTCCGATGTCAGGTACCTCAGTGTTTCTCAGTCTGTACTAAATCACTGACTTGTCGTTGTTTTTTTGAACCTTATCGAGGGGTGACGAGTGTTCTTATGGGGCAGGATGTTTGGAGAGACATCGGTCCAGTTGGTAAGTTTGGCGTTTGACTCGTCGAGAATGTGAAGAGGGATAGGGCCCGTATTATCCGAAATAAGTTAAGGACTCACGGGAACAAGAGAAGGTTATGACCTGAAATTGTGTCTGAGAAGGAGAGAGACCTTACGAGAAAGGGAACAGAGGTGAGAGGTGACCGTATGAACACGAGTCAAGTTCGCAAAGGAGGAGACCAACAATATAAGAGAGTATCAGACCCTAATAAAAGAAGGTTTCGTAGTTAGAGTCTCGAGTCAACTGGGTTCTTGATCCGTCTTCAATCCCTGTGTTTAGGAGACTCACGTCGGTTTTTAACTCATGTTTAACTAGTCATGAGGTATAGACTTAAGACGTAGACACCTAAATTAATTTGTACTAAGTACCTCGTGACAATATATAAATAAAAATTTTTAAGTACATATTTCCCTTGAAGTGTCAAGTTTGGGTACAACAAACTCCCCGTTGACATAAAAATATACAAAGTCATATAGCAAAAATTACGAAAACAGTACTTTATATTTTATTGTGTCTTTTTATGTGTTTCGTTTTAGCCTGTAGAGTTACTGAATAGTATTTCTGTAGTAAGTTTATTGGCGATCTATTCAGTTCTCCATCTTAAAATACACGTATTTGAGTATGGGAATAGAACAGTGACGCACGAAAATGATGAGGAGGTTTCATTTCGTGACTATTGCTGAATATATTATTTTCGAGACTCTCAAAATGATAGATTCGTACGTAGGGATTTATGTTTCGTGGTTAGACGAACGAAAGAACCGTAGGACCTTTACCTTAGTCAATCATTAATAAAAAATACAGAACCATCAATAATTATATCCAGAAAGTCGAAATGAAATGAGAAGTTAACTCTTAATGGAAGTGTTAAAAACCATGACACGTAAAGTTCTATTTAAAACTTAGTCTAAAAGTTAAAGGTGGTTTTTTTTTTTTTGGGTTTTAAAAAACGATCTTAAAACAATTTAGATAACTAGTTAAACCCCCATTGTCTATAGTACTTGAGAGTGACAAACGTCTACTGTACTAGGAGATGTACCTTTTGGGATTTCTGAGGTGGTCTTTTAATGATCTCGATTAGTTACTTATATCATTTCAACGTCCTATATTTTAGTTGTGTGTCTTTAGGGAACGTAAGGATATGTGCTTATTACTCTTTCATCTTTTTCTTTAATTCCTTTGTTAAGGTAAGTGGTAACGTTGCTTTTCTTATTTTATGAATCCTTATATAGATGGATTTCTTTGATTTCTGGATATATATCTTTTGATATTTTGTGACTACTTTCTTTAGTTTCTCCTGTGATTATCTACCTCTTTATATGGTACAAGTACCTAGCCTTCTTAGTTATATCACTTTTACTCATATGATGGGTTTCGTTAAATGTTTAAGTTACGTTAGGGATAGTTCGATGGTCGGTGTAAAAAGTGTCTTGATCTTGTTTATTAAAGTTCTAAACATACCTTTATGTTTTTTGGAGCTTA